>JAEIGF010000616.1:0-473686 GCA_018903485.1 Drosophila littoralis | reverse complement strand
GTGTCTATGTACCCTCCTTTATCTCTTCCTGAGGATGTATATCATCCTACTTTAGAGATTACAATATTCAATTGTAATCGTCTCATTTCGTGCTCATCAGCCCCGCCGCTGCTTTCGCAAAGGAAATTATTCATTGCTGAATCAGCTTATTAATGCAACCGATTGGTCTTTCTTATATGACTCGGTTGATATGAATACTGCTATTACTTTTTTTTATAGCACCCTAAACTCACTCACTCACTCACTAGAACTTTCTCTACCCCTAATAAAATCGTTGCTTTCAGGATACCTTCGGGAAGTCACTGACCATTCCCAGCTATGAGCAGGGGCATAGCTTGCCGGACATTTCCCGGTGATTTCCCATTTCTTTACTTTTCTCTCTGTCCTATCTACTTAACACTCTATACATCTAGCTTAAATTTCTTTACTTTATTAACAATCTTCTTACTTTCTTTTTTCTTATTTATTGTATTTTATAATTAATATTGCAAAATAAGATTAATTTTAATTTTACTTAAGAACACTTTTTTCCTACTTACACCCTTCTGCTTAGATGTAGGCTCTAATAGCGTCACTGACAAATTTAGCTGTGAAAATGGGCACAGTTGGCCGGACTGGCAACTAAAACACCTCCATCGGTCGGTGATGCTATTTAGAGAACTGTGTTATCTAACTAGGCTTTTAGCATATAATTCCATTATGTATTGTATGTATAATGAGGAAGACACTCGTTTTGTCGACCATTAATAAATAAATAAATAAATAAATAATATAAGATTCTTTCCAAAGAGATGGAAAGACAGAAGATTCAAGAGAAAGATTAAAAGCTTTTGCAATGGATAAAGAAGGGAAGAACTACACTCCTTGAGTAGACAACTAGGAATATTGTCAGGCCCAGGAGAGTAAGAAGATTTTAAAGAGTTCATAGCTAAAAGGAGAGAGGAGTGTGAAATAATAGGAGGAGGTATAGAACTAGAGGAAGAAATAGTATAAGGGTAAGAATTATTATTGGGACAGACTAAGGAGTAAGTTGATTGGAAAAAATTAGCAAAGAGGTTAGCAGAATCGGAGTCATTGCTAGCTTTATCCATCCCGAAAGAAAAAGAAGTTGGCAAACTTGAAGATTTACGCTTCAAGTTTACAAAATTGTACAACTGTCTCGGATTTTGGGCAAATTGCGTTTTACAACGAGTAATCTCAATTACAAGCCAGCAATTAGCAAATTGCGGCTGTGCAGAATCATCAGCCTGCTTGAACGTGCAAGGTTTCTTACAGCACGACATAATTATTACAAGTAAGCAAGTTGCGAGAGCGCAGAGCAAAACGAAAACGGTGTACAAGAATAGAGCAAGTAAACACTCAAAAACAATTATCGTACACAAACAAATTGTTTGGAGCGAAAAGCAATAGCAAAAATTTGCGAGAGCGCGATGCACAAGCAGAAATATGCAGCAGCGAACACACGCACAAACAAATGTATGCACAGGGGAGCACCAAAGCAAAAGAATCAAAAAAAGGCAATAACAAAAACACGGAACTGACGCCGCGTTTTATAAACGCAACAATTAACAGACTTACGCTGCAACAACAGATAACACTTTGCACAATTTATAAAAGCTTTTTAAATAATGCACCAACAATGCAAAATTTAGAAATAAAAAGCAGGATTAAAGCGCTAAAAAATATATAAAAATCTTGGAGCACAAGTAAAACACGTCAATCACTCTCAACTGAGAACTCTCTCTGATTGCACCATCGAATATTTGTGTATTCTCAAAAAGTCAATTGCATTTAAATTGTGGCTTAAATTAGTTGGCAATACAAGTTGGGCTATTAACTTGATTAATAGCTCTGGGGTGGTAGTAGGGAGGTGGCGATAGGTGTAAAATGAAAGATACTTGACATATATATAATATTCTAGAAGCAACATATCAAGTTTGGTGATTCTAGCTTTTATTATTTATATACAGTAGGGAGCAAAAGTGTTTCCATAGTTGACACTTTGAACTTTGTGAGTCAATAATATCCAAACGAATGAAGCAAATCAAAAAAAACTTTTTCTTCCAACAATATTGATTCTTAACAAATTGCCGTATATAACATAAACAAAAATAAATCAGCAAAATATTCAAACAAAAAATGTAAAACATAACGCATGTGTACAATTTTGCACCTTCAGTGAAAAAAATTAAATATGATTCAAAATCAATATTTTGTCCACAGACCCTTATTAGCTATTACACTTTTTATTCGGTTTGGCATACTCTCGACCAACTTCTCTATGGTTTCCTTTGGAACTCGTTTCCACTCCAGTTCTGCACGCTTCCAAAGATCGCCTAGGTTGGATGGCATTGATTGATATTGCCCGAGCCGTCGCTTCACGATTGACCACAGGTTCTCAATCGGATTGAGGTCGGGACTTTGAGCTGGCCACTCCATCAGCATAAAATCTTGGTTTTGTAATCATTCGCGGACAATTTTGGCAGTGTGCTTCGGGTCCTCATCTTGTTGAAAAATGATTTCCTTTACGGGGTATGCACACTTGTCCAGAAAATTGGGTAGATAGGCTTGCAAAATATTGAGATAGTCTTCTTTGAACATTATACCATCAATTTTATGCAATGGTCCAATGTGCCACCAAGTAAAGCATCCCCAAACTTTGACATTGCCTCCTCCATGCTTAACGGTTTGCTTCAAACGGTGTTTGAGCTTGACATTCTTCTCGGATAGAGCTGGTTTATTTTTTTTCACACTTGCCACATATCCAACCTTAGCTAGTGCACTTCTAGCCGTCCACCGACTCACGTCTTTTCCCATGTCCATAGATGCCTTCTTCGGTGTTAGGAACTTATCAGTTCTCATTTTCGACATCATTAGTCTGGCGTCAGAGTCCTTTAAGAGGCGTTTGCGGCCTTTAATAGTGTTTTTGGATGCAACATTGCGTCTTTTCTGGACCTTGGACACCGCTGAATGAGAAATATTAAGCTGATCTGCAATACTACGAGCCGAACAGCCACTTTCAGTTAGGCTAATAATACTATTTTCGACATCTGACGAAAGCTTCTTAATTTTTTCGCGGTACTTTAAAGACTAATTGCTAAAATCAACAAATCTGCTTCGAATAGTAAGAAGAGAGAGTTCTCAGTTGAGAGTGATTGACGTGTTTTACTTGTGCTCCAAGATTTTTATATATTTTTTTGCGCTTTAATCCTGCTTTTTATTTCTAAATTTGGCCTTTTTTGTGCTTTATTTAAAAAGCTGTATAATTGTGCAAAGTGTTATTCTGTTGTCGCAGCGTAAGTCTGTTAATAATTGCATTTATTGAACGCGGCGTCAGTTCTGTATTGTTGTTATTGCCTGTTTTGATTCTTTTGCTTTGGTGCTCCCCTGTGCATACACTTGTTTGTGCGTGTGTTCGCTGCCGCATATTTCTGCTTGTGCATCGCGCTCTCGCAAATTTTTGCTATTGCTTTTCGCTCCAAACAATTTGTTTGTGTACGATAATTGTTTTTGAGTGTTTACTTGCTCTATTCTTGTGCACCGTTTTCGTTTTGCTCTGCGCTCTCGCAACTTGCTTACTTGTAATAATTATGTCGTGCTGTAAGAAACCTTGCACGTTCAAGCAGGCTGATGATTCTGCACAGCCGCAATTTGTTAATTGCTGGCTGTGTGAGAATATGATGCATGCTAAATGTGCAGGTCTCACTGGGCGTGATTGCGACAAGATCGCTGCAGTTGCCAAGAAGGGCTGCGGTGGCTTGCGTTGGTCGTGCCCAGATTGCACCGACAAGCAAATTGATTTCTCCAGAATGTATAATTCTGTGAGAAATCAATTCTTAAAATTGTCGAGTAAATTTGACTCGAGTTTTGAGTTGCTTGCCAATTATAAATTTGAGTCTCCAACCAATCGCCGGTTGGAGCCTCAACTTTTGCAATTGCCGTCTACGTCTGTTCAGACACCTACGCCTTTCTTGTCCCTACCTAGCAACATGGAATTATCTCCAATGTTGTCTTTATCGCCTTCCCCAAGCGACTGCCCAATTACCCCCGTTTCATCCCCTATAGTAGTTCCAGTAGAGCCCGTACCTGGTACCGTCCCAGTTATCCAAACTGCCTCAGCCCCGTCAGCTCCTGGCCGCAAAGGTAGACCTGCGCGTAATCTCGCCCAGATTGTTAAACACAATCATGGTTCCTCTTTAGCTCCTCCATCTCCTGTACTACCTGCAGCCCCATCAGCACCTACTTTAACGGTTGTTCCCCCACGTAGGCAAGTTTTTGTGTCTCGACTTTCATCGGACACCACTTCTGAGTCATTGGCAGCCTATATTGCTAGCAAATATTCTGCTAGCGTGTCAATCACCAAATTTATTTTCTCCACCCCTCGTGAAATATCATCATTCAAAATAAATGTTTCACATGATATGTTCCCAATCATTTGTGATCCCAAATTTTGGCCTCCACACATGATTGTTCACGAGTTCAACCCAAAAAAGCGTAACCAGCCTGTCACCCTTCCAGTCCCTTCAATACAGGGTACCATTTTTGCCCCAAAAAACTAACTTCATCTTCTGACCAAATCTGTATTCATTATCAGAATGTCAGAGGTCTTATTTCAAAGCTTAAAAATCTTTTCATGGCCAGTACTTCCTTCGACACGGATATAATAGCATTTTCAGATTAATAGTTAAATTCAACCATATCCGATTTTGAGGTATTTTCGAATAGTTTTATTTTGCATAGAAATGATCGGCCGACTCGAGGTGGTGGGCTGTTAAAGCCACTCTCCAGTCAGAACTGTTTTAGTACGCCTACTGACGCTGAAATTATCTCAGTCAAGGTGTCTTTTCCTACACGGAATATCTATATTACATGCTCTTATGTTACTCCTTCTTCTGATATTCAAGTTTATATGAAACATATTACTTGTATTAAAGAAGTTTCTTCACACGTGCGTGATAATGACCTATTTATGGTGTTGGGTGATTTTAATTTGCCGAACATCTCTTGGTCATTATTCACTGCCGAAAATTATCTAGTGCCCTTAGCACAGCATGATTTTATAGACTGCATGCTTGATCTTTCGTTGTTTCAAATCAATTCAATTTCTAATCATTTGAATAGAACACTTGACCTTGTATTTGTTAACGACTACCTTATCTCTAATGTGTCTAGGTACCCTCCTTTATCTCTTCCTGAGGATGTATATCATCCTACTTTAGAGATTACAATGTTCAATTGTAATCCTCTCATTTCGTGCTCATCAGCCAATAAGCCCCGCCTCTGCTTTCGCAAAGGAAATTATTCATTGCTGAATCAGCTTATTTATGCAACCGATTGGTCTTTCTTATATGACTCGGTTGATATGAATACTGCTATTACTTTTTTTATAGCACCCTAAACTCCCTCTTAGATATGAGCATTCCCAAGTCAATTCCTTCGACTACTTCTTCAAAACCACCCTGGTTTACTCCCAGATTATCACATCTTAAAAACTTAAAATCTAAATATTTTAAAAAGTTTAAAAAGTCTGGTTCGTGTACAGACTTGGCTAAATATTCCATAGCCAAGTCGAACTTCTTTCTTCTGAATTCTCAATGCTATGAGAATTATCTAACTCGTTGCAAAAGGCAATTTGCACAAAATCCGAGACAGTTTTACAATTTTGTAAACTTGAAGCGTAAATCTTCAAGTTTGCCAACTTCTTTTCTTTCGGGATGGATAAAGCTAGTAATGACTCTGATTCTGCTAACCTCTTTGCTAATTTTTTTCCAATCGACTTACTCCTCAGTCTGTCCCAATAATAATTCTTATCCTTATACTATTTCTTCCTCTAGTTCTATACCTCCTCCTGTTATTTCACACTCCTCTCTCCTTTTAGCTATAAACTCTTTAAAATCTTCTTACTCTCCTGGGCCTGACAATATTCCTAGTTGTCTACTCAAGGAGTGTAGTTCTTCCCTTCTTTATCCATTGCAAAAGCTTTTTAATCTATCTCTTGAATCTTCTGTCTTTCCATCTCTTTGGAAAGAATCTTATATCATTCCTCTCCACAAGAAAGGTGGAAAGTCTGATATACAAAATTACAGGGGCATTGCAAAACTGTCCGCTATTCCTAAATTATTTGAAAAAATAATCACTTCGAATTTGCAGCATTTCTGCAAATCAGTTGTTTCCCCTGTTCAACATGGATTCGTAAAGAATCGGTCAACTACGACCAATCTGCTTGAGTTTACTTCCTTGGTAAATTATGCTTTTCTTTCGAAAATGCAAACTGATGTCATTTACACTGACTTCAGTAAGGCGTTTGACTCTGTGCACCATGACATTTTATTTTTTAAACTTGACCGAATAGGTTTCCCTCCGTCTCTTTTGCTTTGGATTAGCTCTTACTTAAAAGGTAGGATCCAAAGAGTAATGCTGAGGCTGACTACCTCTAAACAGGTTCACGTTACTTCTGGTGTTCCTCAAGGTAGTCATCTTGGACCTTTACTCTTTACTCTTTTTATAAATGATATCCCCTCTGTTATATCACATGCCCGTGTACTCATGTATGCGGATGATGTGAAACTTATTCTATCATACACTAATCCCCTACATCATTCTCGTCTACAAGACGATTTGAACGCTATGCAATTTTGGTGTTCGGTTAATCAATTGCATCTGAATTGTTCAAAGTGTATGTTTATGACCTTCAACCGCACTACTTATCTTGTCAGCTATACAATTGACAAACAGTTAAGGATCTAGGCGGTCTTTTTGATTCTAAACTCAGCTTCAATCTGCATATAGATACCATCGTTAATGAGGCAAAAGGTGTACTTGGATTCATTAAACGATGGTCTAAAGAGTTTAACGTTCCTTTTATAACGAAACTTCTGTACATCTCTCTTGTTCGCCCTATCCTTGAATACTGCTCTTGCATCTGGTCTCCGCAGTATAACAATAGCCAGGATCGTATTGAATCTGTTCAGAAGCAATTTATGCTTTTTGCCTTACGAGGCTTAAATTGGGACCCTTATCTTCGGTTGCCATCCTACTCCAGCAGGCTGCTTCTTCTTAACCTTCCGTCGTTAACCAACCGTAGGACAATTCTTGGTGTTGTCCTTCTACATAAGTTGATTATTGGCGATATAGATTCTCCTTTTCTGCTAGGGCGTCTTAAATTCTCTGTTCCGTCTAGACCAACCAGAAATTACCGCCCCTTATTCCTGTCTACGTGCACAACAGACTACGCTATGCACAATCCTTTTCGCGTGCTATGTAAAAAATAATAATAGTTTGCATCACGTTTTCTCTACTGAACTTTCTCTACCCCCTAATAAAATCGTTGCTTTCAGGATACCTTCGGGAAGTCACTGACCATTCCCTGCTATGAGCAGGGGCATAGCTTGCCGGACAGGCTATAAATTTTCCCCCACCGGGTCGGTGATTTCCCATTACTTCTCTCTCTGTCCTATCTACTTAACACTCTATACATCTAGCTTAAATTTCATTACTTTATTAACAATCTTCTTACTTTCTTTTTTCTTATTTATTGTATTTTATTAATTAATATTGCAAACTAAGATTAATTTAAATTTTACTTAAGAACACTTTTTTCCTACTTACACCCTTCTGCTTAGATGTAGGCTCTAATAGCGTCACTGACAAATTTAGCTGTGAAAAGGGGCACAGTTGGCCGGACTGGCAACTAAAACACCTCCATCGGTCGGTGATGCTATTTAGAGAACTGTGTTATCTAACTAGGCTTTTAGCATATAATTCCATTATGTATTGTATGTATAATGAGGAAGACACTCGTTTTGTCGACCATTAATAAATAAATAAATAAATAAATAATATAAGATTCTTTCCAAAGAGATGGAAAGACAGAAGATTCAAGAGAAAGATTAAAAAGCTTTTGCAATGGATAAAGAAGGGAAGAACTACACTCCTTGAGTAGACAACTAGGAATATTGTCAGGCCCTGGAGAGTAAGAAGATTTTAAAGAGTTCATAGCTAAAAGGAGAGAGGAGTGTGAAATAATAGGAGGAGGTATAGAACTAGAGGAAGAAATAGTATAAGGGTAAGAATTATTATTGGGACAGACTTAGGAGTAAGTTGATTGGAAAAGATTAGCAAAGAGGTTAGCAGAATCGGAGTCATTGCTAGCTTTATCCATCCCGAAAGAAAAAGAAGTTGGCAAACTTGAAGATTTACGCTTCAAGTTTACAAAATTGTACAACTGTCTCGGATTTTGGGCAAATTGCGTTTTACAACGAGTAATCTCAATTACAAGCCAGCAATTAGCAAATTGCGGCTGTGCAGAATCATCAGCCTGCTTGAACCTGCAAGGTTTCTTACAGCACGACATAATTATTACAAGTAAGCAAGTTGCGAGAGCGCAGAGCAAAACGAAAACGGTGCACAAGAATAGAGCAAGTAAACACTCAAAAACAATTATCGTACACAAACAAATTGTTTGGAGCGATGCACAAGCAGAAATATGCAGCAGCGAACACACGCACAAACAAATGTATGCACAGGGGAGCACCAAAGCAAAAGAATCAAAAAAAGGCAATAACAAAAACACGGAACTGACGCCGCGTTTTATAAACGCAACAATTAACAGACTTACGCTGCAACAACAGATAACACTTTGCACAATTTATAAAAGCTTTTTAAATAATGCACCAAAAATGCAAAATTTAGAAATAAAAAGCAGGATTAAAGCGCAAAAATATATAAAAATCTTGGAGCACAAGTAAAACACGTCAATCACTCTCAACTGAGAACTCTCTCTGATTGCACCATCGAATATTTGTGTATTCTCAAAAAGTCAATTGCATTTAAATTGTGGCTTAAATTAGTTGGCAATACAAGTTGGGCTATTAACTTGATTAATAGCTCTGGGGTGGTAGTAGGGAGGTGGCGATAGGTGTAAAATGAAAGATACTTGACATATATATAATATTCTAGAAGCAACATATCAAGTTTGGTGACTCTAGCTTTTATTATTTATATACAGTAGGGAGCAAAATTGTTTCCATAGTTGACACTTTGAACTTTGTGAGTCAATAATATCCAAACGAATGAAGCAAATCAAAAAAAACTTTTTCTTCCAATAATATTAATTCTTAACAAATTGCCGTATATAACATAAACAAAAATAAATAGCAAAATATTCAAACAAAAAAATGTAAAACATAACGCATGTGTACAATTTTGCACCTTCAGTGAAAAAAAATTAAATATGATTCAAAATCAATATTTTGTCCACAGACCCTTATTAGCTATTACACTTTTTATTCGGTTTGGCATACTCTCGACCAACTTCTCTATGGTTTCCTTTGGAACTCGTTTCCACTCCAGTTCTGCACGCTTCCAAAGATCGCCTAGGTTGGATGGCATTGATTGATATTGCCCGAGCCGTCGCTTCACGATTGACCACAGGTTCTCAATCGGATTGAGGTCGGGACTTTGAGCTGGCCACTCCATCAGCATAAAATCTTGGTTTTGTAATCATTCGCGGACAATTTTGGCAGTGTGCTTCGGGTCCTCATCTTGTTGAAAAATGATTTCCTTTACGGGGTATGCACACTTGTCCAGAAAATTGGGTAGATAGGTTTGCAAAATATTGAGATAGTCTTCTTTGAACATTATACCATCAATTTTATGCAATGGTCCAATGTGCCACCAAGTAAAGCATCCCCAAACTTTGACATTGCCTCCTCCATGCTTAACGGTTTGCTTCAAACGGTGTTTTTGAAGCTTGTCCCCGGGCCTGTGCCAATAGTATTGCTTGCCATCCGACTGAATACGGTTGAACTTGGATTCATCCGACCAGATGACACGTTTCCAATCATCTACAGTCCAGATCTTGTGTTCCCGGGCGAATTTCAATCGAGCCTTGACATTCTTCTCGGATAGAGCTGGTTTATTTTTTTTCACACTTGCCACATATCCAACCTTAGCTAGTGCACTTCTAGCCGTCCACCGACTCACGTCTTTTCCCATGTCCATAGATGCCTTCTTCGGTGTTAGGAACTTATCAGTTCTCATTTTCGACATCATTAGTCTGGCGTCAGAGTCCTTTGAGGGGCGTTTGCGGCCTTTAATAGTGTTTTTGGATGCAACATTGCGTCTTTTCTGGACCTTGGACACCGCTGAATGAGAAATATTAAGCTGATCTGCAATACTACGAGCCGAACAGCCACTTTCAGTTAGGCTAATAATACTATTTTCGACATCTGACGAAAGCTTCTTAATTTTTTCACGGTACTTTAAAGACTAATTGCTAAAATCAACAAATCTGCTTCGAATAGTAAGAAGAGAGAGTTCTCAGTTGAGAGTGATTGACGTGTTTTACTTGTGCTCCAAGATTTTTATATATTTTTTTGCGCTTTAATCCTGCTTTTTATTTCTAAATTTGGCCTTTTTTGTGCTTTATTTAAAAAGCTGTATAATTGTGCAAAGTGTTATTCTGTTGTCGCAGCGTAAGTCTGTTAATAATTGCATTTATTGAACGCGGCGTCAGTTCTGTATTGTTGTTATTGCCTGTTTTGATTCTTTTGCTTTGGTGCTCCCCTGTGCATACACTTGTTTGTGCGTGTGTTCGCTGCCGCATATTTCTGCTTGTGCATCGCGCTCTCGCAAATTTTTGCTATTGCTTTTCGCTCCAAACAATTTGTTTGTGTACGATAATTGTTTTTGAGTGTTTACTTGCTCTATTCTTGTGCACCGTTTTCGTTTTGCTCTGCGCTCTCGCAACTTGCTTACTTGTAATAATTATGTCGTGCTGTAAGAAACCTTGCACGTTCAAGCAGGCTGATGATTCTGCACAGCCGCAATTTGTTAATTGCTGGCTGTGTGAGAATATGATGCATGCTAAATGTGCAGGTCTCACTGGGCGTGATTGCGACAAGATCGCTGCAGTTGCCAAGAAGGGCTGCGGTGGCTTGCGTTGGTCGTGCCCAGATTGCATCGACAAGCAAATTGATTTCTCCAGAATGTATAATTCTGTGAGAAATCAATTCTTAAAATTGTCGAGTAAATTTGACTCGAGTTTTGAGTTGCTTGCCAATTATAAATTTGAGTCTCCAACCAATCGCCGGTTGGAGCCTCAACTTTTGCAATTGCCGTCTACGTCTGTTCAGACACCTACGCCTTTCTTGTCCCTACCTAGCAACATGGAATTATATCCAATGTTGTCTTTATCGCCTTCCCCAAGCGACTGCCCAATTACCCCCGTTTCATCCCCTATAGTAGTTCCAGTAGAGCCCGTACCTGGTACCGTCCCAGTTATCCAAACTGCCTCAGCCCCGTCAGCTCCTGGCCGCAAAGGTAGACCTGCGCGTAATCTCGCCCAGATTGTTAAACACAATCATGGTTCCTCTTTAGCTCCTCCATCTCCTGTACTACCTGCAGCCCCATCAGCACCTACTTTAACGGTTGTTCCCCCACGTAGGCAAGTTTTTGTGTCTCGACTTTCATCGGACACCACTTCTGAGTCATTGGCAGCCTATATTGCTAGCAAATATTCTGCTAGCGTGTCAATAACCAAATTTATTTTCTCCACCCCTCGTGAAATATCATCATTCAAAATAAATGTTTCACATGATATGTTCCCAATCATTTGTGATCCCAAATTTTGGCCTCCACACATGATTGTTCACGAGTTCAAGCCAAAAAAGCGTAACCAGCCTGTCATTTCTGCCCCAAAAAACTAACTTCATCTTCTGACCAAATCTGTATTCATTATCAGAATGTCAGAGGTCTTATTTCAAAGCTTAAAAATCTTTTCATGGCCAGTACTTCCTTCGACTCGGATATAATAGCATTTTCAGATTAATAGTTAAATTCAACCATATCCGATTTTGAGGTATTTTCGAATAGTTTTATTTTGCATAGAAATGATCGACCGACTCGAGGTGGTGGGATGTTAATTGACGTTAAAGCCACTCTCCAGTCAGAACTTTTCTGTTTTAGTACGCCTACTGACGCTGAAATTATCTCAGTCAAGGTGTCTTTTCCTACACGGAATATCTATATTACATGCTCTTATGTTACTCCTTCTTCTGATATTCAAGTTTATATGAAACATATTACTTGTATTAAAGAAGTTTCTTCACACGTGCGTGATAATGACCTATTTATGGTGTTGGGTGATTTTAATTTGCCGAACATCTCTTGGTCATTATTCACTGCCGAAAATTATCTAGTGCCCTTAGCACAGCATGATTTTATAGACTGCATGCTTGATCTTTCGTTGTTTCAAATCAATTCAATTTCTAATCATTTGAATAGAACACTTGACCTTGTATTTGTTAACGACTACCTTATCTCTAATGTGTCTAGGTACCCTCCTTTATCTCTTCCTGAGGATGTATATCATCCTACTTTAGAGATTACAATGTTCAATTGTAATCCTCTCATTTCGTGCTCATCAGCCAATAAGCCCCGCCTCTGCTTTCGCAAAGGAAATTATTCATTGCTGAATCAGCTTATTTATGCAACCGATTGGTCTTTCTTATATGACTCGGTTGATATGAATACTGCTATTACTTTTTTTTATAGCACCCTAAACTCCCTCTTAGATATGAGCATTCCCAAGTCAATTCCTTCGACTACTTCTTCAAAACCACCCTGGTTTACTCCCAGATTGTCACATCTTAAAAACTTAAAATCTAAATATTTTAAAAAGTTTAAAAAGTCTGGTTCGTGTACAGACTTGGCTAAATATTCCATAGCCAAGTCGAACTTCTTTCTTCTGAATTCTCAATGCTATGAGAATTATCTAACTCGTTGCAAAAGGCAATTTGCACAAAATCCGAGACAGTTTTACAATTTTGTAAACTTGAAGCGTAAATCTTCAAGTTTGCCAACTTCTTTTTCTTTCGGGATGGATAAAGCTAGTAATGACTCTGATTCTGCTAACCTCTTTGCTAATTTTTTCCAATCGACTTACTCCTCAGTCTGTCCCAATAATAATTCTTATCCTTATACTATTTCTTCCTCTAGTTCTATACCTCCTCCTGTTATTTCACACTCCTCTCTCCTTTTAGCTATAAACTCTTTAAAATCTTCTTACTCTCCTGGGCCTGACAATATTCCTAGTTGTCTACTCAAGGAGTGTAGTTCTTCCCTTCTTTATCCATTGCAAAAGCTTTTTAATCTATCTCTTGAATCTTCTGTCTTTCCATCTCTTTGGAAAGAATCTTATATCATTCCTCTCCACAAGAAAGGTGGAAAGTCAGATATACAAAATTACAGGGGCATTGCAAAACTGTCCGCTATTCCTAAATTATTTGAAAAAATAATCACTTCGAATTTGCAGCATTTCTGCAAATCAGTTGTTTCCCCTGTTCAACATGGATTCGTAAAGAATCGGTCAACTACGACCAATCTGCTTGAGTTTACTTCCTTGGTAAATGATGCTTTTCTTTCGAAAATGCAAACTGATGTCATTTACACTGACTTCAGTAAGGCGTTTGACTCTGTGCACCATGACATTTTACTTTTTAAACTTGACCGAATAGGTTTCCCTCCGTCTCTTTTGCTTTGGATTAGCTCTTACTTAAAAGGTAGGATCCAAAGAGTAATGCTGAGGCTGACTACCTCTAAACAGGTTCACGTTACTTCTGGTGTTCCTCAAGGTAGTCATCTTGGACCTTTACTCTTTACTCTTTTTATAAATGATATCCCCTCTGTTATATCACATGCCCGTGTACTCATGTATGCGGATGATGTGAAACTTATTCTATCATACACTAATCCCCTACATCATTCTCGTCTACAAGACGATTTGAACGCTATGCAATTTTGGTGTTCGGTTAATCAATTGCATCTGAATTGTTCAAAGTGTATGTTTATGACCTTCAATCGCACTACTTATCTTGTCAGCTATACAATTGACAAACAGTTAAGGATCTAGGCGGTCTTTTTGATTCTAAACTCAGCTTCAATCTGCATATAGATACCATCGTTAATGAGGCAAAAGGTGTACTTGGATTCATTAAACGATGGTCTAAAGAGTTTAACGTTCCTTTTATAACGAAACTTCTGTACATCTCTCTTGTTCGCCCTATCCTTGAATACTGCTCTTGCATCTGGTCTCCGCAGTATAACAATAGCCAGGATCGTATTGAATCTGTTCAGAAGCAATTTATGCTTTTTGCCTTACGAGGCTTAAATTGGGACCCTAATCTTCGTTTGCCATCCTACTCCAGCAGGCTGCTTCTTCTTAACCTTCCGTCATTAACCAACCGTAGGACAATTCTTGGTGTTGTTCTTCTACATAAGTTGATTATTGGCGATATAGATTCTCCTTTTCTGCTAGGGCGTCTTAAATTCTCTGTTCCGTCTAGACCAACCAGAAATTACCGCCCCTTATTCCTGTCTACGTGCACAACAGACTACGCTATGCACAATCCTTTTCGCGTGCTATGTAAAAAATAATAATAGTTTGCATCACGTTTTCTCTACTGAACTTTCTCTACCCCTAATAAAATCGTTGCTTTCAGGATACCTTCGGGAAGTCACTGACCATTCCCTGCTATGAGCAGGGGCATAGCTTGCCGGACAGGCTATAAATTTTCCCCCACCGGGTCGGTGATTTCCCATTACTTCTCTCTCTGTCCTATCTACTTAACACTCTATACATCTAGCTTAAATTTCATTACTTTATTAACAATCTTCTTACTTTCTTTTTTCTTATTTATTGTATTTTATTAATTAATATTGCAAACTAAGATTAATTTTAATTATACTTAAGAACACTTTTTCCTACTTACACCCTTCTGCTTAGATGTAGGCTCTAATAGCGTCACTGACAAATTTAGCTGTGAAAAGGGGCACAGTTGGCCGGACTGGCAACTAAAACACCTCCATCGGTCGGTGATGCTATTTAGAGAACTGTGTTATCTAACTAGGCTTTTAGCATATAATTCCATTATGTATTGTATGTATAATGAGGAAGACACTCGTTTTGTCGACCATTAATAAATAAATAAATAAATAAATAATATAAGATTCTTTCCAAAGAGATGGAAAGACAGAAGATTCAAGAGAAAGATTAAAAAGCTTTTGCAATGGATAAAGAACGGAAGAACTACACTCCTTGAGTAGACAACTAGGAATATTGTCAGGCCCAGGAGAGTAAGAAGATTTTAAAGAGTTCATAGCTAAAAGGAGAGAGGAGTGTGAAATAATAGGAGGAGGTATGGAACTAGAGGAAGAAATAGTATAAGGGTAAGAATTATTATTGGGACAGACTTAGGAGTAAGTTGATTGGAAAAAATTAGCAAAGAGGTTAGCAGAATCAGAGTCATTGCTAGCTTTATCCATCCCGAAAGAAAAAGAAGTTGGCAAACTTGAAGATTTACGCTTCAAGTTTACAAAATTGTACAACTGTCTCGGATTTTGGGCAAATTGCGTTTTACAACGAGTAATCTCAATTACAAGCCAGCAATTAGCAAATTGCGGCTGTGCAGAATCATCAGCCTGCTTGAACGTGCAAGGTTTCTTACAGCACGACATAATTATTACAAGTAAGCAAGTTGCGAGAGCGCAGAGCAAAACGAAAACGGTGCACAAGAATAGAGCAAGTAAACACTCAAAAACAATTATCGTACACAAACAAATTGTTTGGAGCGAAAAGCAATAGCAAAAATTTGCGAGAGCGCGATGCACAAGCAGAAATATGCAGCAGCGAACACACGCACAAACAAATGTATGCACAGGGGAGCACCAAAGCAAAAGAATCAAAAAAAGGCAATAACAAAAACACGGAACTGACGCCGCGTTTTATAAACGCAACAATTAACAGACTTACGCTGCAACAACAGATAACACTTTGCACAATTTATAAAAGCTTTTTAAATAATGCACCAAAAATGCAAAATTTAGAAATAACGAGAAAGAAAGGCTATCTTCGGCACGCCGAAGATCTAATACCCTTGCAGACCCAACCTTTTTATAATGCTCATAGTGGTTTGCCCGTATCCAAGAAGCACAGGGAAAATAGTTAAGGTCAAATTGGTCAAGGTATCTTGATAAACAAAAAAGGTTTTTAATCAAAAACCTAGTTTTCGACCGATCGTTCCTATGGCAGATATATGATATAGTGGTCCGATCTTAATAGGATTTTGCATATATATGAGGAGCATAGTAAAACTAATTAATGCCGAGTTTGGTCAAGATATCCAGAAAAACAAAATGTTTTTCATACAAGATCCTACTTTTCGACCGATCGTTCCTATGGCAGCTATATGACAAAGTGGTCCGATCCAGCTGGATTTCAGATATGTGCTGCGTGCAGCAGAAAGAGGGAATTCTGCAAAGTTTCATTAAGATAGCTTTAAAACTGAGAGACTAGTTCGCATAGAAACATACAGACGGACATGGCTATATCGACTAGGCTGTTGAAACTGATCAAGAATATATATACTTTATGAGGTCGGAGATGTCGCCTTCTATGCGTTACACATTTCACGACAAAATTATAATACCCTCTGCAAGGGTAACAAAACTGAGTCGACTTTTTTAATTTTATTCTGAAATTGTATATAAATTGTTACACATTTCACGACAAAGTTATAATACCCTCTGAAAGGGTATAAAATTAGTAAGTATAACGAGAAAGAAGGGCTATCTTCGGCACGCCGAAGATTTAATACCCTTGCAGACCGAACATTTTCTATTAAGTGAGAATTTAAGCTTTTTGGTCTGGCTTCCGTCCCTGTCCATGTCAAAAAAAAAACAAAAGGTTTTTTCATACAAAAACTTAATTTTCGACCGATCGTTCCTATGGCAGCTATATGATATAGTGGTCCGATCTTAATAGGATTTTGCATATATATGAGGAGCTTAGTAAAACTAATAAATGCCGAGTTTGGTCAAGATATCTTGACAAACAAAATGTTTTTTCATACAAAAACTTAATTTTCGACCGATCATTCCTATGGCGGCTATATGATATAGTGGTCCGATCTTAATAGAATTTTGCATATATATGAGGAGCATAGTAAAACTAATAAATGTCGAGTTTGGTCAAGATATCTTGATAAACAAAAGGTTTTTTCATACAAAAACTTAATTTTCGACCGATCGTTCCTATGGCAGCTATATGATATAGTGGTCCGATCCAGCTGGTTTTGACATATGTGCTGCGTGCAACAGAAATAGGGACTTCTGCAAAGTTTCATTAAGATAGCTTTAAAACTGAGGGACTAGTTCGCATAGAAACAGACAGACGGACAGACGGACAGACGGACGGACGGACAGACGGACATGGCTATATCGACTCGGCTGTTGATGCTGATCAAGAATATATATACTTTATGGGGTCGGAGATGTCTCCTTCTATGCGTTACACATTTCACGACAAAATTATAATACCCTCTGCAAGGGTATAAAAAGCAGGATTAAAGCGCAAATATATATAAAAATCTTGGAGCACAAGTAAAACACGTCAATCACTCTCAACTGAGAACTCTCTCTGATTGCACCATCGAATATTTGTGTATTCTCAAAAAGTCAATTGCATTTAAATTGTGGCTTAAATTAGTTGGCAATACAAGTTGGGCTATTAACTTGATTAATAGCTCTGGGGTGGTAGTAGGGAGGTGGCGATAGGTGTAAAATGAAAGATACTTGACATATATATAATATTCTAGAAGCAACATATCAAGTTTGGTGACTCTAGCTTTTATTATTTATATACAGTAGGGAGCAAAAGTGTTTCCATAGTTGACACTTTGAACTTTGTGAGTCAATAATATCCAAACGAATTAAGCAAATCAAAAAAAACTTTTTCTTCCAATAATATTAATTCTTAACAAATTGCCGTATATAACATAAACAAAAATAAATCAGCAAAATATTCAAACAAAAAAATGTAAAACATAACGCATGTGTACAATTTTGCACCTTCAGTGAAAAAAAATTAAATATGATTCAAAATCAATATTTTGTCCACAGACCCTTATTAGCTATTACACTTTTTATTCGGTTTGGCATACTCTCGACCAACTTCTCTATGGTTTCCTTTGGAACTCGTTTCCACTCCAGTTCTGCACGCTTCCAAAGATCGCCTAGGTTGGATGGCATTGATTGATATTGCCCGAGCCGTCGCTTCACGATTGACCACAGGTTCTCAATCGGATTGAGGTCGGGACTTTGAGCTGGCCACTCCATCAGCATAAAATCTTGGTTTTGTAATCATTCGCGGACAATTTTGGCAGTGTGCTTCGGGTCCTCATCTTGTTGAAAAATGATTTCCTTTACGGGGTATGCACACTTGTCCAGAAAATTGGGTAGATAGGCTTGCAAAATATTGAGATAGTCTTCTTTGAACATTATACCATCAATTTTATGCAATGGTCCAATGTGCCACCAAGTAAAGCATCCCCAAACTTTGACATTGCCTCCTCCATGCTTAACGGTTTGCTTCAAACGGTGTTTTTGAAGCTTGTCCCCGGGCCTGTGCCAATAGTATTGCTTGCCATCCGACTGAATACGGTTGAACTTGGATTCATCCGACCAGATGACACGTTTCCAATCATCTACAGTCCAGATCTTGTGTTCCCGGGCGAATTTCAACCGGCGAATAACCAACCGTAGGACAATTCTTGGTGTTGTCCTTCTACATAAGTTGATTATTGGCGATATAGATTCTCCTTTTCTGCTAGGGCGTCTTAAATTCTCTGTTCCGTCTAGACCAACCAGAAATTACCGCCCCTTATTCCTGTCTACGTGCACAACAGACTACGCTATGCACAATCCTTTTCGCGTGCTATGTAAAAAATAATAATAGTTTGCATCACGTTTTCTCTACTGAACTTTCTCTACCCCTAATAAAATCGTTGCTTTCAGGATACCTTCGGGAAGTCACTGACCATTCCCAGCTATGAGCAGGGGCATAGCTTGCCGGACAGGCTATAAATTTTCCCCCACCGGGTCGGTGATTTCCCATTACTTCTCTCTCTGTCCTATCTACTTAACACTCTATACATCTAGCTTAAATTTCATTACTTTATTAACAATCTTCTTACTTTCTTTTTTCTTATTTATTGTATTTTATTAATTAATATTGCAAACTAAGATTAATTTTAATTTTACTTAAGAACACTTTTTTCCTACTTACACCCTTCTGCTTAGATGTAGGCTCTAATAGCGTCACTGACAAATTTAGCTGTGAAAAGGGGCACAGTTGGCCGGACTGGCAACTAAAACACCTCCATCGGTCGGTGATGCTATTTAGAGAACTGTGTTATCTAACTAGGCTTTTAGCATATAATTCCATTATGTATTGTATGTATAATGAGGAAGACACTCGTTTTGTCGACCATTAATAAATAAATAAATAAATAAATAATATAAGATTCTTTCCAAAGAGATGGAAAGACAGAAGATTCAAGAGAAAGATTAAAAAGCTTTTGCAATGGATAAAGAAGGGAAGAACTACACTCCTTGAGTAGACAACTAGGAATATTGTCAGGCCCAGGAGAGTAAGAAGATTTTAAAGAGTTCATAGCTAAAAGGAGAGAGGAGTGTGAAATAATAGGAGGAGGTATAGAACTAGAGGAAGAAATAGTATAAGGGTAAGAATTATTATTGGGACAGACTTAGGAGTAAGTTGATTGGAAAAAATTAGCAAAGAGGTTAGCAGAATCAGAGTCATTGCTAGCTTTATCCATCCCGAAAGAAAAAGAAGTTGGCAAACTTGAAGATTTACGCTTCAAGTTTACAAAATTGTACAACTGTCTCGGATTTTGGGCAAATTGCGTTTTACAACGAGTAATCTCAATTACAAGCCAGCAATTAGCAAATTGCGGCTGTGCAGAATCATCAGCCTGCTTGAACGTGCAAGGTTTCTTACAGCACGACATAATTATTACAAGTAAGCAAGTTGCGAGAGCGCAGAGCAAAACGAAAACGGTGCACAAGAATAGAGCAAGTAAACACTCAAAAACAATTATCGTACACAAACAAATTGTTTGGAGCGAAAAGCAATAGCAAAAATTTGCGAGAGCGCGATGCACAAGCAGAAATATGCAGCAGCGAACACACGCACAAACAAATGTATGCACAGGGGAGCACCAAAGCAAAAGAATCAAAAAAAGGCAATAACAAAAACACGGAACTGACGCCGCGTTTTATAAACGCAACAATTAACAGACTTACGCTGCAACAACAGATAACACTTTGCACAATTTATAAAAGCTTTTTAAATAATGCACCAAAAATGCAAAATTTAGAAATAAAAAGCAGGATTAAAGCGCAAAAATATATAAAAATCTTGGAGCACAAGTAAAACACGTCAATCACTCTCAACTGAGAACTCTCTCTGATTGCACCATCGAATATTTGTGTATTCTCAAACAGTCAATTGCATTTAAATTGTGGCTTAAATTAGTTGGCAATACAAGTTGGGCTATTAACTTGATTAATAGCTCTGGGGTGGTAGTAGGGAGGTGGCGATAGGTGTAAAATGAAAGATACTTGACATATATATAATATTCTAGAAGCAACATATCAAGGTTGGTGACTCTAGCTTTTATTATTTATATACAGTAGGGAGCAAAAGTGTTTCCATAGTTGACACTTTGAACTTTGTGAGTCAATAATATCCAAACGAATTAAGCAAATCAAAAAAAACTTTTTCTTCCAATAATATTAATTCTTAACAAATTGCCGTATATAACATAAACAAAAATAAATCAGCAAAATATTCAAACAAAAAAATGTAAAACATAACGCATGTGTACAATTTTGCACCTTCAGTGAAAAAAAATTAAATATGAATCAAAATCAATATTTTGTCCACAGCTTATTAGCTATTACACTTTTTATTCGGTTTGGCATACTCTCGACCAACTTCTCTATGGTTTCCTTTGGAACTCGTTTCCACTCCAGTTCTGCACGCTTCCAAAGATCGCCTAGGTTGGATGGCATTGATTGATATTGCCCGAGCCGTCGCTTCACGATTGACCACAGGTTCTCAATCGGATTGAGGTCGGGACTTTGAGCTGGCCACTCCATCAGCATAAAATCTTGGTTTTGTAATCATTCGCGGACAATTTTGGCAGTGTGCTTCGGGTCCTCATCTTGTTGAAAAATGATTTCCTTTACGGGGTATGCACACTTGTCCAGAAAATTGGGTAGATAGGCTTGCAAAATATTGAGATAGTCTTCTTTGAACATTATACCATCAATTTTATGCAATGGTCCAATGTGCCACCAAGTAAAGCATCCCCAAACTTTGACATTGCCTCCTCCATGCTTAACGGTTTGCTTCAAACGGTGTTTTTGAAGCTTGTCCCCGGGCCTGTGCCAATAGTATTGCTTGCCATCCGACTGAATACGGTTGAACTTGGATTCATCCGACCAGATGACACGTTTCCAATCATCTACAGTCCAGATCTTGTGTTCCCGGGCGAATTTCAATCGAGCCTTGACATTCTTCTCGGATAGAGCTGGTTTATTTTTTTTCACACTTGCCACATATCCAACCTTAGCTAGTGCACTTCTAGCCGTCCACCGACTCACGTCTTTTCCCATGTCCATAGATGCCTTCTTCGGTGTTAGGAACTTATCAGTTCTCATTTTCGACATCATTAGTCTGGCGTCAGAGTCCTTTAAGGGGCGTTTGCGGCCTTTAATAGTGTTTTTGGATGCAACATTGCGTCTTTTCTGGACCTTGGACACCGCTGAATGAGAAATATTAAGCTGATCTGCAATACTACGAGCCGAACAGCCACTTTCAGTTAGGCTAATAATACTATTTTCGACATCTGACGAAAGCTTCTTAATTTTTTCACGGTACTTTAAAGACTAATTGCTAAAATCAACAAATCTGCTTCGAATAGTAAGAAGAGAGAGTTCTCAGTTGAGAGTGATTGACGTGTTTTACTTGTGCTCCAAGATTTTTATATATTTTTTTGCGCTTTAATCCTGCTTTTTATTTCTAAATTTGGCCTTTTTTGTGCTTTATTTAAAAAGCTGTATAATTGTGCAAAGTGTTATTCTGTTGTCGCAGCGTAAGTCTGTTAATAATTGCATTTATTGAACGCGGCGTCAGTTCTGTATTGTTGTTATTGCCTGTTTTGATTCTTTTGCTTTGGTGCTCCCCTGTGCATACACTTGTTTGTGCGTGTGTTCGCTGCCGCATATTTCTGCTTGTGCATCGCGCTCTCGCAAATTTTTGCTATTGCTTTTCGCTCCAAACAATTTGTTTGTGTACGATAATTGTTTTTGAGTGTTTACTTGCTCTATTCTTGTGCACCGTTTTCGTTTTGCTCTGCGCTCTCGCAACTTGCTTACTTGTAATAATTATGTCGTGCTGTAAGAAACCTTGCACGTTCAAGCAGGCTGATGATTCTGCACAGCCGCAATTTGTTAATTGCTGGCTGTGTGAGAATATGATGCATGCTAAATGTGCAGGTCTCACTGGGCGTGATTGCGACAAGATCGCTGCAGTTGCCAAGAAGGGCTGCGGTGGCTTGCGTTGGTCGTGCCCAGATTGCATCGACAAGCAAATTGATTTCTCCAGAATGTATAATTCTGTGAGAAATCAATTCTTAAAATTGTCGAGTAAATTTGACTCGAGTTTTGAGTTGCTTGCCAATTATAAATTTGAGTCTCCAACCAATCGCCGGTTGGAGCCTCAACTTTTGCAATTGCCGTCTACGTCTGTTCAGACACCTACGCCTTTCTTGTCCCTACCTAGCAACATGGATTTATCTCCAATGTTGTCTTTATCGCCTTCCCCAAGCGACTGATACCGTCCCAGTTATTCAAACTGCCTCAGCCCCGTCAGCTCCTGGCCGCAAAGGTAGACCTGCGCGTAATCTTGTTAAACACAATCATGGTGCCTCTTTAGCTCCTCCATCTCCTGTACTACCTGCAGCCCCATCAGCACCTACTTTAACGGTTGTTCCCCCTCGTAGGCAAGTTTTTGTGTCTCGACTTTCATCGGACACCACTTCTGAGTCATTGGCAGCCTATATTGCTAGCAAATCTTCTGCTAGCGTGTCAATAACCAAATTTAATTTCTCCACCCCTCGTGAAATATCATCATTCAAAATAAATGTTTCACATGATATGTTCCCAATCATTTGTGATCCCAAATTTTGGCCTCCACACATGATTGTTCACGAGTTCAAGCCAAAAAAGCGTAACCAGCCTGTCACCCTTCCAGTCCCTTCAATACAGGGTACCATTTCTGCACCAAAAAACTAACTTCATCTTCTGACCAAATCTGTATTCATTATCAGAATGTCAGAGGTCTTATTTCAAAGCTTAAAAATCTTTTCATGGCCAGTACTTCCTTCGACTCGGATATAATAGCATTTTCCGAAACATGGTTAAATTCAACCATATCCGATTTTGAGGTATTTTCGAATAGTTTTATTTTGCATAGAAATGATCGGCCGACTCGAGGTGGTGGGATGTTAATTGACGTTAAAGCCACTCTCCAGTCAGAACTTTTCTGTTTTAGTACGCCTACTGACGCTGAAATTATCTCAGTCAAGGTGTCTTTTCCTACACGGAATATCTATATTACATGCTCTTATGTTACTCCTTCTTCTGATATTCAAGTTTATATGAAACATATTACTTGTATTAAAGAAGTTTCTTCACACGTGCGTGATAATGACCTATTTATGGTGTTGGGTGATTTTAATTTGCCGAACATCTCTTGGTCATTATTCACTGCCGAAAATTATCTAGTGCCCTTAGCACAGCATGATTTTATAGACTGCATGCTTGATCTTTCGTTGTTTCAAATCAATTCAATTTCTAATCATTTGAATAGAACACTTGACCTTGTATTTGTTAACGACTACCTTATCTCTAATGTGTCTAGGTACCCTCCTTTATCTCTTCCTGAGGATGTATATCATCCTACTTTAGAGGTTACAATGTTCAATTGTAATCCTCTCATTTCGTGCTCATCAGCCAATAAGCCCCGCCTCTGCTTTCGCAAAGGAAATTATTCATTGCTGAATCAGCTTATTTATGCAACCGATTGGTCTTTCTTATATGACTCGGTTGATATGAATACTGCTATTACTTTTTTTTATAGCACCCTAAACTCCCTCTTAGATATGAGCATTCCCAAGTCAATTCCTTCGACTACTTCTTCAAAACCACCCTGGTTTACTCCCAGATTGTCACATCTTAAAAACTTAAAATCTAAATATTTAAAAAGTTTAAAAAGTCTGGTTCGTGTACAATATTCACAATGCACAATATTCCATAGCCAAGTCGAACTTCTTTCTTCTGAATTCTCAATGCTATGAGAATTATCTAACTCGTTGTAAAAGGCAATTTGCCCAAAATCCGAGACAGTTTTACAATTTTGTAAACTTGAAGCGTAAATCTTCAAGTTTGCCAACTTCTTTTTCTTTCGGGATGGATAAAGCTAGTAATGACTCTGATTCTGCTTACCTCTTTGCTAATTTTTTCCATTCGACCTACTCCTCAGTCTGTCCTAATAATAATTCTTACCCTTATACTATTTCTTCCTCTAGTTCTATACCTCCTCCTATTATTTCACACTCCTCTCTCCTTTTAGCTATGAACTCTTTAAAATCTTCTTACTCTCCTGGGCCTGACAATATTCCTAGTTGTCTACTCAAGGAGTGTAGTTTTTCCCTTCTTTATCCATTGCAAAAGCTTTTTAATCTATCTCTTGAATCTTCTGTCTTTCCATCTCTTTGGAAAGAATCTTATATCATTCCTCTCCACAAGAAAGGTGGAAAGTCTGATATACAAAATTACAGGGGCATTGCAAAACTGTCCGCTATTCCTAAATTATTTGAAAAAATAATCACTTCAAATTTGCAGCATTTCTGCAAATCAGTTGTTTCCCCTGTTCAATATGGATTCGTAAAGAATCGGTCAACTACGACCAATCTGCTTGAATTTACTTCCTTGGTAATGATGCTTTTCTTTCGAAAATGCAAACTGATGTCATTTACACTGACTTCAGTAAGGCGTTTGACTCTGTGCACCATGACATTTTACTTTTTAAACTTGACCGAATAGGTTTCCCTCCGTCTCTTTTGCTTTGGATTAATTCTTATTTAAAAGGTAGGACCCAAAGAGTAATGCTGAGGCAGACTACCTCTAAACAGGTTCACGTTACTTCTGGTGTTCCTCAAGGTAGTCATCTTGGACCTTTACTCTTTACTCTTTTTATAAATGATCTCCCCTCTGTTATATCACATGCCCGTGTACTCATGTATGCGGATGATGTGAAACATATTCTATCATACACTAATCCCCTACATCATTCTCGTCTACAAGACGATCGGCCAATCAATTGCATCTGAATTGTTCAAAGTGTATGTCTATGACATTTTATCGTACTACACCTTATCTTGTCAGTTATACAATCGACAATACCCCCTTGCAACGTATACTAACAGTTAAGGATCTAGGCGTTCTTTTTGATTCTAAGCTCTGTTTCAATCTTTGCATAGATACCATCGATAATGAGGCAAAAGGTGTACTTGGATTCATTAAACGATGGTCTAAAGAGTTTACCGATCCTTTTATAACGAAACTTCTGTACATCTCTCTTGTTCGCCCTATCCTTGAATACTGCTCTTGCATCTGGTCTCCGCAGTATAACAATAGCCAGGATCGTATTGAATCTGTTCAGAAGCAATTTCTGCTTTTTGCCTTACGAGGTTTAAATTGGGACCCTAATCTTCGGTTGTCATCCTACTCCAGCAGGCTGCTTCTTCTTAACCTTCCGTCGTTAACCAACCGTAGGACAATTCTCGGTGTTGTCCTTCTACATAAGTTGATTATTGGTGATACAGATTCTCCTTTTCTGCTAGGGCGTCTTCAATTCTCTGTTCCGTCTAGACCAACCTTATTCCTGTCTACGTGCACAACAGACTACGCTATGCACAATCCTTTTCGCGTGCTATGTAAAAATTATAATAGTTTGCATCACGTTTTCTCTACCGAACTTTCTCTACCCCTAATAAAATCGTTGCTTTCAGGATACCTTCGGGAAGTCACTGACCATTCCCAGCTATGAGCAGGGGCATAGCTTGCCGGACAGGCTATAAATGTTGTGATTTCCCATTACTTTTCCCATTACTTTTCTCTCTGTCCTATGTACTTAACACTTTATATATCTATCTTAAATTTCTTTACTTTATTAACAATCTTCTTACTTTCTTTTTTCGTATTTATTGTATTTTATTAATTAATATTGCAAACTAAGATTAATTTTAATTTTACTTAAGAACACTTTTTTCCTACTTACACCCTTCTGCTTAGATGTAGGCTCTAATAGCGTCACTGACAAATTTAGCTGTGAAAAGGGGCACAGCTGGCCGGACTGGCAACTAAAACACCTCCATCGGTCGGTGATGCTATTTAGAGAACTGTGTTATCTAACTAGGCTTTTAGCATATAATTCCATTATGTATTGTATGTAAAATGAGGAAGACACTCGTTTTGTCGACCATTAATAAATAAATAAATCATAAAAGTGTAGAATGCAAAAACAAAACATATATCGGTGAAACTGCATGTCTATTGCCGATAAGAGAATTAAGAAATCAAACCAAAGTAAGAATAACGGAAGGTGCAAAATTGTACACATGCGTTTTGTTTAAGTTTTTTTTTGTTTGAATATTTTGTTGATTTATTTTTGTTTATGTTATATACGGCAATTTGTTAAGAATTAAATACATATTATTGGACAAAAAAAGTTTTTTTGATTTGCTTCATTCGTTTGGATATTATTGACTCACAAAGTTCAAAGTGTCAACTATGGAAACACTTTTGCTCCCTACTGTATACGGACAGACAGACAAACAGACGGACATGGCTAGATCGACTCGGCTATTGATGCTGATCAAGAATCTATATACTTTATGGGGTCGGAGATGCTTCCTTCTTCCAGTTACATACATTTGCATTTTGCACAAATACAATATACCCTTTTTACCCATTTTCAATGGGTTCAGGGTATAAAAATACATAAAAACTACCGATTACTATTAATGATAATTTTAATAAAAGCAACATGCCACCTTTTAATATTGAAGAAATGTTAGAATTTGCAGATGTGTCCATTTTGCATAAAGGAACAACCTTGTTTTAAATTGTAAAAATTCCAAACTTCCAACGCAAAAATAATATTAAAATTTGTAACAAATCAAAAATTGTAAATTTAAACAATAGTAACTATGTATATACCTAAGTTAGCTAGTGGAGAGCAAGCGCTCTGTGGCTTTAGCAATTCAGACCATATCCCGGAGATCGAAGAAATCAACGATGGACTTATACTAGTGAACGACTTAAACGGCACTATTAGATGGCAAGAAGAGGAGAAACGTGTGAGAGGTACCTACTTGATCAACTTCTGGAACGAAACCTTATTCATCAACAAACAAGAGTTCAGCAACTTGGAGGTCACAGTCATGACCCCAGGAAATTTCACAATACAAATAACCCCAATAGAATACGAAAGAATTAAGATTCTTTCTCTGGAAGCATTGGAAGAATTGCACATCAACAACATAAAAACAAGTAAGAGGTTCTAGTCGGGAGCTCCCGACTAGGGAACACCCTGAACCCTCTTATTCGAACACCAAATGGAGCTCGTTTGAATTAATAAAGATAAATTAAAAAAAAACGTTCCATTCGCAGGGTTTGAACTCGCAACTGACCGCATATATACTTTCCTCGGTAGGACTCGAACTCGCGACAGACTGCACCAATTGCCACTGCCTCTACTCAACATCCACACTAATAATTGAGTATTATTGAGAAAAAAACCAATAAAAATAGCCACACAGAAAAAAATCGCAGTGAAGACAGTGTGTGTACAATGTACACTGTACACTGTACATGTATATATAAATTCTTGCAAATTGCGTCACAACACGTGCGCAGTCAAAATACCGAAAAACAAAACAAAAACCGATCTTAATGAAATTTTCTACAGTATATCTTATTGCGTCATAGAATATTTGTGTATTTTCAAGAAGTCAATTGCAGTTAAATTGTGGCTTAAATTAGTTGGCAATACAAGTTGGGTTATTAACTTGATTTATAGCTCTGGGGGGGTAGAAGGGAGGTGGCGATAGGTCTAAAATGAAAGATACTTGACATATATTTAATATTCTAGGAGCAAAATATCAAGTTTGGTGACTAGCTCTTATTATTTACCCAATTTGCTCAAAAAACAGGATGTCGATATCGATTTATATCGATTGCTTGGAAACGGAGTAAGTTCTCGATTATCGGAAACAAACTCGATCTGCGCAGGCACTAGGAGCACCTACATCTAAAATTTGAGCTCTCTAGCCCTTATAGGTTCTGAGATCCTTGCGTTCATATGCTGATGCTGATCAAGAATATATATACTTTATGGGGTCGGAGATGCTTCCTTCTGCCTGTTACATACATTTGCATTTTCCACAAATACAATGTCCCCTTTTTACCCGTTTTCAATGGTTCAGGGTATAAAAACATGCAAAAACTTCAGACGCACTCTATAGCCAATAAAGTGGGCTTCATAACTCTGTTCACAGTTGCCACCCTGCTTGCCTGTGTATTACACGTATCGATGAAAAAAAAAATGAAAAATGTAATTTTGCAACTGAACAAAGAACTAGAGATCCCCAGAATAGAACCAACGCATATCCAAATACAAAGAAGTAAGAGGTTCTAGTCGGGAGTTCCCGACTAGGGAATACCCTGAACCCTCCCAGCAAATGCAGTTCGCGCATCGCGCTCTTTTGAAGTAATAAAAATAATTTAAAAACAAACGAGAAAGAAAGGCTATCTTCGGCACGCCGAAGATCTAATACCCTTGCAGACCCAACCTTTTTATAATGCTCATAGTGGTTTGCCCGTATCCAAGAAGCACAGGGAAAATAGTTAAGGTCAAATTGGTCAAGGTATCTTGATAAACAAAAAAGGTTTTTAATCAAAAACCTAGTTTTCGACCGATCGTTCCTATGGCAGATATATGATATAGTGGTCCGATCTTAATAGGATTTTGCATATATATGAGGAGCATAGTAAAACTAATTAATGCCGAGTTTGGTCAAGATATCCAGAAAAACAAAATGTTTTTCATACAAGATCCTACTTTTCGACCGATCGTTCCTATGGCAGCTATATGACAAAGTGGTCCGATCCAGCTGGATTTCAGATATGTGCTGCGTGCAGCAGAAAGAGGGAATTCTGCAAAGTTTCATTAAGATAGCTTTAAAACTGAGAGACTAGTTCGCATAGAAACATACAGACGGACATGGCTATATCGACTAGGCTGTTGAAACTGATCAAGAATATATATACTTTATGAGGTCGGAGATATCGCCTTCTATGCGTTACACATTTCACGACAAAATTATAATACCCTCTGCAAGGGTAACAAAACTGAGTCGACTTTTTTAATTTTATTCTGAAATTGTATATAAATTGTTACACATTTCACGACAAAGTTATAATACCCTCTGAAAGGGTATAAAATTAGTAAGTATAACGAGAAAGAAGGGCTATCTTCGGCACGCCGAAGATTTAATACCCTTGCAGACCGAACATTTTCTATTAAGTGCGAATTTAAGCTTTTTGGTCTGGCTTCCGTCCATGTCCATGTCAAAAAAAAAACAAAAGGTTTTTTCATACAAAAACTTAATTTTCGACCGATCGTTCCTATGGCAGCTATATGATATAGTGGTCCGATCTTAATAGGATTTTGCATATATATGAGGAGCTTAGTAAAACTAATAAATGCCGAGTTTGGTCACGATATCTTGACAAACAAAATGTTTTTTCATACAAAAACTTAATTTTCGACCGATCGTTCCTATGGCGGCTATTTGATATAGTGGTCCGATCTTAATAGAATTTTTCATATATTTGAGGAGCATAGTAAAACTAATAAATGTCGAGTTTGGTCAAGATATCTTGATAAACAAAAGGTTTTTTCATACAAAAACTTAATTTTCGACCGATCGTTCCTATGGCAGCTATATGATATAGTGGTCCGATCCAGCTGGTTTTGACATATGTGCTGCGTGCAACAGAAATAGGGACTTCTGCAAAGTTTCATTAAGATAGCTTTAAAACTGAGGGACTAGTTCGCATAGAAACAGACAGACGGACAGACGGACAGACGGACGGACGGACAGACGGACAGACGGACATGGCTATATCGACTCGGCTGTTGATGCTGATCAAGAATATATATACTTTATGGGGTCGGAGATGTCTCCTTCTATGCGTTACACATTTCACGACAAAATTATAATACCCTCTGCAAGTGTATAAAAAGGTCCCTTGACAGGATTCGAACTCGCAACTGACCGTATTACTTGCTGACGACTCTACTCAACAGACAAACCAGAAAAAAACAAAAAATAAATAGTTTCCCAGCTATGTCTCTACTCAACAGCCACGTCAATAATTACGTATAATTGAGTAAAAAACGAACTAAAATAGCATTGCAGACAAAAATCGCAATTACAATGCTGTTAGAATGCGATAGAATGCAAAGCAGACGCGCATGAATGTGTGTGTGTACACAAATTCTTGATGTTTTCGCTAGCTGTGCCATCCAATTGCGCAGTTACATATAACTTTCGTTTTCTCTTAACCGAGCTTAATGAAATTTTCTACAGTATATATTATTGTACCATAGAATATTTGTGTATTCTCAAAAAGTCAATTGCATTAAAACTGTGGCTTAGATTGGTTGGCAATATAAGTTGGGTTATTAACTTGATTTATAGCTGTGCAGTGTTAGAGGGGAGGTGGCGATAGGTATAAAATGAAAGATACTTGACATATATATAATATTCTAGAAGCAACATATCATGTTTGGTGATTCTAGCTTTTATTATTTACCCAATTTGCTCAAAAAGCAGGATGTCGATATCGATTTTTATCGATTGCTTGGAAACGGAGTAAGTTCTCGATTATGGGCAATAAACTCGATCTGCGCAGGCACTAGGAGCACCTACATCTAAAATTTGAGATCTCTAGCTCTTATAGGTTCTGAGATCCGTGCGTTTATACATACGGACGGACGGACGGACGGACATGGCTAGATCGACTCGGCTATTGATGCTGATCAATTTCAATAGGTTCAGGGTATAAAAAATGGCATCAACATCAACAAACAAAAATCAAAATGCATAACGCTTTTGTGAGGTTTGTACCTCATAATCGCTGGACGCAACAATTGCGAACAAATTACCATAAAAATAAGGCCTTTACACCGTTGGCTGATTATGTAAAACTTGTGTCGTCTGGGCTCAAAAACCAGATTAATACATACTCATATTATCATGAATAACGTAATGCTTCCTGAAGATTTCCTATTGGTAGTGGGAAGCTCATTGCTTCCAATAATGGAAAACGTTTTAAAGGTGCACACCTCGTATAAAGTAAACTTTGAAAATTTTGGCGAATATATGAAGATAAATAATAATGCTGATGGTGCAGAATTTGAAATAATGATCAAATCCCATCAAACGGAACTGTGTGTAGTTACGATTTCTTCTGACTTAGAAGAAATAGAGAGATTGTGGTTGGACTCTCATAAAAATTGTACGTCTTGAAATGAATATGAACAAATATAAGCCACTAAGAGGCTCCAGTTGTATTCCATTGCCACGGAAATTAAGTTTGAAGAAAGCTATAATCAACAAAAAACAAAGATGAGTTTTGTTTTAAGTGGGCTTTAATAGTAGCCCTAAAGAACTCTCTATATAATAGAGATGTGCATCTTATAAAATCAATGATAAATATTGAAATTGATAAGACATTCTCACTTCAATTTCACAATATGGAATTTCCACTAAAGCCCAACGACATTAAAATGTTTGAAGAACAAAATACTTACATCAGTATAAATGTCCTTGTGTATGATGAAAATATCAATGAGATCATTGGACCACTGTATCTAATCTATTGCTTTTGGAAAAGCAAGATCTTTTACATTATGCATGGATTAAGAATCTATCAAGGTAAGTACAGAAAACAAAAATTAAAAAAATATGTACATTTCTTTTTTAATATCATTTATATTTTCACCTCCAGGCTTACACACAATCAATTGACTTCGCATACGAGGAAATTACATTTCTGTAATGTATGCTTAAACTACTCGCATAACGACAGGATGCATGGCGAGCAGTGTGGAAAAGTGGTGGCGAAAATCTAAGAATTATGCAAATAGTTTAGATATATCTTCTATAATTTATGCAGATTTCGAGTGCGTTTTAAACCTATCAACAGGAATGTGAGCGAAAATGTAATAAGCATTCATGAACACATTCCTGTTGCATACGCATACGCATATAATTCTAGTTTAGATAAGTTCGTTATATGTATATAGTGGAAAAAATGTAGGATTACAGTTTGTAACATCTCTCATTGCTGATGCAAGAGAGATTAATAGCAAATATTTATCTACTGTAAAACCAATCGAAATGAGTTTGGAAAATGAGTATAAATTAAAAAGTGCTATAAATTGCCACATTTGCACTTAGATTTTAAACTTAGATAGAGTACGGGATCATTGTCACTTAACTGGTAAATTTAGAGGGGCAGCTCATAATACCTGTAATATAAATTACAAAATTGCCTCATTTATCCCCGTACTTTTTCATAATTTTTCACGCTATGATGCTCATTTGTTTGTAAGAGAGTTGTCAAAAGATGAAGGTGAAATTAAGGTTCTACCTCTCAATAGAGAGATTTACATTTCCCTTTCAAAATACACATATATTACAGAGCATAATACAAATTTGGAAATACGTTTTTTAGACTCATTTCGATTTATGGCTCCAAGTTTAGATAGTCTTAGCTCTAATTTAGAACATAATAAGTTCACAACTGTTAAAAGGTTTTTCCCGGACGAAACACACTTTAATCTAGTACATAGGAAGGGAGTTTTCCCATATGATTACTTTTTTAAATTTGAATGTTTGCAAGAAACTGCTCTTGCAAATAGAGAATGTTTAGATGATGATTATTTAGACGCTCAGAACGTGTGGAGAGTTTTTAATTGAAAAAGCCTTAAAGATTATATGGAGCTGTATTTAAAGACAGATGTACTTTTGCTTGCAGATGTTTTCGAACATTTTCATTTAATTTGCAAGAATATTTATTCATTGGACCCAATGGGATGCTATGCTAAAAACAAATGGAATAGAATTAGAATTATTTACAGACATAGATATGCAAAGATTTATACAAAATGGTATTCGTGGGGGATGTACAATGTTGTCAGAGATATTCAATTGCTAATCATAAGTATATGAATGATTATGATAGCACAAAACCCTCTCAATATTTAATGTATTTGGATTCAAATAATCTATATGGGTGGGCGATGTCACAATATCTTCCATGAGGTGATTTCCAGTGGTAAAGTACGGTTATTTCATTTATTTTCAATTTCTGAAACGTATGAATATGGATATATTCTTGAAGTAGATGTAGAATACCGAGCATTCCATCATGATATGCATAACGACTTACCGTTTTGTCCAAGCAATCAAAAACCGACTGCAAAGTGTACAGTTAAAAAGCTTATCGCTGACCTCAGACCGAAATATAAATATCCCATACATTATAGAGATCTTCAACAATGTATTCATAATGGATTGTTGTTGAATAAGATTTCCCGTATATAACGGTTTAAGCAGCCTCCTTGGTTAAGAAAATATATTGATATTAATACATATCATAGAACGCAGGCGAAAAATAATTTCGAAAAAGATTTTTAAGCTATTAAATAATGCAATATATGGTAACTGAGTGGGAAACAACGTCTCGCATTAATCGCAAAATCAAAATTTCATAGCTCAGTGCAATTCTCGAATAATATGTATGCAATCCAAATGAAAAGATTGGATAACTATTATAATAAGCCCACATATTTAGGCTTTACCGTATTAGATCTTTCGAAATTGTTGATGTATGATTTTCATTATGATTATATGGTAGCAAAGTTTAAATCTGATCTAGCATTGAATTATATGGACACAGACTCCTTAATATATACCATTAAAACTGAGGACTTTTATGCAGATATTAGAGATGATCTTGAAATGAAATTCGACACATCTGAATATTCTGATGATCATGCTCATAAATATGATCTAAAGAGAGTTAATAAAAAAGTCTTGGGCATGATGAAAGATGAGAATAATGGTAGGATAATGAAAGAATTCATAGGACTTCGACCCAAAATGTACTCATTGAAACTTGAGGACGGAAGTTATGTTAAAAAGGCAAAGGGTATTAAAAAATCCATTTGGAAAACATCAGAGTGAAATGCTTTAATAATTATCTTTTCAATAATAAATCATATACAACAAATAATATGTTAATTTTTAGATCTAACTTACATAAATTGTATACTCAAAAAATAACAAAAGTAGCTTTAAGTTCTCAATATAATAAGGGACAAATAAGAGATGATTGTATACATACTTAAGCATGGGGTCACTTGTAGATTGTAAATTGATTGGTTTCATCAAAACATTAAAAACGAGAAAGAAAGGCTATCTTCGGCACGCCGAAGATCTAATACCCTTGCAGACCCAACCTTTTTATAATGCTCATAGTGGTTTGCCCGTATCCAAGAAGCACAGGGAAAATAGTTAAGGTCAAATTGGTCAAGGTATCTTGATAAACAAAAAAGGTTTTTAATCAAAAACCTAGTTTTCGACCGATCGTTCCTATGGCAGATATATGATATAGTGGTCCGATCTTAATAGGATTTTGCATATATATGAGGAGCATAGTAAAACTAATTAATGCCGAGTTTGGTCAAGATATCCAGAAAAACAAAATGTTTTTCATACAAGATCCTACTTTTCGACCGATCGTTCCTATGGCAGCTATATGACAAAGTGGTCCGATCCAGCTGGATTTCAGATATGTGCTGCGTGCAGCAGAAAGAGGGAATTCTGCAAAGTTTCATTAAGATAGCTTTAAAACTGAGAGACTAGTTCGCATAGAAACATACAGACGGACATGGCTTTATCGACTAGGCTGTTGAAACTGATCAAGAATATATATACTTTATGAGGTCGGAGATGTCGCCTTCTATGCGTTACACATTTCACGACAAAATTATAATACCCTCTGCAAGGGTAACAAAACTGAGTCGACTTTTTTAATTTTATTCTGAAATTGTATATAAATTGTTACACATTTCACGACAAAGTTATAATACCCTCTGAAAGGGTATAAAATTAGTAAGTATAACGAGAAAGAAGGGCTATCTTCGGCACGCCGAAGATTTAATACCCTTGCAGACCGAACATTTTCTATTAAGTGCGAATTTAAGCTATTTGGTCTGGCTTCCGTCCCTGTCCATGTCAAAAAAAAAAAAAAAAAGGTTTTTCATACAAAAACTTAATTTTCGACCGATCGTTCCTATGGCAGCTATATGATATAGTGGTCCGATCTTAATAGGATTTTGCATATATAGAGGAGCTTAGTAAAACTAATAAATGCCGAGTTTGGTCAAGATATCTTGACAAACAAAATGTTTTTTCATACAAAAACTTAATTTTCGACCGATCATTCCTATGGCGGCTATATGATATAGTGGTCCGATCTTAATAGAATTTTGCATATATATGAGGAGCATAGTAAAACTAATATATGTCGAGTTTGGTCAAGATATCTTGATAAACAAAATGTTTTTTCATACAAAAACTTAATTTTCGACCGATCGTTCCTATGGCAGCTATATGATATAGTGGTCCGATCCAGCTGGTTTTGACATATGTGCTGCGTGCAACAGAAATAGTGACTTCTGCAAAGTTTCATTAAGATACCTTTAAAACTGAGGGACTAGTTCGCATAGAAACAGACAGACGGACAGACGGACAGACGGACGGACGGACAGACGGACAGACGGACATGGCTATATCGACTCGGCTGTTGATGCTGATCAAGAATATCTATACTTTATGGGGTCGGAGATGTCTCCTTCTATGCGTTACACATTTCACGACAAAATTATAATACCCTCTGCAAGGGTATAATAAAAAAAATTATTAAAATACTTGGATACAATTTTAGTAACATACTTAAATTTTCTTGCTCATCTTTTTATACCCTTGCAGAGGGTATTATAATTTTGTCGTGAAATGTGTAACGCATAGAAGGAGACATCTCCGACCCCATAAAGTATATATATTCTTGTTCAGCATCAACAGCCGAGTCGATATAGCCATGTCCGTCTGACCGTCTGTCCGTCTGACCGTCTGTCCGTCTGTCCGTCTGTCTGTTTCTATGCGAACTAGTCCCTCAGTTTTAAAGCTATCTTAATGAAACTTTGCAGAAGTCCCTATTTCTGTTGCACGCAGCACATATGTCAAAACCAGCTGGATCGGACCACTATATCATATAGCTGCCATAGGAACGATCGGTCGAAAATTAAGTTTTTGTATGAAAAACCTTTGTTTATCAAGATATCTTGACCAAACTCGACATTTATTAGTTTTACTATGCTCCTCATATATATGCAAAATTCTATTAAGATCGGACCACTATATCATATAGCCGCCATAGGAACGATCGGTCGAAAATTAAGTTTTTGTATGGAAAAACATTTTGTTTGTCAAGATATCTTGACCAAACTCGGCATTTATTAGTTTTACTAAGCTCCTCATATATATGCAAAATCCTATTAAGATCGGACCACTATATCATATAGCTGCCATAGGAACGATCGGTCGAAAATTAAGTTTTTGTATGAAAAAACCTTTTGTTTATCAAGATATCTTGACCAAACTCGACATTTATTAGTTTTACTATGCTCCTCATATATAGGCGAAATCCTATTAAGATCGGACCACTATATCATATAGCTGCCATAGGAACGATTTGTCGAAAAGTAGGATCTTGTATGAAAAAAATTTTGTTTTTCAAGATATCTTGACCAAACTCGGCATTTATTAGTTTAACTATGCTCCTCATATATATGCAAAATCCTATTAAGATCGGACCACTATATCATATAGCTGCCATAGGAACGATCGGTCGAAAATAAATTTAGTATGGAGAATTTTTGTTTTTCATGATTTTTCGATCAAACACGGCATTTAAAGATTTCACTATGATCCCTTTATTTTTGCAAAATCTTATTTACATCGGTTTTTGATTAATATATTTTTTGTTTATCAATATACCTTGACCAAACTCGGCCTTAACCATTTTCTCGGCATTAAAAGGTTGGGTCTGCAAGGGTATTAGATCTTCGGCATGCCGAAGATAGCCCTTCTTTCTCGTTCAATTTCAGGTTCAACTGCGGGTTGTAAAGGTTGCTCACGAATAACATTTAGTTTCTTAATAAATATTCGTTTCGGTATATTTTTATACCCTGAACCCATTGAAAATGCGTAAAGAGGGTATATTGTATTTGTGCAAAATGCAAATGTATGTAACAGGCAGAAGGAAGCATCTCCAACCCCATAAAGTATATATATTCTTGATCAGCATCAATAGCCGAGTCGATTTAGCCATGTCCGTCTGTCTGTCTGTCCGTCCGTCCGTCCGTCCGTCCGTCAGTTCGTCCGTCTGTCCGTATGCATGAACGAAAGGATCTCAGAACCTATAAGAGCTAGAGATCTCAAATTTTAGATGTAGGTGCTCCTAGTGCCTGCGCAGATCGAGTTTATTGCCCATAATCGAGAACTTACTCCGTTTCCAAGCAATGGATAAAAATCGATATCGACATCCTGTTTTTTGAGCAAATTGGGTAAATAATAAGAGCTAGAGTCACCAAACATGATATGTTGCTTCTAGAATATTATATATATGTCAAGTATCTTTCATTTTATACCTATCGCCACCTCCCCTCTAACACTGCACAGCTATAAATCAAGTTAATAACCCAACTTATATTGCCAACCAATCTAAACAACAGTTTTAATGCAATTGACTTTTTGAGAATACACAAATATTCTATGGTACAATAATATATACTGCAGAAAATTTCATTAAGCTCGGTTAAGAGAAAACCAAAGTTATATGTAACTGCGCAATTGGATGGCACAGCTAGCGAAAACATCAAGAATTTGTGTACACACACACATTCTAACAGCATTGTAATTGCGACTTTTTTCTCTAATGCTATTCTAGTTGGTTTTTTTCTCAATGATACGTGTGGCTGTTAATTAGAGGCATAGCAAGTGTGGCGGGCTGTTTCGCGAGTTCGAGCCCTACCTGGGAAACTATTTATTTTTTGTTTTTTTCTGGTTTGTCTGTTGAGTAGAGTCGTCAGCAAGTAATACGGTCAGTTGCGAGTTCAAATCCTGCCAAGGGACCTTCTTATACCCTTGCAGAGGGTATTATAATTTTGTCGTGAAATGTGTAACGCATAGAAGGAGACATCTCCGACCCCATAAAGTATAGATATTCTTGATCAGCATCAACAGCCGAGTCGATATAGCCATGTCCGTCTGTCTGTTTCTATGCGAACTAGTCTCTCAGTTTTAAAGCTATCTTAATGAAACTTTGCAGAAGTCCCTTTTTCTGTTGCACGCAGCCCATATGTCAAAACCAGATGGATCGGACCACTATATCATATAGCTGCCATCGGAACGATCGGTCGAAAACTAAGTTTTTGTATGAAAAAACATTTTGTTTTTCAAGATATCTTGACCAAACTCGACATTTATTAGTTTTACTATGCTCCTCATATATATCCAAAATCCTATTAAGATCGGACCACTATATCATATAGCTGCCATAGGAACGATCGGTCGAATATTAATTTTGTATGGAGCATTTTTTCTTTTTCATGATTTTTCGGCCTTAACCATTTTCTCGGCATTAAAAGGTTGGGTCTGCAAGGGTATTAGATCTTCGGCATGCCGAAGATAGCCCTTCTTTCTCGTTTTTTTTTAAATTTATCTTTATTACTTCAAACGAGCGCGATGCCCGAATTGCATTTGGTGTTGGAATGGGAGGGTTCAGGGTATTCCCTAGTCGGGAGCTCCCGACTAGAACCTCTTACTTGTTATACTTATTTGCTAGAGACATTATTATAATTAATATGATGATTACAAATACTGCAATTATTATAATTTGGAATCTTTTCATATCTTTAAGTATGTTCGAAAATTATTTCTTTTGTTTGAATGTACGAAAGTGGTTTTAATTTAATAATATTATTTCTTTCGTATATCCTTTGTGTGTAATCTGAGTTCAAATTGCTTATAGATATCTCATTAAATATTACTGATAAGATATTCGGTTCAATATAGTTAGTTTGCGTTATAAGATGTGTTTTTGAAAATCTGCAACTAGTATTAGTTTGTTTTATTATACCTAATATGCATGGGTTAATAGTCAAATTTTTCTTGTCCTTGTTGTATAGATTATTATAATGTGAGTAGTATTTGTATTGGGTTTCAATCAAAATTTCATTCGTTTCGGACCTAAGCCAAGTAGATGTATTTATGTTAAGAAGCTTTTTGGAATTAAAGTTTGTGAGATAGTCGTGTTTTAATAGTTTTGGATTAAAAATGCCCAATCTAGTTAGTTTATATCCTGTAAATTGTTGTAAGTTGAATGCTAGTAGTTCCAGTAGTTTAGATTCTTCTCTTTCTTCTCATTCTTTGTTTACAATTTCTATTCCTTGGTTAACCGCTTCAATTACATGGCAGAGTTCGCTTATTTGAATACAGTATTCAGCTATTAAATTCATTTTTCTTCAAGCTCTTCTTTATCATTGTTATCTAGAGTTCCAAATAAGTATTTGAATGTTTATTTTGTATATTAAGTAATCATCTTTTACTTCTTTTTACTATTCGGATACCGTTTATTTCTCCTTGCAACTTTTCTGTGAAATATTGAATTTGTATTCTGTCTGTATATTTGTTTGTCTGAAACATTAGTTTGTCATATGTGTCTTCTGTCTTTGTTAAGTTAATTGTGAGACAATGGTGCTCGTATTTATCTGGTATGTCTATTATGCCTATTTTAAAGAGTAAGTATCCATTATTTGATTTAATAGGGTTGATGTCTATAAACTGGTTATTACTTCCTGTAAATATGGTTGACATCATTAGTGCCAGAAAAATGAAAGTTATAAGTCCTGTTTTGGAATTTCGTCCTCCTGTAAACATATGCTCTTATTTAATTTCTTTTGTTTTTATACCCTGAATCCATTGAAAATGGGTAAAAAGGGTATATTGTATTTGTACAAAATGCAAATGTATGTAACAGGCTGAAGGAAGCATCTCCGACCCCATAAAGTATATATATTATTGATCAGCATCAACAGCCGAGTCGATCTAGCCATTTCCGTCCGTCCGTCTGTCCGTATGTATGAACGAAAGGATCTCAGAACCTATAAAAGCTAGAGACTTGAAATTTTAGCTGTAGGTCCTCCTAACTCCCGCGCAGATCGACTTTGATTCCGATATTCGATAAAGTTTCCAACAAATCTATATCGAAATCCCGTTTTTTGAGCAATTTAGGTAGAGTCACCAAACTTGACATGTAGCTTCTAGAATAGTATATATTTTTGCATATGGTGTTGGAAGAAGAGGGTTCAGGTATCCCCTAGTCGGGAGCTCTCGACTAGAACCACTTACTTGTTTTTAATATCAATTTTGCTGCTTTACTTAAGTGAAGAGTCATGGGTTTTGCAAAATCTGGAATAAACTTTCGATAATAGCCACATAAACCTAGATTTAATTTTCTTTGATGTTTTTGGCAAAGGAAATTCTTGTATTGCCTCAACTTTGAGTTTATTTGGCCGTATCGGCAATTCATTTTGCTTTTCCTAAGGTGTCTGCCTTTTTTGGTACTATCTATAAGGGACTACAATAAGGCTACTGGCTATGCCGAATAATACCTTGGATTAGCATATCTTTAATTTTCTTTTCGACTTCTTGTTCAGAAGCGAAAGGGTAACCGTATGGTTTTCTGTAAATTAGATTTTCATATTGTGTATTAATTTCGTGCTTAACAATGCTCGTGAAGGTCAAATTGTCACCTTCTCGATATTGAATATCATTGAAATTTTTCAATAATTTTAATAGTTTTGTTTTTTCTTCATCATTTAGATGATCAACTTGGTAATCTTGTCGAAATCCTGTTGAAATCCTGTCTTACTGAGGTGAAAAATCGTGTATATAAAATATCTGGTCTTGCCTAAAGAGTCTATTAGGTGCAGTGGATACATAATGATTTAGGTTTGATACCCCTGCCATAGTTCTAATCGAGTCACCAAACATGATATGTTGCTTCTAGAATATTATATATATGTCAAGTATCTTTCATTTTATACATATCGCCACCTCCCCTCTAACACTGCACAGCTATAAATCAAGTTAATAACCCAACTTATATTGCCAACCAATCTAAGCAACAGTTTTAATGCAATTGACTTTTTGAGAATACACAAATATTCTATGGTACAATAATATATACTGTAGAAAATTTCATTAAGCTCGGTTAAGAGAAAACCAAAGTTATATGTAACTGCGCAATTGGATGGCACAGCTAGCGAAAACATCAAGAATTTGTGTACACACACACATTCATGCGCGTCTGCTTCGCATTCTATAACATTCTAACAGCATTGTAATTGCGACTATTTTCTCTAATGCTATTTTAGTTGGTTTTTTTCTCGATGATACGTGTGGCTGTTAATTAGAGGCATAGCAAGTGTTGCGGTATGTCGCGAGTTCGAGCCCCACCTGGGAAACTATTTATTTTTTGTTTTTTTCTGGTTTGTCTGTTGAGTAGAGTCGTCAGCAAGTAATACGGTCAGTTGCGAGTTCGAATCCTGCCAAGGGACCTTTTAATACCCTTGCAGAGGGTATTATAATTTTGTCGTGAAATGTGTAACGCATAGAAGGAGACATCTCCGACCCCATAAAGTATATATATTCTTGATCAGCATTAACAGCCGAGTCGATATAGCCATGTCCGTCTGTCCGTCTGTCTGTTTCTATGCGAACTAGTCAGTTTCAAAGCTATCTTAATGAAACTTTGCAGAAGTCCCTTTTTCTGTTGCACGCAGCCCATATGTCAAAACCAGATGGATCGGACCACTATATCATATAGCTGCCATAGGAACGATCGGTCGAAAATTAAGTTTTTGTATGAAAAAACATTTTGTTTTTCAAGATATCTTGACCAAACTCGGCATTTATTAGTTTTACTATGCTCCTCATATATATGCAAAATCCTATCAAGATCGGACCACTATATCATATATGTAGCTGCCATAGGAACAATCGGTCGAAATTTTAGTTCTTGTATGAAAAAACATTTTGTTTTTCAAGATATCGTGACCAAACTCGGCATTTATTAGTTTTACTATGCTCCTCATATATATGCAAAATCCTATTAAGATCGGACCACTATATCATATAGCTGCCATAGGAACGATCGGTCGAAAATTTAGTTCTTGTATGGAAAAAATTTTGCTTATCAAGATATCTTGACCAAACTCGGCATTTATTAGTTTTACTAAGCTCCTCATATATATCCAAAATCCTATTAAGATCAGACCACTATATCATATAGCTGCCATAGGAACGATCGGTCGAAAATTAAGTTTTTGTATGAAAAAACATTTTGTTTTTAGAGATATCTTGACCAAACTAGGCATTTATTAGTTTTACTATGCTCCTCATATATATGCAAAATCCTATTAAGATCGGACCACTATATCATATAGCTGCCATAGGAACGATCGGTCGAAAATTTAGGTCTTGTATGGAAAAAATTTTGCTTATCAAGATATCTTGACCAAACTCGGCATTTATTAGTTTTACTAAGCTCCTCATATATATCCAAAATCCTAGTAAGATCGGACCAGTATATCATATAGCTGCCATAGGAACGATCGGTCGAAAATTAGGATGTTGTATGAAAAACATTTTGTTTTTAAAGATATCTTGACCAAACTCGGCATTTATTAGTTTTACTATGCTCCTCATATATATGCAAAATCCTATTAAGATCGGACCACTATATCATATAGCTGCCATAAGAACGATGGGTCGAAAATTAATTTTGTATGGAGCATTTGTTGTTTTTCATGATTTTTCGATTAAACACGGCATTTAAAGATTTCACTATGCTCCCTTCAGCTTATCTTATTTACATTGGTTTTTGATTAAAAGCCTTTTTTCTTGTTTATCAATATACCTTGACCAAACTCGGCCTTAACCATTTTCTCGGCATTAAAAGGTTGGGTCTGCAAGGGTATTAGATCTTCGGCATGCCGAAGATAGCCCTTCTTTCTCTTTTTTTTTAATTTATCTTTATTACTTCAAACGAGCGCGATGCGCGAACTGCATTTTGTGTTGGAATGGGAGGGTTCAGGGTATTCCCTAGTCGGGAGCTCCCGACTAGAACCTCTTACTTGTTATACTTATTTGCTAGAGACATTATTATAATTAATATGATGATTACAAATACTGTAATTATTATAATTTGGAATCTTTTCATATCTTTAGTATGTTCGAAAATTATTTCTTTTGTTTGAATTATTATTTCTTTCGTATATCCTTTGTGTGTAATCTGAGTTCAAAGTGCTTATAGATATCTCATTAAATATTACTGATAAGATATTCGGTTCAATGTAGTTAGTTTGCGTTATAAGATGTGTTTTTGAAAATCTGCAACTAGTATTAGTTTGTTTTATTATACCTAATATGCATTGGCTAATAGTCAAATTTTTCTTGTCCTTGTTGTATAGATTATTATAATGTGAGTAGTATTTGTATTGGGTTTCAATCAAAATTTCATTCGTTTCGGACCTAAGCCAAGTAGATGTATTTATGTTAAGAAGCTTTTGGAATTAAAGTTTGTGAGATAGTCGTGTTTTAATAGTTTTGGATTAAAAATGCCCAATCTAGTTAGTTTATATCCTGTAAATTGTTGTAAGTTGAATGCTAGTAGTTCCAGTAGTTTAGATTCTTCTCTTTCTTCTCATTCTTTGTTTACAATTTCTATTCCTTGGTTAACCGCTTCAATTACATGGCAGAGTTCGCTTATTTGAATACAGTATTCAGCTATTAAATTCATTTTTCTTCAAGCTCTTCTTTATCATTGTTACTAGAGTTCCAAATAAGTATTTGAATGTTTATTTTGTATATTAAGTAATCATCTTTTACTTCTTTTTACTATTCGGATACCGTTTATTTCTCCTTGCAACTTTTCTGTGAAATATTGAATTTGTATTCTGTCTGTATATTTGTTTGTCTGAAACATTAGTTTGTCATATGTGTCTTCTGTCTTTGTTAAGTTAATTGTGAGACAATGGTGCTCGTATTTATCTGGTATGTCTATTATGCCTATTTTAAAGAGTAAGTATCCATTATTTGATTTAATAGGGTTGATGTCTATAAACTGGTTATTACTTCCTGTAAATAGGGTTGACATCATTAGTGCCAGAAAAATGAAAGTTATGAGTCCTGTTTTGGAATTTCGTCCTCCTGTAAACATATGCTCTTATTTAATTTCTTTTGTTTTTATACCCTGAATCCATTGAAAATGGGTAAAAAGGGTATATTGTATTTGTACAAAATGCAAATGTATGTAACAGGCTGAAGGAAGCATCTCCGACCCCATAAAGTATATATATTCTTGATCAGCATCAACAGCCGAGTCGATCTAGCCATTTCCGTCCGTCCGTCTGTCCGTATGTATGAACGAAAGGATCTCAGAACCTATAAAAGCTAGAGACTTGAAATTTTAGCTGTAGGTCCTCCTAGCGCCCGCGCAGATCGACTTTGTTTCCGATATTCGATAAAGTTTCCAACAAATCTATATCGAAATCCCGTTTTTTGAGCAATTTAGGTAGAATCACCAAACTTGACATGTAGCTTCTAGAATAGTATATATTTTTGCATATGGTGTTGGAAGAAGAGGGTTCAGGTATCCCCTAGTCGGGAGCTCTCGACTAAAACCACTTACTTGTTTTTAATATCAATTTTGCTGCTTTACTTAAGTGAAGAGTCATGGGTTTTGCAAAATCTGGAATAAACTTTCGATAATAACCACATAAACCTAGATTTAATTTTCTTTGATGTTTTTGGCAAAGGAAATTCTTGTATTGCCTCAACTTTGAGTTTATTTGGCCGTATCGGCAATTCTTTTTGCTTTTCCTAAGGTGTCTGCCTTTTTTGGTACTATCTATAAGGGACTACAATAAGGCTACTGGCTATGCCGAATAATACCTTGGATTAGCATATCTTTAATTTTCTTTTCGACTTCTTGTTCAGAAGCGAAAGGGTAACCGTATGGTTTTCTGTAAATTAGATTTTCATATTGTGTATTTATTTTGTGCTTAACAATGCTCGTGAAGGTCAAATTGTCACCTTCTCGATATTGAATATCATTGAAATTTTTCAATAATTTTAATAGTTTTGTTTTTTCTTCATCATTTAGATGATCAACTTGCTAAGCTTGTCGAAATCCTGTCGAAATCCTGTCTTACTGAGGTGAAAAATCGTGTATATAAAATATCTGGTCTTGCCTAAAGAGTCTATTAGGTGCAGTGGATACATAATGATTTAGGTTTGATACCCCTGCCATAGTTCTAATCGAAGTAGGTTTTGTATAAACTGGTATATTAGGACAATTTTCCGTCAATCTATTTATTGACGAACCAGTGTCTGTAACGTCTGTTATTAACTATTAATAACGTTCATCAACCTGCATTTTTTGGGAACCACTAGGTTTTTCTCGCATACGCTTGTGCGAATGATTTGGTATATATCTACCTGGAGAAATATTTTGATATATGTTGTTATTTATTTGTGCTTGTTGTAAATGTGAATTCTTGAAATAGTTGCTTATTTTGGTTAAAATAGGCTTGGTTGTTCGGAGGTTGTTGTAAAATTTTGGACTTTGATTATTGTTAGTCATGTAATTTGGGGTAAATTGAGGTTTATTATTTCTTGTAATTTTGAAATTGTGGATATGTCGTATCTTGCGAGTGACATAAAGAGTCTATCTGGTAGTTTTTTTTGTATTAGGTTATTTACAGTATTATTCATAGCGTTGGTGTACAATCTGGGATTATCTAAATTCCCTTCTAATTATAATTTTTCCGTCATAATTATTACCTTAGTCTCTACCTCACTACAAAAGCGTAAATTACCTTGATAATTGATATTATATAACCTTCGCAGTAGTTCTTTCACGGATTAAAGCCGCCCTGAGTTGTTGCCAGTTGTTGATTTGCAGCATTCTGGGTACCTTCTGGGCATCTCCTGATATCTGGAGCTCGATCGCCTCGAATATGATGCATTATTGTCGTTCATGAGTAGAGGACCCAGGGTTATAGGATCTCCCTCAAAGGCTGGCACGTTCCGAATTTGTTGAAACAATTGGTTTAAATTCTGGTCGTTTAATTTATTCATTGCTGGAAGTGCAGCAGCTTGAGAACCTTCTGGTTGCTACATTTTTTAATAATTTTTGGTTTTTATACCCTGAACCCATTTAAAATGGGAAAAAGGGGTATATTGTATTTGTGCAAAACGCAAATGTATGTAACAGGCAGAAGGAAGCATCTCCGACCCCATAAAGTATATATATTCTTGATCAGCATCAGAAGCCGAGTCGATCTAGCCATGTCCGTCTGTCTGTCCGTCCGTCCGTCCGTCCGTCCGTCTGTCCGTATGTATGAACGCAAGGATCTCAGAACCTATAAGAGCTAGAGACTTGAAATTTTAGCTGTAGATTCTCCTAGTTCCTACGCAGATCGAGTTTTTTTCCGATAATCGATAACTTACTCCGTTACGTTTCCAAGCAATCGATATCGAATTCCTGTTTTTTGAGCAAATTGGGTAAATAATAAGAGCTAGAGTCATCAAACATGATATATTGCTTCTAGAATATTATATATATGTCAAATATCTTTCACTTTATACCTATCGCCACCTCCCCGATACCACCTCAAAGAGGGTTCAGGGTATTCCCTAGTCGGGAGCTCCCGACTAGAACCTCTTACTTGTTAGTTTATGTGGCACAAAATTTACTGTGTTACAACGACCGAATTGGATTTATACGTTGCTTGACAAGTTAAGTTCTTTTGCGGATAGCGAATTTCGGAATTGAAATATGTTCGATTTAATTGTAATACTGTGCACAATTACACTTGTTGATCAGAGAAGACACCAGTTGTATGAATAAGCCTCTCCTTAATTAATCCTATCACTCACGAACTTTGAATTATCGGTTCACAAAAAGTTACGCTATCCTACCGGCTGAGCCAATAATGTAGTTATAAGTTTGAAAATAAAAAGACTTTATTTCACGAGAGTGAATTTGTATCAGTTTATTATGTTGAATATCTGGATTAAGACTGAAGAACAAAAATTGGAGTACGTGACTTTTTGCAAAGGGACCGCTGCCTGCAGCTTGTTTATGCTAGCGTTTTTCTGGGGGTCATGTTTTGTTTATAAATGACTGTTGACAATTTTTGAGCTTGGCTGCAGAAGGCATTCTGCTCTTATGATTTTCGCTGCTGTTAGCACTATTTGAATTTGGCTGCAAAAGGCATGCTATTGTAAACTTGTAAACATACAGTGGGTTATACCAAAGACGATTTAAACACTAAGATGAGTAACGCCATGCAACAAAATGTTTCTATGCTGCTTGATTTTTTGAAAATTGAGAACGCAAACGAAATGTGTATCATTACGCTCTCACAGCCGAGAGAGCGATAAAGCTAAAAATATAATGTAATCTCAGCTTCGGCTCCATGAGGGCCGTGCAAGCAATTATGTTTGTATGCGTGTGAATATACATACATACATAACAGCATATTTGAATGTGTTGCTATTCACTTCCCTAGCAAAGTCTCTGGCTGGCAAAGAAATAAATTTTCTTAATTTTCCAGCGCTGATCATGAAGAATCCCAATTTTGTATTCACATATGAATGCATGTTATGTACTAAGGTTGGCTCCGTAGAAAAAATGTATTTTTAAGTCGATGCAAATATTTATATACCTTCTTTAAAATAAATTATTAATTAAATTATTATTATTTTTAAGTAATAAAAAATAAATTAAGAAATAAAATAAATTATATAAATATTTGCACCGACTTAAAATATTAATTTTCTACGGAATCATTAATTAGGAGTAGGTCATGCATGATCAGCGCTAGAAACCCAGAGCAGTGAATAACAACACATACATACATACTTTAAAGTTCTTATGCATGCATAATTCACGCATACAACCAAAGGTGCTTGCACGCCATTGGCTGAGACAAGAACTTTTCTCGAGCATACACTGTTCAAAAACAAAAGTGAAATTAATTAAAGTAGTTATTGCACAAGATGCGCCTTGTGTAAAAGTTATTTAATTCTTCAATTTTCCTGTAAAATTAATCGTTAGTATCTAGAATAATATATTATTTAAATAAAGCATGCATTTCATGGATAAAGCACAAGCACTTTGCGTCGATCGTAAGTTTTAAACATTTTCGCTCAATGTACTTCGAAAACGAAGCGACGCAAAGCACCATCGACCAGCTTTGCTGAAGGCAGGCTGGCGACTAACTTCGTTGCTCGTGTCAGCATCAGCAAGCCGCGACTTCGGCATTCGTTTGTCTGGTCTTTGGAGAACGAACAGTCAGTCGGCAGGCATGTCGTACGAAGCCTCAAAGGCCAGATGAAAGGCCACGCTATACATTTTGCGTCGCATTCAAATGTATGGGCGTTACACATCTTAGTTTTTATATTGTCTTTGGTTATACAATGCAATGCAGCTATATAAAGTCATATTCACAACAACAGAATATTCTTCTTGTTTATTCTATTTTTATTAAAGGAGTTTTGCGAATAATTTTTTTAAAATTAATCAATCGAATTTTCAGATCTTAAGAATTCTTCAAAAATTTTAAGTGATTCAATATCTCCTCATTTGCCATTATTCTTTCAGCTTCGGTAACATATAATTTTCAGATGGCGAAGTTCATAACTACTGTTATAAGTACACCTTTTTTTTTGAGACATATTCATCATATTGAAGCATAAAATATCTATAAAACAGTGTATTACTCTCAAAAATTCCAGAAATGTTTGCTTCTTTCTGTATTAGCTCTTGCCTGCACATCTTTTGCGCTTGAATTCTCATCAAGTTGAAGTGGAATTAGTAACGTATTAAAACATTGAGCTACTAAAATTAATATATGTCGAAGAATGTATGTACCAAAGAGAGAATCAATTAGTAATTGTAATAAGACAGCACCATAATATTGTAAGTGTAAGTGGTGAATATGTACGCAAAAGAATAAAGAAGAGAAGAACAAAAGTTATCCTAGTCTTGTGTGGTGAATTCGAATCACTCTTGAATCTGGAATTCGTTGCGTTGCAAGAACAAAAAGCGGTTACGTGGATATTCGTTGAGATGCGAGGAAAAGAATTTATTTGCACAGACGAAAGTAAATGGTCGGAGCGAACAGACGTGATTGCTCACCCCGAAAATAGTAAAAAAGTTATAATGCCACCAACAAAGACGCCGGGACTCGCTGCTCGAAGTGAAAAACCCATGAATTCACCGGACCAAACGAAATATATATCATTTAAATAGATGAGGTCTCTTTATATTTTCAGAGCAAACGATAAAATAATAATAATTGCAATATTCATTTTATATCAAATCTATAACCCAAACCTAGTCATAACTCTAGTTTCAAACGAAAACAATCTATATAAAATTCTTTTTACGCTTATACCTGTGCAGGCAGCTGTTTTTTTCATTATACCCTTGCAGAGGTTATTATCGTCTGTCTGTTTCTATGCGAACTAGTCTCTCAGTTTTAAAGCTATCTTTATGAAACTTTGCAGAAGTCCCTCTTTCTGTTGCACGCAGCCCGTATGTCAAAACCATTGGATCGGACCACTTTATCATATAGCTGCAATAAGAACGATCGGTCGAAAAGTAGGATCTTGTATGAAAAACATTTTGTTTTTCAGGATATCTTGACCAAACTCGGCATTAATTAGTTTTACTATGCTTTTCATATATATGCTAAATCCTATTATGATCGGACCACTTTATCATATAGCTGCCATAGGAACGATCGGTCGAAAATTAAGTTGCTGCACGAAAAAAAACATTTTTTAACAAGATATCTTGACCAAACTCGGCATTTTTATACCCTTGCAGAGGGTAATAGAGTTTTATCGTGAAATGTTTAACGCATAGAAGGAGACATCTTCGACCCCATAAAGTATATATATTCTTGATCAGTATCAACAGCCGAGTCGATCTAGCCATGTCCGTCTGTCCGTCTGTTGTTTCTATGCGAACTAGTCTCTCAGTTTTAAAGCTATCTTAATGAAACTTTGCAAGAGTCCCTCTTTCTGTTGCACGCAGCACATATGTCAAAAGCAATTGGATCGGACCACTATATCATATAGCTGCCATAGGAACGATCAGTCGAAATGTAGGATCTTGTATGAAAAACATTTTGTTTTTTAAGATATCTTGACCAAACTCGGCATTTATCAGTTTAGCTAAGCTCCTTATATATATGCAAATTCCTATTGAGATCGGACCACTATATCATATAGCTGCCATAGGAAATATAAGTCAAAAATTAAGTTGTTGTATGAAAAAAAATGTTGCTTATTAAGATATCTGACCAAACTCGGCATTTAGTAGTTTTACTATGCTCCTCTCATATATAACAAAATCCTATTAAGATCGGAGCACTATATCATATAGCATATGTCAGGTTTGGTGACTCTAGCGTTTATTATTTACCCAATTTGGTTAAAAAAACAGGATGTCAATATCGATTTTTATCGATTGCTTGGAAACGGAGTAAGTTATCCATTATCAGAAACAAACTCGATCTGCGCAGGCACTAGGAGCACCTACAGTCTCACCTTTCAAGTCTCTAGCTCTTATAGGTTCTGAGATCCTTTCGTTCATACATACGGAAGGACGGACAGAAAGACGGACATGGCTAGATCGACTCGGCTATTGATGCTGATCAAGAATATATATACTTTATGGGGTCGGAGATGCTTCCTTCTGCCTGTTACATACATTTGCATTTTGCACAAATACAAAATACCCTTTTTATCCATTTTCAATGGGTTCAGGGTATAAAAAATGGCATCAACATCAACAAACAATAATAAAAATGCATAACGCTTTTGTGAGGTTTGTACCTCATAATCGCTGGACGCAACATTTGCGAACAAATTACCATAAAAATAAGGCTTTTACACCGTTGGCTGATTATGTAAATCTTGTGTCGTCTGGGTACATACTCATATTATCATGAATAACGTAATGCTTCCTGAAGATTTCCTATTGGTAGCGGGAAGCTCATTGCTTCCAATAATGGAAAACGTTTTAAAGGTGCACACCTCATATACAGTAAACTCTGAAATTTTTGGCGAATATATGAAGATATATAATATTGCTGATGGTGCAGAATTTAAAATAATGATCAAATCCCATCAAACGGAACTGTGTGTAGTTACGATTTCTTCTGACTTAGAAGAAATATTCGTAAGCCTCTCCGCCATGGTAAGTTCAAAGATAGATGGTTTCCAAGAGAGAGATTGTGGTTGGACTCTCATAAAAATTGTACGTCTTGAAATGAATATGAACAAATATAAGCCACTAAGAGGCTCCAGTTTTATTCCATTGCCACAGAAATTAAGTTCGAAGAAAGCTATAATCAACAAAAAACAAAGATGAGTTTTGTTTTAAGTGGGCTTTAATAGTAGCCCTAAAGAACTCTCTACATAATACAGATGTGCATCTTATAAAATCAATGAAATATATTGAAATTGATAAGACATTCTCACTTCAATTTCATAATATGGAATTTCCACTAAAGCCCAACGACATTAAAATGTTTGAAGAACAAAATACTTACATCAGTATAAATGTCCTTGTGTATGATGAAGATATCAATGAGATCATTGGAACACTGTATCTAATCTATTGCTTTTGGAAAAGCAAGATCTTTTACATTATGCATGGATTAAGAATCTATCAAGGTAAGTACAGAAAACAAAAATTAAAAAAATATGTACATTTCTTTTTTAATATCATTTATATTTTCACCTCCAGGCTTACACACAATCAATTGACTTCGCAATTTAAGAATTATGCAAATAGTTTAGATATACCTTTTATAATTTATGCAGATTTCGAGTGCGTTTTAAACCTATCAACAGGAATGTGAGCGAAAATGTAATAAGCATTCATGAACACATTCCTGTTGCATACGCATACGCATATAATTCTAGTTTAGATAAGTTCGTTATATGTATATAGTGGAAAAAATGTAGGATTACAGTTTGTAACATCTCTCATTGCTGATGCAAGAGAGATAAATAGCGAATATTTATCTACTGTAAAACCAATCGAAATGAGTTTGGAAGATGAGTATAAATTTAAAAGTGCTATAAATTGCCACATTTGCACTTAGATTTTAAACTTAGAACATAATAATTTCACAACTGTTAAACGGTTTTTCCCGGACAAAACACACATTAATCTAGTACATAGGAAGGGAGTTTTCCCATATGAATACTTTACTAAATTTGAATATTTGCAAGAAACTGTTCTTACACCAAGGGAAAAATTTTTCAACAGTCTGGCAAATAGATAATGTTTAGATGATGATTATTTAGACGCTCAGAACGTGTGGAGAGTTTTTAATTGAAAAAGCCTTAAAGATTATATGGAGCTGTATTTAAAGACGGATGTACTTTTGCTTGCAGATTTTTTCGAAAATTTTCGTTTAATTTGCAAGAATATTTATTCATTGGACCCAATGGGATGCTATGCTAAAAACAACTGGAATAGAATTAGAATTACAGACATAGATATGCTAAGATTAATACAAAATGGCATTCGTGGGGGATTAGTACAATGTTGTCAGAGATATTCAATTGCTAATCATAAGTATATAAATGATTATGATAGCACAAAACCATCTCAATATTTAATGTATTTGGATAATAATAATAATAATAATAATAATAACCAAATAATCTATATGGGTGGGCGATGTCACAATATCTTCCATGTGGTGATTTCCAGTGGTAAAGTACGGTAATTTCATTTATTTTCAATTTCTGAAACGTATGAATATGGATATATTCTTGAAGTAGATGTAGAATACCGAGCATTCCATCATGATATGCATAACGACTTACCGTTTTGTCCAAGCAATCAAAAACCGACTGCAAAGTGTACAGTTAAAAAGTTTATCGCTGACCTCAGACCGAAATATAAATATCCCATACATTATAGAAATCTTCAACAATGTATTCATAATGGATGATGATCATGCTCATAAATATGCCCTAAAGAGAGTTAATAAAAAAGTCTTGGGCATGATGAAAGATGAGAATAATGGTAGGATAATGAATGAATTCATAGGACTTCGACCCAAAATGTACTCATTGAAACTTGAGGACGGAGGTTGTGTTAAAAAGGCAAAGGGTATTAAAAAATTTATTTTGGAAAACATCAGAGTGAAATGCTTTAATAATTATCTTTTCAATAATAAATCATATACAACAAATAATATGTTAATTTTTAGATTTAACTTATATAAATTGTATACTCAAAAAATAACAAAAGTAGCTTTAAGATCTCAATATGATAAGGGACAAATAAGAGATGATTGTATACATACTTAAGCATAGGGTCACTATAAGATTGTAAATTGATTGGTTTTCAAAACATTAAAAACGAGAAAGATAGGCTATCTTCGGCACGCCGAAGTTCTAATACCCTTGCAGTCTCAAACTTTTTTTAAAATGTTCATAGTGGTTTGCCCGTATCCAAGAAGCACAGGGAAAATAGTTAATGCCAAATTTGGTCAAGATATCTTGATATCTGGCAGATATATGATATAGTGGTCCGATCTTAAGAGGATTTTGCATATATATGAGGAGCTTGGTAAAACTAATAAATGCCGAGTTTGGTCAAGATATCTTGATAAACAACATTTTTTTCATACAAAAACTTAATTTTCGACCGATCGTTCCTATGGCAGCTATATGATATAGTGGTCCGATCCAGCTGGTTTTGACATATGTGCTGCGTGCAACAGAAAAAGGGACTTCTGCAAAGTTTCATTAAGATAGCTTTAAAACTGAGAGACTAGTTCGCATAGAAACAGACAGACGGACAGACGGACATGGCTAGATCGACTCGGCTGTTGATACTGATCAAGAATATATATACTTTATGGGGTCGGTGATGTCTCCTTCTATGCGTTACACATTTCACGACAAAATTATAATACCCTCTGCGCTGAAAATTTTTTCGCGCTGGTTCATGAAAAGCATTGACTATTCCCCTCTTGCTAATGGTGGTGGTGTGTGTTATTTTTTATACCCTTGCAGAGGGTATTATAATTTTGTCGTGAAATGTGTAACGCATAGAAGGAGACACCTCCGACCCCATAACGTATGTATATTCTTGATCAGTATCAACAGCCGAGTCGATATAGCCATGTCCGTCTGTCTGTTTCTATGCGAACTAGTCTCTCAGTTTTAAAGCTTTATGAAACTTTGCAGAAGTCCCTCTTTCAGTTGCACGCAGCACATATGTCAAAACCAGCTGGATCGGACCACTATATCATATAGCTGCCATAGGAACGATCGGTCGAAAAGTAGGAACTTGTATGAAAAACATTTTGTTTTTCAAGATATCTTGACCAAACTCGGCATTTAATAGTTATACTATGCTTTTCATACAAATGCAAATTCCTATTAAGATCGGACCACTATATCATATAGCTGCCATAGAAACGATCGGTCAAAAAGTAGGATCTTGTATGAAAAACATTTTGTTTTTCAAGATATCTTGACCAAACTCGGCATTTAATAGTTATACTATGCTTTTCATACAATTGCAAATTCCTATTAAGATCGGACCACTATATCATAAAGCTGCCATAGGAACGATCGGTCGAAAAATAGGATCTTGTATGAAAAACATTTTGTTTTTCAAGATATCTTAACCAAACTCGACATTTATTAGCTTAACTATGCTTCCCATATATATGGATAATCCTATTAAGATCGGACCACTTTATCATATAGCTGCTATAGGAACGAGCGGTCAAAAATTAAGTTGTCGTATGAAAAATTTTTTTGTTTATCAAGATATTTCAATGAAACACGGCATTTAAAGATTTCACTATGCTCCCTTCACTTTTGCAAAATCTTATTTACATCGGACTACTATATCATATATCTGCCAAAGGAACGATCGGTCGAAAACTAGGTTTTTGATTAAAAGCCTTTTTTTTGTTTATCAAGAAACCTTGACCAAACTCGGCATTAACCATTTTCTCGGCACTAAAAGGTTGGGTTGCTTGATCGTTCGGATTCTGGTGCTCCGTACTCAGTTCTGGCGGATGCAGCGATTCTTCGTTGCCTTTGTTGCTCATTATTGTCTCTTAAATACTCAAACGTGACCACCTCACGCCACGCCGGAAAACAGAACAGCCACAAGAGAGGGACCAGATCTAGCAACGCATACGAAGCCACACACAGCCTCAGTTCGCAAACTGAGTCCCCATTCTACACGAACTAGTATCTACCAGCACACCCGATGGTCACACCTTAACGTCTCATACCTATCGAGATGATACAGTACTTCCTCTCCGACACGGCCATCCTGACATATACACGTCCTCGTGTCTACCATAAACATCTCAGTTTCATTCCAACTTTATAATTTCATTGAATACTTCAGAAAAACTTAACCAAATCTCAAATTCATATAATATTCCATAGCATAACTTTACTTCTATTTTTAACATGTCGTAGGTTATTTTAACATATCTTAGGTTATATTCTCTTATAAACAATTTCTTTTATTTACATATCCAAGCAAGAGATCATTTAAACATTTTCAAATTATACATTAATCAGTTCAAATCTTCAATTCGTAATCCAAGATACATAACTAGGCTTTTATTAGCCAACTTTTAAATCCATCGCCAAACACATTGACTTCACGCATTCATCAACCACATTGCTCGTCCATCGCCCAACACTTGGCTTCACGAATTCATCAACCACATTGCTCGTCCATCGCCCAACACTTGGCTTCACGAATTCATCAACCAATTTGCTCGTCCATCGCCCAACACTTGGCTTCACGAATTCATCAAACACATTTTTAAAGCAACCCTCGTCCATCGCCAATCACATGACTTCACGAACACTCTTCTGTATCAACAGACTTTTCCAACAGACTTTGTTCTTTATAATTTACATCAAGCTCTTCTGGAATTTGCACATCCGGTAACTTCCGCAAACTTTCTTGTGGATACTTGTAACGTCTATTGTCCTGTGTAGACTTTAAAACGTATCGGTCTCCGTCCAATACCTCGACCACCAACAAAGGGCCTCTGATGGACCCACACAGAACCTAATTACCTTAGCCATTTTTTTATCAAATTTTGTCTTCTCATATCTAACGACCTCTTCCATGTTCTTAGCGGCCAACTCCCTTAATTTAATCTTGTCAATTTCAGTTTCGGTATAACTAATAGGAATCAACCCCAGTGGACGCACATCTTTACCAATTAAAAGTTCTAGAGGACTACACTTTAGCACACGATTAACTGTACAGTTAAGGGCCAACTGTACATCCCCAGTGCATCTTGCCACGGTCTAGTACTTGTCTCAACAGCCGTCAACAGATTCTTTAGTGTACTCATAACCCTTTCAACTTGACCGTTGGCTCGACTTGTACCTGTTCCAATTAGATGTAACTGAATCTTTTGGTTAGAACAAAATTGCACAAACTTTGCGCCCGTGAAGCTGCTCCCCTGATCGGCAATTAAACGTGTTGGCACGCCAAAAATGGCAATCGAAGATTTCATTGCGTTTATACAAGTATTAGCATCCAAAGAAAAGCTGTGAAACAGATAAACGTATTTAGTAAAAGAGTCGATTTGTACAATGATATATTCTTTACGATCACTTTTTCCGCTCAATTTTCCCGATATATCTATGTGAACGGTATGCCAAGGAATGCTAATTTCTGGAATTGGGTGTAATTCAATTTAAGGTTTTCCTGACGTACCCTTAGAAACTCTGCATGTAATGCAGTTCTCCACAAATCTTAGGACATATTTTGTCATACCAGAAAACCAGTAATGATCGTACACCTTGTCTAGCGTTTTCTCCCAACCTAGATGCATGATAGACTCATGTACCTGATTTATAACTGACCAGCGGCACGAGGAACTACCGGTAAACAACGAGTTCTTGAATTCCTCTGAATCTTTCTATACAAAACATTTGATCTAATTTCATAAGTGGCAACTAATGCCAATGGTAAATCGTCATTCTTCAACTTAGTTAAGATTTCTGATATTTCTGGATCCGTTTGTTGTTCCACCAGTATCCTGTTTTCCGATATTTCTGTTAGGTCAATTTGCTTCTCTTCTATTTTACTTGGTACTGATTTATTCTTTTGACACACCGGATTCCTAGATAGAAAGTCCACGGGTGCCATGCGTTTACCTTCTCTGTATTCAATTTCGAATTCAAATGTTTGTAAAAACTCCCACCAACGATAAACCCTAGGTGACAATTCGACTTTATTTCGAGAAGATTTGATTGAATTGCAGTCAGTAAAAATCACAAATTTTCTCCCATGCAGATGGTGACGAAAATGTTTTACAGCATACACGACAGCCAGCGTTTCCAATTCATAGGATGTGTACCTGGACTCACAGGAGCTAGTTGCTCTACTATAGTATTCAACCACATGAGGCTTAGAGTTTATGTGGTGCAAAAGGATAGCACCATACCCGATAGTGAGGCGTCGGTATGCAGCTCTATCGGAAACTGGGGATCAAAAATAATCAAAACAGGGTTGCTTGTTTATACACTGATGATTTTACTGCGAATTTCTTCATGCTGTGGCTGCCAATCAAAACTATTCTTTTCAGATGTGAGAAAATATAAAGGCTTCATCAGTTGTGAAAGCCCCGGAATGAATTGACGAAAATATGACGCTAACCCAATGAACTGTCTTAGAGTAGCAACTGACTTCGGTGGAGGCAACGCCACTAGCGATTTTATTTTGCTTAAATTTGGACGTATTTCCCCCACTTTTATCTCATAGCCAAGGTAGCGAACTGTAGATCTCAAGAAAAAGCACTTCGAAATGTTCAATGAGAATCCTGCCTTCACTAGAACGTCTAATACAAGTTGCAACCGCTCATACGCTTCTTCCTTCGTTTTTGAAACTGCCAAGACTGCCAAGTGCTTTCAATACAGCTCTTTGAAACACTGAGGGTGCGTTCTGTAATCCAAAGGGCATCGAAAGAAATTCGTACTGCCCATCAGGAGTAACAAAAGCAGTATATTCGATTGATTCAGGGTGCAGTGAAATCTGGTAATACCAGCTAGCGATGTCCAGAGAAGTGAAATATTTAGCTCCCCTGAGTCTAGCTATTTGGTCTGATATCAACGGTAATGGAAACTTATCAGCTACTGTATTTTTATTTAACTCTCTATAATCATCACAAAGTCTTGCTGAACCGTTTTTCTTCTTTACTAATAATGCAGGAGTAGCAAATGGTTAACTTCTAGGTCTGATAACTTTATCCTCGGTTAATTCTTTAATTTTAGCACATACTAACTCCCTTTCGCTTGGACTAAATCTGTATGGTCGCCTTTGCACAGTCTTAGTGGAATCAATCAAACAAATATGCATTTCCCCAGTACTCACACGAGTTTGCGGAGTGCCTTCGATAAAAGATTTTGAGTGTTGCTTTAGTAATGATATTAAAATTTGTCTTTCATTTCCGACCATTTCAGTTTCAATGTTATCAAAATTAGTAGGTTAAACGGTTTCACAAACGTTCACAACTTTTGAACAATCTTAAAGTTATCGTAAGAAAATTCCACTAAAAACCCTTGAGCCAATATTTCTCTGCCAATTACAATATTATTTTTCATACATTCGTCTGGTACTATATGAAACAAAACAACCAAAGAATTACAATCAATCATGATGTTTGATTCAACTTGTACAGTACTGTAAGTATTGGCATTACCTATTCCCTTTAACGAGATAACGCTATGAATCCTCTTACCAACTAACTTATTAGAAACGCTTTCTTTAATTAATGAGCACTCAGCTCCCGAATCAAATGTAATTGGAAATCTCTCACCATTGACCAGCATACTCGATTGAGGCTCCACTATAGCGCACAGCTCCACTCCCGGCTCCTGACATCTGTAGCAAGTTACATTTGCCCTTCCTTGACGAGGCTGCCCTGAACGCCACTCCTTTCCAGTTGCCGAAACCTGGAATCCAGATCTACAGTCTTGCTTTTTATGACCAGGCTTTCCACACTGATAACATTTGAGTTCCACAGTTTTAGCACGTTTGGTCTCTGGTTCCCAGTTTGATGTAATAGGACGCTCTTTCAGCGCTGAGAATACTTGCAGCTCCACTTGCTGTTCACGTCGATTGTTTACATGCGTTGTGTGTATCATTCGTTGCAAACGCCGGTCGAAATTAGCCATGTGCCCAAGAACCAGCGCGATGGAAATTTGTTCAGAATTAAAATTACGCAATTTTGTGCACAGTGACGCAAAAACAGGCAAGCTTTCACAGTTGCTTGGACGACTATTAAGAAGATTCAAAATAACGGCGGCTGGCGTCTCCTATGTCTCGTATCGCTGCTCAAACAATTGCCTGAACTGTTGCAAAGTTATTCCTGGGTAGCATATTTGTGATAACCACTGAGCCGCTGCGCCTTCCAAAGCTTTACTCAACGCTAATATAAAAGCGCTGTCACTTAACGATTTTGCTCTTAAAATGATGTCGACCGTAGCGCACCACTGCGTGGCATCCACCCCAGCAATGTCCGGATTATATTTCGGCAAGCAAATCTCGAAAGTCTGTTGTAACTCGCTCGCCGGCATCTGTAGCCTCTTAACCAGTTTCAGAAAATTCTGGTTTTGCTGCTCTAACAACGCGAAGACATCCCTTGAAGAAGTGTGGTTAGGGCCGAATCCCACTTTTGATGTCGGAGAATTAAAGTCATCTCCCTGCAGGTCGTCATTGTTGGTTGCTTGATCGTTCGGATTCTGGTGTTCCGTACTCAGTTCTGGCGGATGCCGCGAGTCTTCGTTGCCTTTGTTGCTCATTATTGTCTCTTAAATACACACACGTGACCACCAAACGCCCCGCCGGAAAAACAGAACAGCCACAAAAGAGAGACCAGATCTAGCAACGCATACGAAGCCAAACACAGCCTCAGTTCGCAAACTGAGTCCTCATTCTACCCGAACTAGTATCTACCAGCACAACCCATGGTCACACCTTAATGTCTCATGCCTATCGAGATGCTACATTACTTCCTCTCCGACATCTCTATATATATAACTGTTTGTCCTGACTGACTGACTGACTGAATGGTGATCAACGCACAGCCCAAACCGTAAGAGCTAGGAAGCTGAAATTTCACTGTAGTTACTTTATGCGATGAAGGTGCACGTTAAGACGGGGTTTCGGAAAATTCCACCCGCAAGTATGGAAAAATCACGACAATCGTTTGTATGTAACTTTTTTGTTTACCATCCGATCGGCGACAAACTCAATTTCAAAGTTCTTTGTTCAAATTAATTTGAGGGGTGTTTCGCACTTTATGGAAAATACAGCCCTCCTTGGTATCAATGGGGTTCAAAGATTTGGAGGATGACGTTTCGCGCTCAAATTCATTTTCAAGGATCAAAATGAAAAATCATTTGAGACGACTTTCACATTTTTCGTAGAATCAAAGCATCCTCGGGGAAATGTGCGCTTCTATGATTTTTTTGGTGCAGTCTTAAGTGGTGTCCGATTGGCTTCAAACTTATTTTCAGAGCTCTACATAAGAACTTAATAGATACGTGTTTCAGCGATTTTGGAAATTGTACCCGCAAGTATGGAAAAATCGCAAAAAACGTTTGTATGAAACTTTTTTGTTTACCATCCGATCGGCCTCAAACTCAATTTCAAAGTTCTTTGTTCAAATTCATTTGAGGGGTGTTTCACACTTTTTGCAAAATCCATCCCTCCTTGGTATAAATGGGGGTCAAAGATTTGGTGGATGACGTTTCGCCCTCAAATTCATTTCCAAGGATCTATATGAAAAATCATTTGAGACGTGTTTCACATTTTTCACAGAATCAAAGCATCCTCGGGGAAAAGTGCGATTCTAAGACTATTTTGGTGAAGTTTTAAGTGGTGTCCGATTGGCTTTAAACTTATTTTCAGAGCTCTACATAAGAACTTAATAGATACGTGTTTCAGCGATTTTGGAAATTGTACCCGCAAGTATGGAAAAATCGCTAAAAACGTTTGTATGAAGCTTTTTTGTTTACCATCCGATCGGCCTCAAACTCAATTCCAAAGTTCTCTGTTCAAATTTATTTGGGGGGGTGTTTCACACTTTTCCAAAAATGTATTCCTCCTTGGTGGAAATGGGGGTCAAAGATTTGGTGGTTGACGTTTCCCGCTCAAATTCATTTTCAAGGATCAATATGAAAAATCATTTGAGACGTTTTTCACATTTTTCACAGAATCAAAGCATCCTCGGGGAAAAGTGCGATTCTAAGACTATTTTGGTGAAGTTTTAAGTGGTGTCCGATTTGCTTCAAACTTTTTTTCAGAGCCTTACATAAGAACTTAATGAATACCCACAAAAGTGGGTAAATAGCGAAAAATGTTTGCATGCAACTTTTTTGTTTACCATCCGATCGATCTCAAACTCAATTCCAAAGATCTTTGGTCAAATTAATTTGAGGGGTGTTTCACAGTTTTCCAAAAATGTTTTCTTCCTTGGTGGAATTGGGGGTCAAAGATTTGGTGGTTGACTTTTCGCCCTCAAATTCATTTCCAAGCATCTACATAAGGAATCACTTGAGACGTGTTTCACTCATTTCGTAAAATCCAAACTCCTACGGTGGAAAGTGCGATTCTAAGACTATTTTGGTGAATTTTAAGTTTTGTCCAAATCGCAAACTTATTTTCAGAGCTCTACATAAGAACTTAATAAATGTGTGTTTTAGCGATGTGGGAAATTCCACTTACAGCAGTGGTAAAAGGGCGGAAAACTTTTATATGAAAGTAGTTTGTTTACCGTCCGCTCAGTTTCAAAATCATATTCAAAACATTTTGAGAACATTGATTTCATAACATACGTGCCACGGGGAAGGTCGGGTTACACCCGCTAGTATTTATATATAATTTTGTTAATCATATAAATTTTGGTATTCAAATAGTTCTTCCTCACTATCTGATAATATTATTGGTTGAGCTTCTTGATTCAAATAATGATGTCTATTGTTAAATATATCGTCCTCCTCATCTTCAATGTCTTTTTCATGGACTGCAACGGTATCATCATCCTCATCAAAAAGCTCACGAAATGATATTTATATTTGGGATGGGATATTTATATTTCGGTCTGAGGTCAGCGATAAGCTTTTTAACTGTACACTTTGCAGTCGATTTTTGATTGCTTGGACAAAACGGTAATTCGTTATGCATATCATGAAGGGATGCTGGATATTCTAAATCTACTTCAAGAATATATCCATATTCATACGTTTCAGAAATTGAAAATAAATGAAATGATCGTATTTCATCCTTACTTAACCACTGGAAATCACCACATGGAAGATATTGCGACATCGCCCACCCTTATAGATTATTTGAATCCAAATACATTAAATATTGAGAAGGTTTTGTGCTATGATAATCATTTATATACTTATAATTAGCAATTGAATTTTTCTGACAACATTATACTAATCCCCCACGAATGCCATTTTGTATAAATCTTTGCATATCTATGTCTGTAAATAATTCTAATTCTATTCAAGTTGTTTTTAGCATAGCATCCCAAGATAACCCCGGAGCTGTGTAATAATGGGCTGGGTATTAAATATTCTTGCAAATTAAACGAAAATTTTCGAAAACATCTGCAAGCAAAAGTACATCTGTCTTTAAATACAGCTCCATATAATCTTTGAGGCTTTTACAATTAAAAACTCTCCACACGTTCTGAGCGTGCAAATAATCATCATCTAAACATTATCTATTTGCAAGACTGTTGAAAAATTTTTCCCTTGGTGAAAGAACAGTTTCTTGCAAATATTCAAATTTAGTAAAGTATTCATATGGGAAAACTCCCTTCCTATGTACTAGATGAAAGTGTGTTCGTCCGGGAAAAACCGTTTAACAGTTGTGAAATTATTATGTTCTAAATTAGAGCTAAGACTATCTAAACTTGCAGCCATAAATCGAAATGAGTCTAAGAAACGTATTTCCACATTTGTATTATGCTCTGTTATATATGTGTATTTTGAAAGGCAAATGTTAATCTCTTTATTGAGAGGTAGAACCTTAATTTCACCTTCAACTTTTGACAACTCTCTTACAAACAAATGAGCATCATAACGTGAAAAATTATGAAAAAGTACGGGGATAAATGAGGCAAATTTGTATTTTATATTACAAGCATTATGAGCCGACCCTCTAAATTTACCAGTTAAGTGGCAATGATCCCGTACTCTATCTAAGTTTAAAATCTTAGTGCAAATGTGGCAATTTATAGCATTTTTATATTTATGTTCATCTTCCAAACTCATTTCGATTGGCTTTACATTAGGTAAATATTTGCTATTAATCTCTCTTGCATCAGCAATGAGAGATGTTACAAAATGTAATCCTACATTTTCTTATATAACTAGCTTATCTAAGCTAGAATCATATGCAGATTTTATGAAATATGCGTATGCAACAGGAATGTGTTCATGAATGCTTATTACATTATTATATATATTATATCATATTATATCAACATTCCTGTTGATAGGTTTTAAAACGCACTCGAAATCTGCATAAACTATAAAGGGTATATCTAAACTATTTGCATAATTCTTAGATTTTCGACACCACTTTTCCACACTGCTCGCCGTGCATCCTGTCGTTATGCGAGTAGTTTAAGCATGCATTACAGAAGTGTAATTTCCTCGTATGCGAAGTCAACTGATTGTTTGTAAGCCTGGAGGAGAAAATATGATTGATATTAAAAAAATAATGTATATTTTTATTTGTTTTCTTTACTTACCTTGATAGATTCTTAATCAAGGCATAATGGGATATATCTTACTTTTCCAAAAGCAATAGATTAATATGCTACCCCCGGTGCTCTTTGGTTAGATACAGTGGTCCAATAATTTCATTAATGTCTTCATCATAGCCAAAGACATTTATACTTAAGAAAGTATTTTGTTGCTCAAACAATTTAATGTCTTTGAGCTTTAATGGAAATTCCATATAATGAAATTTGAGGGAGAATATCACATCAATTTCAATAATTGGACTCCTTATATCATCGATTTTATATGTGGCACACCTATCAGCATTATGTTGCAAGTTCATTAGGGCTGCTATTAAAGCCCACTTAAAGCAAAACTCATCTTGGTTTTTTAAATCAATATAGCTTTCTTCGAGCTTAATTTCCGCGGTAATGGAATAAAACTAGAGCCTCTTAGTGGCTTATATTTATTAACGTTCATTTCCAAACGTATAATTTTTATAAGAGTCCAACCACTATCTCTCTCTTGGAATTCATCCATCTTTTAACTTATGAACCAGAGAGAGTTCTCAGTTGAGAGTGATCGACGTGTTTTACTTGTGCTCCAAGATTTTTATATATTTTTTTTTGCGCTTTAATCCTGCTTTTTATATCTAAATTTGGCCTCTTTTGTGCTTTATTTAAAAAGCTGTATAATTGTGCAAAGTGTTATGCTGTTGTCGCAGCGTAAGTCTGTTAATAATTGCATTTATTGAACGCGGCGTCAGTTCTGTATTGTTGTTATTGCCTGTTTTGATTCTTTTGCTTTGGTGCTCCCCTGTGCATACACTTGTTTGTGCGTGTGTTCGCTGCCGCATATTTCTGCTTGTGCATCGCGCTCTCGCAAATTTTTGCTATTGCTTTTCGCTCCAAACAATTTGTTTGTGTACGATAATTGTTTTTGAGTGTTTACTTGCTCTATTCTTGTGCACCGTTTTCGTTTTGCTCTGCGCTCTCGCAACTTGCTTACTTGTAATAATTATGTCGTGCTGTAAGAAACCTTGCACGTTCAAGCAGGCTGATGATTCTGCACAGCCGCAATTTGTTAATTGCTGGCTGTGTGAGAATATGATGCATGCTAAATGTGCAGGTCTCACTGGGCGTGATTGCGACAAGATCGCTGCAGTTGCCAAGAAGGGCTGCGGTGGCTTGCGTTGGTCGTGCCCAGATTGCATCGACAAGCAAATTGATTTCTCCAGAATGTATAATTCTGTGAGAAATCAATTCTTAAAATTGAATAATGTGGCTAAGCAACTTTCGAGTAAATTTGACTCGAGTTTTGAGTTGCTTGCCAATTATAAATTTGAGTCTCCAACCAATCGCCGGCTGGAGCCTCAACTTTTGCAATTGCCGTCTACGTCTGTTCAGACACCTACGCCTTTCTTGTCCCTACCTAGCAACATGGATTTATCTCCAATGTTGTCTTTATCGCAGTTCAATGCAAGCTCTGGTGACAATCGGTCGTTTGTATATCTGCTCCCGTGGGTGCCTGTTACAGCGCTGAGCGATAATCTCGTGACTTGATCACAATAAATCACTATTTGGGAACCGTGACTTTCTCAAAAATACTGGCTATTTTTGGAGTAAAGTTTAGTTGTTATTATGGATGATACTACCGCTCCCTCTCAGCCGAGAATGTTCCGAGCAGATTTCGTGGAAATGATGAGAGTTGCTGGCGCTACCCCTGCCGAAATTCGAGAAATGATTTCCGGAAAAACTTCTAGTGCCTCAAACACTACAATTAAGTGCAGTAGTAGTAATTTTGCTGCAACGACATGCACATTGACGTCATCAATCTCCACCTACGCGCCAACCTACACTACCATATCCTCTTCAAGCGGAGGAGTATGCACCACTCCAAATATTAGCTGCACAAGTATAGCTGCAAACGAGCCAGCTTATAATACCCAGGAAAAAGGGAAGTTATCCCAGAAAGAACTCAGCTGGATGACGACTAAAATAAAACATAAGCTGCCTCCACGCTTGACCAAGGCAAACGGTAAAAAAGGGAAGTTAATTGCGTCTCAGATATCGACGGGCAGTCGTCAGAACGAGAGACCAATTAACTCAAATAACCAATTTGCTTTACTGGCAACAGAAAACAATGATCCTACAGAGGAGGAAGTAGCCCATGCCGAGGAGCTGGCGGAAGAAATGGAAATTGAGCGGAATGCCGAAAAAGAATCCAGAGTACCGAGATCGAGGAAACCACCCCCCATATTCATCGAAAATGTCAACAATGTGAGCCAGATGGAGACAGAACTTGATGCTGTCATTGGGCCTGACAATTATACCCTCCACGTTGGATCACAAGGGAAAGTAAGAGTTCATGTTGAAAACCCTGGCTCTTACCGTAGTCTAGTGCATTTTCTCAAAGAGAACAATGCACACCACTTCACTTACCAACTGAAGGAAGACAAGGCTTACAGGCTTATCATCCGAAATTTGGCCAGCACTACCCCTGAAGACTTCATTAAGGAGGAGTTTGGGAGACATGGACACAATATCCTTCGCATTCACAACCCCCGCCCCCGTAAAATCAGACACCTGGAAAATGGAGAAGCTGTTGAGGAACTGATCCAAAATAACTTCTTTTTCATCGATTTGGCTCGCGAACCTAATAATAAGAATGCGCTGAAAATCAAGCAAATAGGGCGACAAAGAGTCTTGGTGGAAATACCAAAAAAAAATCTGGATGCCATTCTTTGCCACAGATGCCAAGGATTTGGACACACAAAAAATTATTGCATGAGGCCCTATATATGTGGAAAGTGTGCTCAAAATCACCCAACAGCTCAATGCAAAGAAACTTTGGTTGACAAACTCTGCTGTATCAACTGCGGTGGAAATCACGAGGCTTGGCACAAGGGATGCAATGTGTTCAAAGCTAGAACGCAAGAACGAAGGCCTAAAGTAAGGATTGAAAAGTAATGTCAGTGGCAAAAAAGACCGCCAGCAATACATTCCAGCAGCAGTAGTACGTGGAAATTTTTCTTATGCAGATACTCTGCGTACTGGGTTAGAAAATTTGAATAAAGGAACAACGACAAATAGAAACTCTGCCCCCAAGTATCAAGAAACCCCACCCCACATTAGTTCAAGGCTGGAGACGGCGATTGAGGCTCTCACGGCGAAAGTCGACACTTTGCAAGCTATGTTCAAAGAACTTCAGGAGACGAATCACTTTTTTAAACAAATGTGTTTGAGTCTTTTGAACGCCAAAAAATGATGCACAGTTCACTAAGCATCGGTTTGTGGAATGCCCGTGGTATCTCTGGGCATGTAGAGGAGCTTAAGCACTTCCTAACTGAATACAACATTGATGTGATGCTTATCACAGAGACCTGGCTACAGGCAGGTGTATCCATCTTTATTCCAGGCTACAAAACCCACCAAGTGGATCATCCCAGCAATAGAGCAAGAGGAGCGGCAGTGCTTATTAAGCAGGATATCGAATTTTCCCAAAAGGAGCCAGTAAGGACTGAGAAATTGCAAATGGCCAGCATCCAGATTGCAACTAGTAGGGGTGAATTAACAGTCGCTTCGATATATCTCCCGCCGCAACTGTCGTGGTCAACACTGGAGTTCCAGCAAATTTTCAGCAGACTAGGAAGAATGTTCCTTATGGGAGGCGACTTTAACGCCAAAAACAGATGCTGGGGTTGCTTTAGAGCAGACGCAAGAGGCACCTGCTTATTAGACGCTGTGCAAAACACATCAGCTGACATACTAGCGACTGGACAAGCCACTCACTTCCCGTATGCCCATAGCTACACGCCGAGTGCTATAGACTTCTTTGTTTATAATGGGCTTCACCCAGGTGGCTTAAGTATAAGGCCTGAGTATCAGCTATCCTCCGATCATATCTCACTAGTGGTTGGTTACGACTGTATTCCAAAGAGAAAAACATTTAAAGGTCGTCTGCTGCCTCCTGGAGCCAACATTGCTGTATTTCGACGAGACCTAGAGGAAACTCTTGACCTAAACTTGGAAATACTAACACCAGAAGACATCGAAGATGCATATGCGTTATTCTTGAACAAGGTTCACTCGGCAGCCCTCATTTCAGCGCCAGTAAGCCAATCACAAAGCTCACGACCACAGGTGAGACTTCCGCCAGCAATCTATGCATTTCTGCTGATTAAGAGTAGGCTTAGAAGGCAGTACTGTCGCACGGGAGATCCAATTGTGGACAGGATCTACCGCAGAGTGTCGAACCGGGTCAAAAAGCTGCTGGAGCGGCATAGACAATGGGAAACCGACCGTTTTTTGGAAAATGTTTCTCCAAATGAGTCTTCAAGCCACTCCCTGTGGAGACTGGCGAGAAGGTATAAACAGCAAGTGACTCCCAAATTTCCGATCAGAAAGCCTGACGGATCTTGGGCCAGATGTCCAAAGGAACGTGCTGATGCATTCGCTGAAGACTTAGAGGAACGCTTTAAGCCTTTTAATACAAGCTCAGCAAACATGAACAGAAGGGTTCAACTCACACTGGAGAGCCCAGGCCAGCGAAGATGGGATTGACAACACAACGATTAAAGCAATGCCGGCCAGTGCAGTCCTATTTTTAATACTAATCTTCAATGCGGTATTGAGACTGGGACATGTACCAAGTCAGTGGAAAAAGGCAAGGATATGCATGATCCATAAGGCTGGAAAGAGCCCCTCGTCCTTAGACTCTTATAGACCAATTAGTCTGTTGACCACAATTGGCAAACTCTTTGAACGTTGCTTGCTCACGAGACTGCTGTCAATTGATAGGTTTAAACAAAAAATTCCTCCCTTTCAGTTTGGATTCCGAAAATCTCATGGCACACCAGAACAGCTAAATAGGGTTGTGAATTTCATCCTCGAGGGTTTCGAGCCAAAGAATACGTAGTGGCAGCGTACTTGGACATTAAACAAGCCTTCGACGGACTTCTAAGCAAAATCAAGCCCCTGTTGCCACCTCAACTTTATTTGATTCTTCGAAGCTACTTAGCAAACCGAACCTTTTCGGTAGTGCTCGATGGGGTTGAGTCCACTACCAAGTCCATCGGGGCTGGCGTTCCTCAAGGGAGTGTGTTGGGGCCCACGCTCTACACACTCTATACACATGACATGCCCACTGGCTCTACAATTGAACTTGTGGATCCACAGGACCTAACCATCGCCACATTTGCAGATGACACAGCCATCTTATCAAGAAATGAATGTGTCTACGAAGCTACTGACGTCCTGCAGCAATACCTCCACAAATTTGAAATGTGGGCTAAACGCTGGAACATTGGCATTAATTTAAATAAATGTGCCAATGTGACCTATGCGCTCCGCAGGGATATATGTCCTGGAGTCTTCCTGCGCGACCAATTATTGACGCACCACAACAGCTACAAATACTTAGACAGGCGTTTAACCTTTAGTAAACACATCTCAAGTATCACAGGAGCCCTGAAAAGTAGATTAGGCAAATTCAGATGGCTGCTCAACAGTAGAAATGCGCTATCTTTAAAAAACAAAGTAAACATATACAAAACCTGCCTAGCTCCTGCCTGGCGATATGGTATTCAAGTTTACGGTATTGCTGCAAAATCGCGCCTTACGAAAATCAGGGTGTTTCAAGCAAAAACGCTCCGTTATCTGACTGGTGCCCCCTGGTATATGCGAACTTCCGATTTGGAAAAAGACCTAGGAGTGCCCAAGGTCGGGGACGTCATAAACAAACAGACTGCAAACTACATAACGCGACTGGGAAACCATCCAAATCGACTGGCTAGGCGCCTTCTAAAGAGGCGTCGAATTGGAGGAGTCCGAACGCGGAGGAGATTGCGGAGGTCTCATCCAATCGATCTCCTAGATCGATATATATAGTCACCGTAACCTTGTTAATTTCATATTAGACTTAATAGTAGACTAAGTAGTATTGTAAATTTTCTAATAAATTTAATTTAAGTTGTTCTTATAATAACAGAAAAATTAAAATAAAGCTTTAGAAAAAAAATTAAAAAAAAAAAAAAAATGTCTTTATCGCCTTCCCCACGCGACTGCCCAATTACCCCCCTTTCATCCCCTAAAGTAGTTCCAGTAGAGCCCGTACCTGATACCGTCCCAGTTATCCAAACTGCCTCAGCCCCGTCAGCTCCTGGCCGCAAAGGTAGACCTGCGCGTAATCTTGCCCAGAGTGTTAAACACAATCATGGTGCCTCTTTAGCTCCTCCATCTCCTGTACTACCTGCAGCCCCATCAGCACCTACTTTAACGGTTGTTGCCCCTCGTAGGCAAGTTTTTGTGTCTCGACTTTCATCGGACACCACTTCTGAGTCATTGGCAGCCTATATTGCTGGCAAATCTTCTGCTAGCGTGTCAATAACCAAATTTAATTTCTCCACCCCTCGTGAAATATCATCATTCAAAATAAATGTTTCACATGATATGTTCCCAATCATTTGTGATCCCAAAGTTTGGCCTCCTCACATGATTGTTCCAGCCTGTCACCCTTCCAGTCCCTTCAATACAGGGTACCATTTCTGCCCCAAAAAACTAACTTCATCTTCTGACCAAATCTGTATTCATTATCAGAATGTCAGAGGTCTTATTTCAAAGCTTAAAAATCTTTTCATGGCCAGTACTTCCTTCGACTCGGATATAATAGCATTTTCAAATTAATAGTTAAATTAAACCATATCCGATTTTGAGGTATTTTCGAATAGTTTTATTTTGCATAGAAATGATCGGCCGACTCGAGGTGGTGGGCTGTTAAAGCCACTCTCCAGTCAGAACTTTTCTGTTTTAGTACGCCTACTGACGCTGAAATTATCTCAGTCAAGGTGTCTTTTCCTACACGGAATATCTATATTACATGCTCTTATGTTACTCCTTCTTCTGATATTCAAGTTTATATGAAACATATTACTTGTATTAAAGAAGTTTCTTCACACGTGCGTGATAATGACCTATTTATGGTGTTGGGTGATTTTAATTTGCCGAACATCTCTCGGTCATTATTCACTGCCGAAAATTATCTAGTGCCCTTAGCACAGCATGATTTTATAGACTGCATGCTTGATCTTTCGTTGTTTCAAATCAATTCAATTTCTAATCATTTGAATAGAACACTTGACCTTGTATTTGTTAACGACTACCTTATCTCTAATGTGTCTAGGTACCCTCCTTTATCTCTTCCTGAGGATGTATATCATCCTACTTTAGATATTACAATGTTCAATTGTAATCGTCTCATTTCGTGCTCATCAGCCAATAAGCTCCGCCTTCTTTCGCAGCTTATTTATGCAACCGATTGGTCTTTCTTATATGATTCGGTTGATATGAATACTGCTATTACTTTTTTTTATAGCACCCTAAACTCCCTCTTAGATATGAGCATTCCCAAGTCAATTCCTTCGACTACTTCTTCAAAACCACCCTGGTTTACTCCCAGATTGTCACATCTTAAAAACTTAAAATCTAAATATTTTAAAAAGTTTAAAAAGTCTGGTTCGTGTACAGACTTGGCTAAATATTCCATAGCCAAGTCGAACTTCTTTCTTCTGAATTCTCAATGCTATGAGAATTATCTAACTCGTTGTAAAAGGCAATTTGCCCAAAATCCGAGACAGTTTTACAATTTTGTAAACTTGAAGCGTAAATCTTCAAGTTTGCCAACTTCTTTTCTTTCGGGATGGATAAAGCTAGTAATGACTCTGATTCTGCTAACCTCTTTGCTAATTTTTTCCAATCGACTTACTCCTCAGTCTGTCCTAATAATATTTCTTATCCTTATACTATTTCTTCCTCTAGTTCTATACCTCCTCCTATTATTTCACACTCCTCTCTCCTTTTAGCTATAAACTCTTTAAAATCTTCTTACTCTCCTGGGCCTGCCAATATTCCTAGTTGTCTACTCAAGGAGTGTAGTTCTTCCCTTCTTTATCCATTGCTTAAGCTTTTAAATCTATCTCTTGAATCTTCTGTCTTTCCATCTCTTTGGAAAGAATCTTATATCATTCCTCTCCACAAGAAAGGTGGAAAGTCTGATATACAAAATTACAGGGGCATTGCAAAACTGTCCGCTATTCCTAAATTATTTGAAAAAATAATCACTTCGAATTTTCAGCATTTCTGCAAATCAGTTGTTTCCCCTGTTCAACATGGATTCGTAAAGAATCGGTCAACTACGACCAATCTGCTTGAATTTACTTCCTTGGTAAATTATGCTTTTCTTTCGAGAATGCAAACTGATGTCATTTACACTGACTTCAGTAAGGCGTTTGACTCTGTGCACCATGACATTTTACTTTTTAAACTTGACCGAATAGGTTTCCCTCCGTCTCTTTTGCTTTGGATTAATTCTTATTCAAAAGGTAGGACCCAAAGAGTAATGCTGAGGCTGACTACCTGTAAACAAGTTCACGTTACTTCCGGTGTTCCTCAAGGTACTCATCTTGGACCTTTACTCTTTACTCTTTTTATAAATGATCTCCCCTCTGTTATATCACATGCCCGTGTACTCATGTATGCGGATGATGTGAAACTTATTCTATCATACACTGATCCCCTACATCATTCTCGTCTACAAGATGATTTGAACGCTATGCAACTTTGGTGTTCGGCCAATCAATTGCATCTGAATTGTTCAAAGTGTATGTTTATGACATTTTATCGTACTACACCTTATCTTGCCAGTTATACAATCGACAATACCTCTTTGCAACGTATACTCACAGTTAACGATCTAGGCGTTCTTTTTGATTCTAAACTCTGTTTCAATCTTCACATAGATACCATCGATAATGAGGCAAAAGGTGTACTTGGATTCATTAAACGATGGTCTAAAGAGTTTAACGTTCCCTTTATAACGAAACTTCTGTACATCTCTCTTGTTCGCCCTATCCTTGAGTACTGCTCTTGCATCTGGTCTCCGCAGTATAACAATAGCCAGGATCGTATTGAATCTGTTCAGAAGCAATTTCTGCTTTTTGCCTTACGAGGTTTAAATTGGGACCCTAATCTTCGTTTGCCATCCTACTCCAGCAGGCTGCTTCTTCTTAACCTTCCGTCATTAACCAACCGTAGGACAATTCTTGGTGTTGTCCTTCTACATAAGTTGATTATTGGCGATATAGATTCTCCTTTTCTGCTAGGGCGTCTTCAATTCTCTGTTCCGTCTAGACCAACCAGAAATTACCGCCCCTTATTCCTGTCTACGTGCACAACAGACTACGCTATGCACAATCCTTTTCGCGTGCTATGTAAAAACTATAATAGTTTGCATCACGTTTTCTCTATAGAACTTTCTCTACCCCTAATAAAATCGTTGCTTTCGGGATATCTTCGGGAAGTCACTGACCATTCCCAGCTATGAGCAGGGGCATAGCTTGCCGGACAGGCTGTAAATTTTCCCCCACCGGGTCGGTAATTTCCCATTACTTTTCTATCTGTCCTATCTACTTAACACTCTATATATCCAGCTTACATTTCTTTACCTTATTAACAGTCTTCTTACTTTCTTCTTTCTTATTTATTGTATCTTATTAATTAATATAGCAAACTAAGATTATCTTTAATTTTACTTAAGAACACTTTTATCCTACTTACACCCTTCTGCTTAGATGTAGGCTCTAATAGCGTCACTGACAAATTTAGCTGTGAAAAGGGGCACAGCTGGCCGGACTGGCAACTAAAACACCTCCATCGGTCGGTGATGCTATTTAGAGCACTGTGTTATATAACTAGGCTTTTAGCATATAATTCCATTATGTATTGTATGTATAATGAGGAAGACACTCGTTTTGTCGACCATTAATAAATAAATAAAAAATAAAAAAAAAATGATGGCTGAGTGGCTTTCGAATATTTCTTCTAAGTCAGAAGACTTCGTAGCCACACACATTTCAGTTTGATGGGATTTTATCATTATTTCAAAATCTTCACCATCAGTATTATTATTTATTTTCATATATTCAGCGAAAAGATAAAGTTAACTTTATATGAGGTGTGCACCTCTAAAACGTTTTCCATTATTGGAAGTAATGAACTTCCTGCTTCCAAAAGGAACTCTTCAGGGAGCATAACGTTATCCGAAACATTGCTTTATGAATAGGTGTTAATCCGGGTTTGGAATCCGGATGCCGCAAGTTGAACATAGCCATCCAGCGGTGTGAAGGCCTTATTTTTGTGCTCATTTGTCCGCAAATGTTGTGCCCAGCGATTATGAGCCACCGTTACTCCACAAACGTCACAAAGGCGTTGTGCATTTTGATTATTGTTTGCTGATGTTCATGCCATTTTTTTAATATTGTGATGTCGATGTCTTTTTCACTTTGAAACTTTCAGATGACTCTTATACTTCAAAACTTTCAGATAACTAAATAAATTGTATTTAAAAATAATATTCACTTCATTTCAGTTTCCCCACTCCCCCTCCCCATTGTTCCTTCCCATCGAATCACATCCAGCGTAAACACATGTGATCTTGCTCCACACACACACACACACAAGCCTGGAGCTGGCAGGCCATAAATCAGAGGCTGTGCTTATCACAAGCCGCAAAATAGTCGAGTTTGCTAGATTTCAGGTAGACAGCGTTAGTATCGAGTCAAAGGCTTCCATTAAGTATCTGGGGGTCATGTTAAGTTAAGCACTTTTCTTTGCGAACTTATCATGGCGACATTGTTTATGCTCAAGCACATGAGCAAGACAAAAGTTCTGGACAGCTGGTTGGTTGTACAGTGCTACCAACCTGAATCGAAGTACATGCGTCAACACGCTGTGTGGGTATACAGGAAGACAAAGAAAGATACTGCATGCTTTTAGGCTTTCACGTACTACTCGCATTGCAGCTGCAGATTCGAGGCAAGAAATGGTACAGAAGGTCACGGATCCGACCAAGCCAACCCCTGCCGCATAGCGGTCTACTAAAAAGGGGCGCTGGTGACCGAGCTGGAGCGGTTAAACTCCCATCTGTCAAACGCCAGTGAGAAACCATTGGCCACCGTTGGAGCTACAAAGCAGCCGCGATTAGCGCCACAATTGACAGCACGCCCGTCAACTGCAAGCAAGCAAAACTCCACCCCCACACTGAGCCCAGTAAAGTGTGGAAGCGTCCCACTGGACCCCCCTTACGTAACTGTAGACATGGGCTGACGAGTCGGGCATTCTAGGACCTTAATAAGCAAGCTGACACCTTGTCGAAACGTCTCCTAGGCTAGGCCTCGTAGAACGCTTGTCGTATGTCGCCATTCAATTGGCCGTGCAGGCTCAGTTGATATTCCCTGACCAGCACTGATCTGGCTCTGAACTCCGTCTCCCATAAGGACCGGAGTCAACCCTCGCGTGGACCTCACTCCATGGAAAGGCAACCACGGGATCGCGAAGGTGACTGTACAATACTCACGACAACAACGGCTCCGAGTTGGGACCCTGAAGAAAGCGGTACAGGCAGTAAGCCACCGACAGCAGCGCAAAAACCGACGAACGAAGATTCAGCAAAAAATCGGATCTTGGCCCAAAGCAAAGCCAAGCCGGCATCAACTCGTTGCATGTGGCAATCAGCAGCGCACTGTCTGGAAAAGCTGCAGTTAGAACCTTGCAGGAAACGGTGCAAATGGAGGTTCTAGATATCGATGAGTCCACGACAGCAGACAAGTTCCTAACAGCTCTCTTTGCCTCGGTGGAGGACGGCCTACGGAGGAACATAGATCGCATCGCTGGCCCTGCAACCGAGTCTAGCCACGAAACTGGAGCTGCACTATGGAGCTGCGGACAGGCACCTTACCAGCTCACTCAACGGATTGCTCGCAAAGGGTTTGCTAGGGCAAAATGTGGTCGCATATACGTTTATAGCTGCTACATACCACCAAGCATAGCCCTGGCAGAGTACATTATTGAAGACACCACAAAGGACGCGCACGGAAAATCTGCAGTGATAATCGCCGGGGACTTCAACGAGTGGGCCACTGGGGTCAGCAGCAGAACGTCACCAAGGGGAACCATCCTGCTGGACACACTTGCCTCGCTGAATGTCTATCTGCTGAACATCGGCACAAGAAGCACTTACAGCAAAGCGGGTCGCGAGTCGATCATACCCCTGACGTTTGCCAGTCCAGACGTTGCCCGAGACGCCAAATGGCATGTATCGGATGTATACACCCACAGCGACCACTTTGCGGTGATAACGGACACCTCTCAACCTGGAAGCAAAGGCGCCAGTAGAAGGCTCCAACACACTGGATACAAGATGGACACTATGGACCTGGAAAAACTCCTCCCTATGGTAGAAGGACTTGGCATAAGAGGCGATGCCAACAGCTCTGCTGACGCGATAGCAGAGACGATCACCAACGCATGTGATGCTCTACTGACCAAAGTTCGCAAGGGTGGAAACTCGCATAGACCGGTAGCCTGGTGGAACGAGGACATAGCCAAAGCGCGCAAAGAGTGCCTCGCAGCTAGGCGGAAGAACCAACGGTCAAGATCGTCGTCCAATTTTGAGCACCATCTGCAGAGCTTCAGAGCCAAGCGGAAATTACTCAAGGAAGCTATCAGACGCAATAAAACCCGATACTTCCAAGAGCTTTGCGACACTGCGGACGCGGAGCCTTTTGGACTGGCTTACAAACTAGTCATGGGAAGGCTATGCAGGCAACCAATGCCACCAAGCCCGGAACAGCTGAAACAAATAGTTCTAGCGCTCTTTCCCACCTGGAATTGCACCGCAACCCCCAGCAAATGGAATAAACGACTGTGCACACACCGACGACAATGAGGTACTGAGCATTGCTGCGAAGCTAACGGACGACAAATCCCCTGGACCAGACGGAATACCGAACGGGGTAATAAAAGCTGTCATTGCTGCACACCCCAGAAGTTTCGTGGAGCTGTACAATCAATGTATAACGGAATGCACAGTACCACGTAGATGGAAGCTCCAGCGACTTGTGCTCATCCCGAAGCCCGGCAAGGAACTGGATGATCCCTCCTCATACCGCCCTCTGTGTATGCTGGACACGATGGGAAAAATATTTGAGCGGATAATTTGCAATCGCCTAGAATGCAAGCTTGCTGAAGTGCGCGGTCTGTCTGAACGTCAATTTGGCTTCAGGAAACACAGGAGCACCATGGATGCCATCAGGGCCGTGAACTAGCAGAAGGCGCAACCCAAGGCACAAGATGGACAGGTGGCACCAAACAGTACTGCCTAGTCTGTACGTTGGATGTCAGGAACGCGTTCAACTCAGCCAATTGGATAAAAATACTAGAAGCGCTAACGGCCACATCACACAGACACATCCCGAGCCACTTAATAAGGTTAGTGACCATCTACTTCCAGGACAGAGTGCTAAATTACGACACGGAAGACGGCCAACGACAGTACAGGGTAACTGGAGGCGTTCCCCAGGGCTCTGTTCTCGGGCCGCTACTGTGGAACGTCATGTACGACGGAGTACTGCGCCTTTGCCTACCAGAGGGCAACACAATCATTGGGTTCGCCGATGACATCGCTGTTGTTACTGTGGCGAAGAAACTCGATGAGGTCACTCTTAGGAGCAGTGCGGCTATCGACAGGATAATTGAGTGGCTATCCCAGAACGGACTCACGCTAGCGGAGCAGAAGTCGGAGGCAGTCTTAGTAAGCAGCAGAAAGATAGTTGAGACGACATTGCTGCGCGTTGGCAGTGCTATCATTAAGTCCAAGCCCGCCATCAAATACCTGGGCGTCATGATAGACCACAGACTGTACTATAAACAGCACCTGGAATATATTAGCCACAAAGCGGCCAGGGTTACAACAGCCATTAGCCGAATGTTGGCGAACACCAAAGGACCAAGGCAGAGGAGCAGAAGGCTAATCGCTGGAATGGTGACGTCCACAATCCTCTACGGATCCAACATATGAGGTTGCATCTTACAGCCGAGGATGCAAGGCTGCATACCGACGATGTGCATTCCGCACTGTATCGGAAGACGCGGCCTTAGTACTGGCAGGCGTGATCCCACTCGGCCTGATGGCACCGAAAGGCAAAGTGGGGCAACCACCAACAGGCAACTGAGGGTCAACACCATCGAACAATGGCAAAGTAAATGGGATGCGAGCTCAAATGGCAGATGGACCCATAGACTAATTCCAAATCTGAAGCTTTGGCTACAGCGGCGACACGGCGAATATATTGACTGGGCATGGCTGCTTTAAGGCGTACCTGCACAGGTTTAATCATGAGGACGACCCCTTTTGCAAACACTGTGGGCACGGTGTGGTTGAGGACGCAAAGCACGCATTGTTCTACTGCCCACTCTATAGACGCGAGCGAGACAAAGCGACGGCGGGCAGAAATGATTTGTCTCCGGAGAATCTCGTGGCGGGAATGGTGGCCACTGAAAATGGATGGACAGCCGTTGCTAACATGGCATCGGCTATAATAAAGGAGCTGCGACGACACGAGAGGATCCGACGCGGCATCGACTGATGAGCGGCTGATATACAGCTGTACCCCGCCCTGCGAAGTATTACTTTGCGGTTGTCCCGCAGGAGCGGACTACAACTTTCTACTCTCTATAAATACCCTTTCCTTCTCTGATTGCCTTATTTCTCCCTTGTACACAACCTAAAAATGTTAAACCTGTTATTTTCTTTCCTTCCCAAAATAAAAAAAAAAAAATAAAAAATAAACAGGCAGTAAAAGACACACAGTGGTTACCATCTTGGGCGTAATTTCTGTGTAAGCAACAACGCCAATGCGTACCTGTTAGGGTGCTCCGCCACGTGTCTGAAGGTTCCTCGGCTTAAACACCAATCTGGTGTTCTGCTCCGAGGGTGTGGATATGGAGGGGGGGAAAGCACCTTACTATGTGCTTTCTCTCTATCACACTACTCCAGCAAGAATAAAAATGTCGCCGCCCACAAAAAAATTGCTTGCTCATGACGAGAATGCAAAAATCAAACAGATGGTCATCCAATCAGCTGATGGCAGTGCTGCAAGGTGCAATGCGATCCAAGACATGGTACCTAGCACGGCGGTAGTGGTGTTGCAGATCTTGGCCGCTCTACTAAACGTTGCCAACGATAGAGGGCGCTGCCGATCATTAGCCGGGACACACGCCACCTGTAAACCGGGAACCATTGCATACCCACAAGGCGTAATAATGACTAGGTACTAATATACAAATAAAGGCATTTCCAGAAAAAAAAAAAAAACAGTCACGATTCTCCCAGGGGAAAAGGTACATAAGGTCACGGAACCCAACAATGACCAACCCCGCCACGCATGTGGTGTACCTAAAGAGGGCTCTGGTGACCGAGGAGGAGCGGTATAACTCCCAACGGTCAAATGCTGAGGGAAACCCTGAGCCACCGCGGGACCCATGCGGAGTCCTGACTGCACCTTGCACAAAACCAAAAATCCACCAAGCGTCTGCTTCACATTGAACGGCTTGGTGGTCTGCGTCTGTGCCGCATCGGCCGGCAGTATACCTAAACCAGGCAGCTGGTATAAACTGCAAAAGCCTGGCAGTAGGCATAAAATGCAAATTATGGAAAGGAATGGATTGTTTTAACGAAACTACTCCAGGTGGCAGTCACACATGTGAAAATCCACCCGTGGCACAGTCCACGGTCGGGGCACGGATTCTGGAGGCCACAACAACCGTTACCAACCAAACTACTACGATGGTGACACACTTGGCTATCGTAGCGGACAATGCGACAAGCAACAGAACAGCAGCAACAATAGAAAGGGATCCCTTCCGCAAAAACGTGAAGATGGCAAGGACCCCCCCGAAAACAACACTAGCTGCACAGCAGGCAGCACAGGCGGAGGAGAGCAGCATTGCAGACGCGGCCAGTGGCACGCCGACCATCAAGCAAAGCTGGGATATAGTTAGTTCCCCAAACACAACAAGCGACCGCCCAGCTAAAAAACCAAAAGATGAAGGGATCATAATGGCAGCCACAGCACAATTGCCAAGTGATCAAGCGGCGCAGCAATCCTGCCAGGAAATCAGTCGTGCACAGCCATGCGTACCGACTAATGCACATAGCACCAGCAGAGAGAGTGCAGTGCAAACCTCCCCGGCACTGCTGCAAACACGGAGGAAAACCCCGGTGCGGAATGCAACCCCAACGCACATCAGGAAGGCGACGCCAGTAGCAACGCGAAATGCGGACAAGCGCGGGACCACCGAAAAAAATGAGGCCCGAGATAACAACAAAGGGCCAGGCAACAACAAATGGCAAAAAGTGGAAACCAAGAAAAAGAGAAGCAACACACAGCCGCCAAGGAGAAGTCGACCAGATGCCATATTGGTCAAATGCCGGAGTCCAGAGGAACATGCCAACGTGCTCAAAACTGTACAGACAAACCAAGAATTACAGCAGTACAGAGAGAGTGTTAGCGGCATCATGCGTACTACAGCCGGAGAGCTCATCCTACGAATGAGCAAAGCAGATGATGAATCCACATCCAAGGTGCAGAAAGCCGTCCAGGAAGCCGTGGGGAATGCTGCAGACCGATCTCTAACAAAGTCATCATAGAAATACGGGACATATCAGAATGGTCAACTAGCGACGGAGTGCTAGGAGCCGTATTTGCCAAAATCGAAGAGGACCTGCCAGCTGAAGCCGCACCGAAGCTAAGAAAAGCATACCGCGGCACACAGACGGCTACTATGCTACTGCCCAAGAAGGCCGCAAACGAACTTCTGGAGGTGGCGAAGATACGCATTGGATGGGCGGTATGCCGTATACGCCAAAAAGTGGAACCGAGGCGATGCTTCAAGTGCCTGGACTTTGGGCACACGGCCGCACGATGCCGAAGCAAACACGATGCCTCGAAACTGCGCTTCAACTGTGAAGAAGCCAACCACTCGGCGAAGGAGTGCACCGGCAAGCCAAAATGCATTATTTGCTCTAGACACGAAACCGCGAACACGGCACACAATACCCTTAGCAGGGCCTGCCCGTGGTTCATTCATTCAAAATCAAGTTAATCCAAATTAACCTGCGGCCCAGGACCTACTCGAAGAAACAACACGGGAAGAGTTCTCAGTTGAGAGTGATTGACGTGCTTTATAACTGTTCAAAGTGTTATACTGTTGTCGCAGCGTAAGTCTGTTAATAATTGCATTTATTGAACGCGGCGTCAGTTCCGTATTGTTGTTATTGCCTGTTTTGATTCTTTTGCTTTGGTGCTCCCCTGTGCATACACTTGTTTGTGTGTGTGTTCGCTGCTGCATATTTCAGCTTGTGCATCGCGCTCTCGCAAATTTTTGCTGTTGCTTTTCGCTCCAAACAATTTGTTTGTGTACGAATAGTTATTTTTCGAGCGTTTACTTGCTCTACTTCTGTGCACTGTGTTTTTGTTTTGCTCTGCGCTCTCGCAAACCTTGCACGTTCAAGCAGGCTGATGATTCTGCACTGCCGCAATTTGTTAATTGCTGGCTGTGTGAGAATATGATGCATGCAAAATGTGCAGGTCTCACTGGGCGTGATTGCGACAAGATCGCTGCAATTGCCAAGAAGGGCTGCGGCGGCTTGCGTTGGTCATGCCCAGTATGCATTGACAAGCAAATTGATTTCTCTAGAATGTATATTTCTGTGCGAAATAAATTCTTAAAATTAAACAACGTGGCTAAGCAGCTCTCGAGTAATTTGGACTCGATTTTTTGAGTGGCTTAGCAAATACCAATTCGAGTCTCCAACCAATCGCCGGTTGGAGCCTCAATTTTTGCAGTTGCCCTCTCCGTCTTTTCAGACACCTATGCCTCTTTTGTCCCTACCTAGCAACTTGGATTTATCTCCAATGTTGTCCTTATCGCCTTCTCCAAGCAACTGCCCAAATACTACCCCCGTTTTATCCCCATTGATAGTCCCATTAGTCCCCGTACCTGAACCTGTCCCAGTTAACCAACCTGCCTCAGCCCCGTCAGCTCCTGGCCGCAAAGGTAGACCTGCGCGCAATCTTGCCCAGATTGTTAAAAACAATCAAGGTGCCTCTTTAGCCCCACCAAATCCTGAATTACCTGATGCCCCATCAGCACCTACTTTAACGGCTGTTGCCCCTCGTGTCTCGACTTTCGTCTGACACCACTTCTGAGTCATTGACAGCCTATATTGCTAGCAAATCTTCTGCTAGTGTGCCAATTACTAAATTTAATTTCTCCACTCCTCGTGAAATATCATCATAATTCAAAATAAATGTTTCCCATGATATGTTCCCAATCATTTGTGATCCCAAAGTTTGGCCTCCTCACATGATTGTTCACGAGTTCAAGCCAAAAAAGCGTAACCAGCCTGTCACCCTTCCAGTCCCTTCAATACAGGGTACCATTTCTGCACCAAAAAACTAACTTCATCTTCTGACCAAATCTGTATTCATTATCAGAATGTCAGTGGTCTTATTTCAAAGCTTAAAAATCTTTTCATGGCCAGTACTTCCTTCGACTCGGATATAATAGCATTTTCCGAAACATGGTTAAATTCAACCATATCCGATTTTGAGGTATTTTCGAATAGTTTTATTTTGCATAGAAATGATCGGCCGACTCGAGGTGGTGGGATGTTAATTGACGTTAAAGCCACTCTCCAGTCAGAACTTTTCTGTTTTAGTACGCCTACTGACGCTGAAATTATCTCAGTCAAGGTGTCTTTTCCTACACGGAATATCTATATTACATGCTCTTATGTTACTCCTTCTTCTGATATTCAAGTTTATATGAAACATATTACTTGTATTAAAGAAGTTTCTTCACACGTGCGTGATAATGACCTATTTATGGTGTTGGGTGATTTTAATTTGCCGAACATCTCTTGGTCATTATTCACTGCCGAAAATTATCTAGTGCCCTTAGCACAGCATGATTTTATAGACTGCATGCTTGATCTTTCGTTGTTTCAAATCAATTCAATTTCTAATCATTTGAATAGAACTCTTGATCTGGTATTTGTAAACGACTACCTTATGTCTAATGTGTCTTGGTCGCCTCCTTTATCTCTTCCTGAGGATGTATATCATCCTACTTTAGAGGTTGCAATGTGCAATTGTTATCCTCTCATTTCGTGCTCATCAGCCAATAAGCCCCGCCTCTGCTTTCGCAAAGGAAATTATACATTGCTAAATCAGCTTTTTTATGCAACCGATTGGTCTTTCTTATATGACTCGGGTGATATGAATACTGCCGTTAATTATTTTTATAACACCCTAAACTCCCTCGTAGATATATGTATTCCCAAGTTAATTCCTTCGACTACTTCTTCAAAGCCACTCTGGTTTACTCCCAGATTATCAAATCTGAAAAATCTAAAATCAAAATATTTTAAAAAGTTCAATAAGTCTGGTTCGTGTACAGACTTGGCTAAATATTCCATAGCCAAGTTGAACTTCTTTCTTCTGAATTCTCAATGCTATGATTATCTAACTCGTTGCAAAAGGCAATTTGCACAAAATCCGAGACAGTTTTACAATTTTGTAAACTTGAAGCGGAAATCTTCAAGTTTGCCATCATATTTTTCTCTCGGGATGGATAAAGCTAGCAATGACTCTGATTCTGCTAACCTCTTTGCTAATTTTTTCCAATAAACTTACTCTTCAGTCTGCCCTAATTATAATTCTTACCCTTATACTATTACTTCCTCTAGTTCTATACCTCCTCCTATTATTTCCCATTCCTCTCTCCTTTTAGCTATAAATTCTTTAAAATCTTCTTACTCTCCTGGGCCTGACAATATTCCTAGTTGTCTACTCAAGGAGTGTAGTTCTTCCCTTATTTATCCATTGCTTAAGCTTTTTCATCTATCTCTTGAATCTTCTGTCTTTCCATCTCTTTGGAAAGAATCTTATATCATTCCTCTCCACAAGAAAAGTGGAAAGTCTGATATACAAAATTACAGGGGCATTGCAAAACTGTCCGCTATTCCTAAACTATTTGAAAAAATAATCACTTCAAATTTGCAGCATTTCTGCAAATCTGTTGTCTCCCCTGTTCAACATAGATTCGTAAAGAATCGGTCAATTACCACCAATCTGCTTGAGTTTACTTCCTTGGTAAATGATGCTTTCCTTTCGAAAATGCAATCTGATGTCATTTACACTGACTTCAGTAAGGCGTTTGACTCTGTGCACCATGACATTTTATTTTTTAAACTTGACCGAATAGGTTTCCCTCCGTCTCTTTTGCTTTGGATTAGCTCTTACTTAAAAGGTAGGATCCAAAGAGTAATGCTGAGGCTGACTACCTCTAAACAGGTTCACGTTACTTCTGGTGTTCCTCAAGGTAGTCATCTTGGACCTTTACTCTTTACTCTTTTTATAAATGATATCCCCTCTGTTATATCACATGCCCGTGTACTCATGTATGCGGATGATGTGAAACTTATTCTGTCATATACTAATCTCCTACATCATTCTCGTCTACAAGATGATTTGAACGCTATGCAACTTTGGTGTTCAGCCAATCAATTGCATCTGAATTGTTCAAAGTGTATGTTTATGACCTTCAATCGCACTACACCTTATCTTGTCAGCTATACAATTGACAATACTCCATTGCAACGTATACAAACAGGTTAGGATCTAGGCCCTCTTTTTAATGCTAAACTCTGTTTCAATCTGCATATAGATACCATCGTTAATGAGGCAAAAGGTGTACTTGGATTTATTAAACGATGGTCTAACGAGTTTAACGATCCTTTTATAACGAAACTTCTGTACATCTCTCTTGTTCGCCCTATCCTTGAATACTGCTCTTGCATCTGGTCTCCGCAGTATATCGATAGTCAGGATCGTATTGAATCTGTTCAGAAGCAATTTCTGCTTTTTGCCTTACGAGGTTTAAATTGGGACCCTAATCTTCGGTTGCCATCTTACTCCAGCGTACTGATTCTTCTTAATCTTCCGTCGTTGATCAACCGTAGGACAATTCTCGGTGTTGTCTCCCTATATAAGTTGATTGTTGGCGATATAGATTCTCCTTTTCTGTTAGGGCGTCTTCAATTCTCCGTTCCGTCCAGACCAACTAGAAATTAACGCCCCTTATTCCTATCAACGTGCACAACAGACTACGCTATGCACAATCCTTTTCGCGTGCTATGTAAAAATTATAATAGTTTACATCACGTTTTCTCTACCGAACTTTCTCTACCTCTTTCTCTACCCCTAATAATAGAAAGTCACTGACCATTCCCAGCTATGAGCAGGGGCATAGCCTGCCGGACAGTCTATACATTTTCCCCCACCGGGTCGGTGATTTCCCATTACTATCTCTCTATCCTATATACTGCAGAGGAGCTACTGGCCGGGGTACGAATCTCAGTCTTACCAGGTCCAGCGAGTTACAAGACATTTAAAAATTCGCAGGGACAGGGCGCTAAAAGGGGGGGAATGAATGTTTCGACCAAAGTATACCTCGCACTACCACTATCCTACCTAACATACCGGACCGCAGCCTCGTGCTACCTATTCTAGCGGGCCGGAGCCTCGCACCACCCACGCTATCGGGCCTTGGCCACGCACCAACTACACTATCGGGCCTTGGCCACGCACCACCTGCACTACCGGACCTCGGCCACGCACCAACTACTCTATCGGGCCTTGGCCACGCACTAACTACACTACCGGGCCTTGGCCACGCACCAACTACTCTATCGGGCCTCGGCCACGCACCAACTACACTACCGGGCCTTGGCCACGCACCAACTACACTGTCTCCCCTAGGTTAGGGTGAACATCGGCTATGATCGATGTTTAGCACAAATATAACCGTCCGAGAATACAAAGATTTGCATTTCATTTAATTATTGCGACTGCATTCATTTTATTCACGAATTTTGTTATGTTTTACCCTAATGAACTTCCTAGACTAAAGCCTTGCCGCACTGTCTTGGAACCCTAGCGCTCCGCTATACACTTCACGGTTTTTTGCTCACACTCCTTTTCGACACGTCTACTCACCATGATCGTTATTCCAAAAGTCCCGGCTCACTCGCTAGCGAGCCATGCGCTTGCCTCGGTTGCTCAGCTTCGCCGCGAGCTTTCGCAACTTCGCCTCGGAGCTTTCGCTCTTCGCCGCCGAATTGAAGCTGCGCTCTCGAAGGCAGTGTTGCGATCAGCAACGCACGGTTGCTGCAGCGGCCGGCGGTTAAATTCAAACCTGGCTCCTTGTCCTTAACTTATTACTAATGCAATGCTTATATACTATACAATATATATATATATGTCGGAACAGAGAAATCACTTTCTTTGCAATTAGGCATACTGGCAGCACAGCAAGTCCCGAGTGTCGTTATAGTCACAAAAAAATTATATTCTTAGGAGCGAGCACGTCCGTTCTCTATGACTTTCACTTTTAGAATGAATAATTTTCATCGTCCTCGAGCATACTACTCATGCTCTTGTCATTCTATATTCTTCTCTGACATTTAGTACTGTTAGTGAACATTCAACACTATAGCAAACTGAACGTTATACAACACACTCGGGCCATGCTCGGCCGAGACTATCTTCTTTGTCTCACACCATGCTTTCAGTAGCAACCCTAATACAAGTAGGACAGTTATGTTAAATAGCAGTACCTTCTGTCAAATTCTCTGATTCTTACTAACACTTAATCGTTAGCATTCAAAAATAATACTCACAATAATTTGTTGGATACACGACACGGCCTTCCTGACATTTCACACGTCCTCGTGTGTACATTTCGCTTAGATCATGCCCTAGTCAAAATTGTTGGGTAAAATTTATTAGTCATTACTTTACTTTAAGAATAGCTTCACAAACAGCAGTTTCATCGGTCATTGTAGGTTTTATTTATTTTTTTTTTTTTTTTGCTTGTTGTTGTTTTGTTATCACACGTCTATAGGCTCTTGCTGCCCAGCAACGATAACATGGAGCGGATCCATACAGGTCTTTCAACCTCTGACCCCCGCCATAATATCACCCGCTTCAGCACGCCATGATCGAGCACTTGTGCACGGCGTGAGTATTATGGTGCGGTCTTAGCCATCGTGTATGAGCCCAACCGCACTCTCTCTTAGTGCCACAGTGTCTTGAGCAATGTCCTCAACATTGTCACACTCATCATATCTAACTTCGTTTGATTTCGTTCTTCCCTCTTGAGTAGGACATGATCACCAAGCTTATGTTTTACAATCTTTGCTTTATTTTTATCAAACCTAGCCTTATCATATTTAGCGTTATTCACCATGTTATCTTTCGCTTGTGCTCTTATTAAATCTTTATCAATTGTTTTTCCATCTGATATTGTTATCATTCCTAACGGCCTTGCCTCTTTACCGATTAGCAATTCTAAGAGACTATATTTCGTTACACGATTTGTCGTGCAATTTATTGCCAGCTCTATGTCCTTTAAAGCGTCTTGCCAGGATCGCTGACTACTCTCAACCGCTGTGAGCATGCTCTACAAGATGCTCATGACACGCTCTACTTGGCCGTTTGCTCGACTGGCGCCCGTCGCAATCAGGTGTAAACCTATCTTCTGCGAAGAACAAAATTCCCTAAACCTTGTGCTAGCAAAACATCTACCCTGATCAGCTATGATGCGTGCCGGCACTCCGAATAGTGTAACAGTTTCTTTGACTGCCTTAATGCAGTTTTCCGTATTAAGGTTCAGCGTATGTTGAAGGTGAACAAATTTTGTGAACGCATCAACTTGAACTAAGATGTACTCTTTCAGGTCGTTTTTGCCACTTAATTTTCCGGTTATATCAATATGCACAGTGCCAGGGTATGTCATCTTTAGGAATCGGGTGCATTTCTATTTGTGGCTTACCAGATGGTGGTTTTGACACTCTACAGGTAATGCAATTTTCTACAAACTTTTTCATATACTTAGACATCTTTTCGAACCAGTAGTTGGCATACATTTTGTCTAGAGTTTTCTTCGACCCTAAATGCATTATGGCTTCGTGAACATTGTTAATGACTGACCATCTAAAGGCTCTAGGTATTACAGGCAAACATTTTGTGCTGCCATTTCTTTGAATCCTTCGATATACCACTCCTGCTCTCAATTCGTACGATGCTGAGATAGCTTCTCCCATCTCATGGTTTCACAATTTTAAGGTTATGGAAGCAATGTCAGAATCTCGTTGCTGTTCGGCTAGAAGCAAATCGTCGGATATCTCAGCTAGGTTTATGCGCATTTCAATCGTTTTCGCTGAGGATTTATAATCAGTAGGCAACGGATTGCGCGAGAAAAAATCAGCATGTAACATGCGTTCTCCCTTCCTGTATTCAATGCTGAAATCGAATGATTGCAGATATGCCCACCATCGATGTACCCTTGGGGTAAGGTCAATTTTTTTGATACTTGCTTTCAGGGAGTTGCAATCTGTATGCATAATAAATTTTTGACCATGTAAATAATGGCGGAAGTGTCTTACTGCGTTGTAAACTGCGAGGGTCTCAAGCTCGTATGAATGATATTTTGCTTCAGCCATTGTTGTACATTTGCTGTAATATTCAATGACTCTGGGTCTATTTTCTATCTTGTGCATTAAAATAGCACCATATCCAATAGAACTTGCGTCTGTATGTAGTTCAATTGGCTTTAGTGGATCGAAAATTGTCAAAACGGAGTCATAAGTCAAAATTGATACGATTTTTTGACGAATTTCCTCATATTCCGGCTTCCAGACAAATTTATTTTTTGGAGGTGAGACTATATAAAGCTTTCATTTGCTCAGAAAATTTTGGTACGAATTGCCTAAAATACGAGGCTAGGCCTATGAATTGTCGCACCTGCGTTACTGACTGCGGTGACGGCAATTCGGCCAACGCTTGTATCTTGCGTGGATTTGGACGAATTTGACCCGCTTCAACCAAGTATCCTAAATATTCTATGCTTGTTTTCAAGAACGAGCATTTTGTAATATTAAATGAGAATCCAGCTCTAGACAAGTTTTCCAAGACCGTTTGTAGCCTTTCAAGTGCCTCTTCCTTTGTCTTCGCTATAATTAACACGTCATCTATATAGACGATGGCATACGTTTGAGCCAAATCACCCAATGCTCTCACGATTGCGCGCTGAAAAATCGAGGAAGCATTTTTTAATCCAAAAGGCATGGCCAAAAATTCATACTGTCCTTCTGGCGTGACAAAAGCAGTGCTCTCGATGGAGTCTGGGTGTATTGGAACTTGGTAAAAACCACTTGCCATGTCTAAACTGGAGAAATATTTGCCTTCACGCAGTCTATTAATTTGATCAGAAATCAAAGGCAGCGGATATTTGTCAGCGACCGTATTAGCATTCAGTTCCCGATAATCGACACATAGTCGATCGGTTCCATTTTTCTTTCTTACCATCAGCATTGGGCTTGCAAATGGGGAGCAACTAGGACGTATAACGTTTGCGTCTAACAACTCTTTTACTTTATTTCGCACGACTTCTTTTTCTTCTATGCTTAACCTATACGGACGCCTTTGTACAGTTTTATTTGGGTCAAGCAGGCTGATTTCAAGTTCACCCGTGGTCACTCGCGTTTGAGGAATACCCTCAATAAATTTATCAGCATAGTTTTGCAATAATTCTAGCAGACGATTCTTATCAGTGTTGCTTAATGCTCTATCATTATTCAGATGCTCTACGTAACTTATATCTGGCACTTTTATTAGTACATCAACAGTTTTGGTTTTGTACATTTCAAATTTGTCGGCCTCGATGGTGACTCCAAAGCCTAATCCGAGTATATCACGGCCTATCAATACATCGTATTTCAAAAACTTATGCAATAATATTTCTAAGGAGTACTAATTTTGACAGTAGCCAAAATTTGCATAGTGTCATGCACAGAATTTTAACCAATGCCCCTTAGAACCAGCTAACTATTAGAACTCTTCAGCACAACTCACTTAATAATCATTCATTTAGCCACAGAATAAATAAAACAAAATGGAACGGGCTCACCAAATTAACGCAGCATTTAACATTTGCAATGCTCCAATTATCCATGCATCGTCAGAATTTCCTCGTGGAGAGGCATCGTCCAATCCCACTTCTGATGTCGGAACAGAGAAATCACTTTCTTTGCAATTAGGCATACTGGCAGCACAGCAAGTCCCGAGTGTCGTTATAGTCACAAAAAAATTATATTCTTAGGAGCGAGCACGTCCGTTCTCTATGACTTTCACTTTTAGAATGAATAATTTTCATTGTTCTCGAGCATACTACTCATGCTCTAGTCATTCTATATTCTTCTCTGACTTTTAGTTCTGTTAGTGAACATTCAACACTACAGCAAACTGAACGTTATACAACACACTCGGGCCATGCTCGGCAGAGACTATCTTCTTTGTCTCACACCATGCTTTCAGTAGCAACCCTAATACAAGTAGGACAGTTATGTTAAATAGCAGTACCTTCTGTCAAATTCTCTGATTCTTACTAACACTTAATCGTTAGCATTCAAAAATAATACTGATAATAATTTGTTGGATACACGACATATATATAATTATGAATTGTGGGGTGGTTCCCTAGTGGCCGCGTCACACCCCCCCCCCTTACTTCGACGACGATACCGTCGCTTCCACGGCGGCATTCATGGTGACGACTTCCTCGACTCACTTATTACTTATTCGTTGTTTATGCCATTCCCTGCCTTAACAGTGCAGCTCGCATTATACTAAGCCTATTCTGATTACGCTATTCACTTGTGACTACTAAACTAAATTTAGTACAATGGTTAAGTTGGGCGACGGGTGTCGCTCGCACTCTCCGCCTGCTCGTGGGCAACCATGTGCCGTGGGTCTTCCCCTCCGTCCTCTGTCGTCTCTCTGTGGAATGGTTTCAGCTGCGAGATGTTGGCCACCCTCTTCTTATGTTCGCCCGGTCTCATTAGGCGCACAAGGTTAGGTGACACGAACTTGATGACCCGATAGGGGCCATCGAACTTGGGTGCCAATTTCGCAGCGGAGCCCTCGGCGCAACAGGACCATCGAGTCCAACAATGGCCACCACTCTCGACTTCTCAAGTTATAATGTCTGCCCTGGTCCTTCGATGCGCGCTGGAGATTGCTGTGAACGATATAAAAGATTTCTTTTAACCTATCCGCCTTTGTCCTAGGGTCGAACGCACTAATTGCTGACCCCGTCACCTGATTATATAAAGCAGCCGGCAGCCGCGGCTCCCTTCCCTGCATCAGGAAAGCGGGACTAAATCCGGTCGAATCCGCCACGCTTGTATTGACCGCCAGCGATATCTCGGGCAAGAGTTCGTCCCACGTCATCACGGTCCTATTGGTCCTCTCGGTAGGATTTTCTTGTGGACAGTAAGAGGCGGTGTATTGGATCTCTACACCCAAGGACTCCAGAAAAGCCTTGAAACTCCGGCTTGTGAACTGTACCCCATTGTCACACACGAACTTCTTGGGCACCCCGAATCGGCTCAAAATCCTCTCCCGGAACGCCGTTTGCAGATGTGCCGCCGTGGCTCTCCTGAGAGGGACCAGCTCCACCCATTTCGAGAAAGCATCATGGAACACCAGTAGCATGGTGTTGCCATGTTTCGACCGTGGGAGGGGCCCGACGAAATCCGCGCAAAGTATTGCCATCGGCTCTGCCACCTGCCTCGTGAGCATTCGTCCAGCCGGTTTGAATTGCTCGTTCTTGAACTTTTGGCAGGTTTCGCAACACTTCTGTAGTGCGTATATGCCCTTACAGAATACCCTGTACTTAAATATAAAGTATGCAGCACTTTGTTGCATACAATAACAATAATATAGTAAACGAGCCCAGAGCCACATTATGTATTGGCTCGGTCTCATATTACGCAGCGCGGTTCACTAGCCTCACTAGCTGACCTTTTATGCTTATGTTGCATATCCCACGCTCCGTCTGAGCGCATTCCGTGAGCAATATATATGCTCACTAATACAGGCATATGCGAGCTACTCACTCTCCCTCTCTTTGTAGCTGCTAACGAATAACAGCATAAGTATATATGTATATCCATAGGCTAAGCGAAAATTATAAAAACTGAATAAATTCATTCTGAACCAATATACTAAACAGCACTGACGTGCTGTCTTTTTCATTTAAGGAGTGCTCTTTTTACATGGCGACCGTGACAAGTGTTACGAACATGTTAAAAAGTAATAGTACATAAATATAAAATATAAAATTGGAAACCGGAGGTGCAGCAGCGGCAGCAGCAACAGCCAAGACCGTTACCCAGCTCTGGCGTAAAACCGATGTCACCCACACTCAGGCCCACCATAAAGAAGACACACACACACACAGCAAATAATAACTACAACCTGCTTGGAGCTGGACTGGAGCTGGACAAACAAAAAAACAAAAATATACTGAGTGAGTACAGGGATGAGCTCTAAGGCAAAAAATAAGCCAAGGCGCAGTGGCATTAAGGAGCGAATCAGACGAAGAAAGTCTGAAATCGTAAGACTCCTTTATAAATGCAAAAATCCCCTCCCATGGGACACTGCAGTGAAACTAAATGACAAACTCGAACATCTCGAGTCGTTATTAAAATCAAAGAGCGAGCCCTGTCCCTCAGCTATAAATATAAAAAAAAAACTAACAAAGAATCATCGTCCACCGCCAAGACAGATACCAGCACGCCCACGCAGATGCCCACCAGATTGTGAGGGCCCCCTCTACAGCCCCCATTGCGAGGGCACCTGCCGCACTAAGGAAGCAGAGTCAACCAACGCATGAGAGGCAAACCGCCGCTTATGCCTACGAGGGAATACTAAGCAACTAAGACGAGTTGCATGAGAGGCAAACCGCCCCTTATGCCTACATGGGAAGAAGAAGAAGACCCTATAACAACCGTACCGGCAGCGCCCAACATATTAAACTAAATAGTAATAAATAAAACTTAAAAATTGTAATGCCCGACGACAATTGAGTCGAGCGGCAAGACGTTTGGCCCGTACAGCCATTCGAAATAAACGAAAAAAAAAAAATTGAAGATGCGTTTTAAGCAGAAAACAAACAAGCAAAACAAAACCCGACTTGTAACAATAAAAGCATCAAATTCAATAATTATATGTAATAAAACCTCAAAATGAACGATACAAACAACAACTTGTCTTGTAAAAGTAAACGAAAACAAATTTAACATTACGCATTTGTAAATTTTTTAAGATAATTCCTTTTTAATTTTATGTATCCCAATATATGAATATTAATATTAAAAGAAAAAAAAGGCTTAACAAAAAAAAAAATGGTCTTCTGCCTAAATTAAACCGAAAAAAAAATATATATATCTAATTGTACATAAGTACAAAAACATTACTAAACTTTGAGAATATACAAGAATTTTAAATTGAAAAGAGGAAATTAAAAAGTAATAATTCGTTCAGTTGGAATATAAAGAAATAAGTGCTCCGTTTGTCTCATTAGATAATTCAAAATTATGATCAAGAATTAGCATGATCGAGGACACGATTAACAAAGTATATAACGACTATGCAGACTTTCGTATGCGAGCCATACAAATTTTGCAAAGGCATAGAGAATTCATATCCGAATATATAGAAACATTCGGCACAGTGACAAGTCCACTCTATTCATGTTCTAAAATAGAGAGCGGAATAATCTTGTCTACACTACCCTACGTCAAAATAAAAACAATTATTGACGAGCATCCGATTCTAGGGCAGACAACAATTGTCTTAGTACGTCTGCATAGGTAGTAGTCAAATCAAAAAGCAAGAGTATTTATATAGGAATATGGGGGAAAACAATCAAAGGCAGATGATAACACTGCCAATGTAGTTAACGTAGTAGAAGTCGTAGACACCACTCCCCATGTGCAGTTAACAAACATACTGCTAATAATACTCATTGTAATAGCCTCAGTAAACATCCTTCTGAAGATTTATCTTCTTCATAAAAAATCACTGAGGAAGCGTTACATGAGTCGAGCCAACGACTTAGACAAGGTCTAAGCCACTGCTTAAATAAAATATTTAAGTAGCGGAAGTTTACATGGACTGGTCCCAAATAAAAGAAAAGATAAAGCGGCATAGGGAAAATTTCGATAAATCATACAAGTGCCTTAATAAAAGCGTACCAGTTTTAAGACCCACCATAATTAAACATACTGAGATCCTTGTATATGAGTACAATGAAATTAGGAGTCTAGTTACCGAGTGTCAAAATAAACTGACAAGTTTACACAGAGTCCAAACTTCAGACGTTTTACAGCGTCTAAGGGATAATCTGGTAAACTTAAATAAAAAGTATGATCTCCAGCTTTATCTACCATCGGTGTTAAATACACCGGTAACATTTGATAAGTCACTACTGACAAACGACCAAATAGAAGACACAAAATTAGTAAACATGGCACAAACAGTTGTAGAATTTATCAAGCTAGCCACATCTCTGATACCAGAGTTTGACGGTAAGCCGGAAAATCTACAAAGTTTTCTAGATTCTTTGAATCTATTAGAAACCTTAAAAGGCACACATGAGCTAACGGCCATAAGCCTTATAAAAACAAAGCTAAAAGGCCATGCGAGAAATTTAATAAGTAATGAGCAGACAATTGCTGCAATCATTACGCAACTATCAAATGCAGAAAAAGGAGAGTCGGTAGAAGTTGTATCTGCTAAGCTTCTTCATTTGCAACAGAAAAATAAAACGGCTAACCAATACACCCAAGAGGTGGAAAAACTGGCAAAGGCCCTTGAAGGCGCCTATATCAGTGAAGGTTTAAGCCAATCACTAGCAAACAAATACAGCACTACAACAGCTGTAAAAGCTATGACCCCAAATTGTTCAATTGATAAGGTAAAACTTATCATGCAGGCAGGCACATTCATAAATATGAATGATGCAGTCTCCAAATTGGTTAGGTAAAACTTATCATGCAGGCAGGCACATTCATAAATATGAATGATGCAGTCCCCAAATTTGTTAACAGCTGCACGGAGATAGCAGGTCAAATTAACACTGTCCTGTATTATCGACGAGGTGCAAACAATAATAATAGAGGAGGCCGAGGTTATAATCGTGGCAGAAATTACAACCACAACAATTATAACCGAGGCGGTAACAACAATAAGAATAATTACAATAACCGTGGGGGAAGACGAGGCCAAAATAGAGGAAGAGGCCGAGGTAACTCCAACCAAGGTTATAATAGTAACAATGTGAGAATGGCGCAAAATACGCCGGAAAACTCTCAGAACCCTTTAGGAAACAACCAGTAAATGTAAAGGTTCATTCCATCAATTACAGTCTTAATATATTTGTCACTTTTTATAATCATTCAACTGAAAATAAACTCACATTCCTAATAGATACTGGTGCAGATATCTCACTTTTAAAAATAAATTCAGACAATTTCAAAATTTAAGAAGAAAAAATTATAAACATCCAAGGCATAGGCCAAGGTGTAATAAAATCTCAAGGAACAACTTCAATAGAACTTCAATCAACAAAATATATTATTCCACACGAATTTCATTTAGTAGATTCCGATTTTTCAACACCGTGTGATGGAATAATAGGCATTGATTTTATAAAAAAATTCAATTGTCAATTAGATTTCAAACCAAGTGAACATTGGTTTATAATTAGACCTCAAAATTTAAATTATCCAATTTATGTTCCGATAACATATAGTGCTGGCAACAATACAGTTCTCTTGCCAGCCAGATCCGAAGTAATTCGAAAAATAGACATTAATACAGTAAATGATTATATATTTGTTCCTAATCAAGAAATACATAATGGAATTTATGTTCCAAATACAATAGCAGCATCCAAACATGTATACATTCGCCTTCTAAACACAACTAATTTCGACCAATTGGTCAGAGTAAACAAAATCCAATATGAAAATTTAACAGATTACGACATTCATAGCACTAATCCAGAAAATAGAAGCGAACAAGTACTTTCAAAAATAAAGAAAAATTTTCCAGAACAATTCAAAAGTCAACTAACAGAATTATGCACCAAGTATAGTGATGTGTTCGGACTGGAAACCGAACCAATAGCGACAAATAATTTGTATAAACAAACATTAAGACTTAAAGATGATGAACCCATTTATATTAAAAACTACAGAAGACCGCATAGCCACGTTAAAGAAATTCAAAAACAAGTAGGGAAATTAATAATCGACAAAATCGTAGAACCGTCTTTATCCGAGTATCTTGTTAGTTCCGAAAAAATCATTACCAAATTCGGAAGAAAAGAAATGGCGATTAGTAATTGACTATCGCCAAATCAACAAAAAACTACTTTCTGATAAATTCCCGCTCCCCAGAATTGATGATATTCTGGACCAACTGGGCAGAGCTAAATACTTTTCATGCCTTGACTTAATGTCAGGTTTCCACCAAATTGAACTTGAAGAAAATTCAAGAAATATAACATCTTTTTCAACGAGCAATGGCTCATATCGCTTCACGCGATTACCATTTGGTCTTAAAATAGCACCAAATTCATTTCAGAGAATGATGACTATAGCATTCTCGGGTTTAGAACCCTCTCAGGCATTCCTTTATATGGATGACTTAATGGTGATAGGATGTTCCGAAAAACACATGATTAAAAATTTAACTGATGTTTTTAATGTATGTAGGAAATATAACCTAAAGTTGCATCCAGAAAAATGTTCATTTTTCATGCATGAAGTGACATTTTTAGGTCACAAATGCACTGACAAAGGAGTATTGCCAGATGACAAGAAATTTGACGTCATCAAAAATTATCCTGTCCCTCATGATGCGGACAGCGCGAGACGATTTGTAGCATTCTGCAATTATTATCGTCGATTTATAAAAAACTTCGCCGATTATTCACGGCACATAACTAGAATATGCCAAAACGCATTCCAATACCTTAAAGAAAAGCTTATGCACCCCACATTATTACAATATCCTGATTTTCGCAAAGAATTTTGCATTATAACAGATGCCAGTAAACAAGCTTGCGGAGCAGTTCTAACTCAGAACCGTGACGGAATCCAGCTCCCAATAGCTTATGCATCTCGTTCATTTACAAAAGGGGAAAACAATAAGAGCACAACAGAACAAGAGTTAGCGGCAATTCATTGGGCAATTACCCATTTTAGACCATATATTTATGGCAAACACTTTACTATTAAAACGGATCACAGACCATTGACATATCTTTTTTCTATGACTAATCCCAGTTCTAAATTAACTCGCATGCGGCTAGAGCTTGAAGAATACGACTTCACAGTAGAATACCTAAAGGGGAAAGATAATTTCGTAGCAGACGCACTTTCGTGTATTAATATAAAAGAACTCAAAGATATGCAACATAAAGTCCTGAAAGTCACTAACAGGCGACAAAGTAGACAAAATAAAAACAGTACAGTAGAAAAGGCAAAGTCATAAAAATGTATCTAAGCCCAACGTACATGAAGTCATTACAAATGATGAAGTACGAAAAGTAGTGACCTTGCGCATAACAGCATCTAAATGTTTATTTAAACATGGAAATAAAATTATCGCAAGAATTGAAGTTACCGATTTATATACTAATGGAGTTCTCGACCTAGGTCAGTTCTTCCAAAGAGTCGAAAAAGAGGCCGGTATATTAAAAGTCAGCCAACTCAAGGTGGCACCGAGCGAAAAGATCTTTGAGTCAGTTTCAATAGATTCTTTTAAAAATATGGGCAATAAAATATTAAAATCTTTAAGAGTAGCGCTACTCCAGCCGGTGACCCAAATAAAAGATGAAAAAGAGATACAACAAATATTGTCTACATACCATGACGACCCAATTCAAGGAGGTCATAGCGGCATAACAAGAACGTTAGCGAAAATAAAAAGACACTACTACTGGAAAAATATGACACGTCATATAAAAGAGTACGTACGTAGATGTCAAAAATGCCAAATGTCTAAAACAAAGACGCACACAAAAACTCCTCTGACTCTCACAGAAACACCTGTGAATGCTTTCGATATAGTGATAGTGGATACAGTTGGTCCGCTACCCAAATCGGAAAATGGTAATGAATACATAGTCACATTAATATGTGACCTTACAAAATATTTAGTAGCCATTCCAATAAAAAGCAAAAGCGCAAATAATGTCGCAAAAGCTATATTCGAAAATTTCATACTCAAGTTTGGTCCAATGAAGACGTTCATCTCGGACATGGGAACAGAGTATAAAAACCAGATTTTAACTGATTTATGCAAGTATTTGAAGATCAAGAATCTCACCTCTACTGCATATCATCATCAAACATTAGGGACAATAGAACGAAGTCATCGAACTTTTAATGAATACATTCGTTCATACATCTCCGCAGACAAATCTGATTGGGATGTCTGGATTCAATATTTCACTTATTGCTTCAACACGACAACATCAGCAACGCATGAGTATTGTCCATACGAAATAGTATATGGCAGACTACCGAAACAGTTCATAGATTTAAACAAAACTAATTACATAGATCCTATTTATAATTTAGATGACTATTCTAAGGAAATAAAGTTTAGATTAGAAATGGCATACAAAAGAGCTAGAATTATGTTAGAAAAAGCCAAGGCTTATAGGAAATTAGCATATGACGAAAAAACAAAAAACTTTGAATTAAAAGTAGGAGATAAAGTACTTATAAGAAACGAAACAGGGCACAAATTAGACCCAGTATATTTAGGACCATATATAGTAGAGAAAATAGAAGATAATGACATCATTTTTATTAAAGATAGTAAAGATAAAAAACAAAAAGTTCATAAGAATAGATTAAAAATTTTTAATTCTTAATAATCCAAAATTCTCTTTATAAATTCGAACTCCAAAAAAAAAAAAAAATAAAATAAAAATATATGACGGCCTGATCAACCGAATGAAAAAAAAATTTTTTTTACAAATAAACGAATTATAAATTTTTATACCTTTAATAATTTTGTATTTTTATACTCCAACATTTTAAATTTCTTGTTATATACAAAACAAAATTTTTTAAATTTTTTACACAAAAAAAAAAAGAAGAAAACCTCAATAATTAAGTTCATTTAATAACTACACATTCATAATGTTACGTTATTTCTCTGAAAGGGGAGGTGTAGTGCGTATATGCCCTTACAGAATACCCTGTACTTAAATATAAAGTATGCAGCACTTTGTTGCATACAATAACAATAATATAGTAAACGAGCCCAGAGCCACATTATGTATTGGCTCGGTCTCATATTACGCAGCGCGGTTCACTAGCCTCACTAGCTGACCTTTTATGCTTATGCTGCATATCCCACGCTCCGTCTGAGCGCATTCCGTGAGCAATATATATGCTCACTAATACAGGCATATGCGAGCTACTCACTCTCCCTCTCTTTGTAGTTGTTAACGAATAACAGCATAAGTATATATGTATATCCATAGGCTAAGCGAACATTATAAAAACTGAATAAATTCATTCTGAACCAATATACTAAACAGCATTGACGTGCTGTCTTTTTCATTTAAAGAGTGCTCTTTTTACACTTCACGTACTTGGCGGCGTCAAGGAACATACCCGGCCAGTAGTACCTTTGGGCTAGCCGCGACACTGTTTTCCTCACGCCTTGATGCCCGGCCGTGGGAGCATCATGGCATTCCGCCAATACCCTCTGCCGTTAACCACTGGCCACACAAAGCTTCCAAAGGATGTAATCTTCGTCGTCCGTCCGATGGCCCAAATGCCTATATAGCTGCCCATTTTCTTCTGTGTAGTCCGGGAACTTGGCTGGCTCTTCGGCGATCCTGGCACGCATACTCGCGACCCATTTGCAGGGTGGCTCGACCACCACTGCTTGCTGACAGGTCTCTAGAGGATGCCGTGATAGTGCGTCGGCCACGACGTTGAGCTTTCCTCGTCGGTAGTGAACGTCAAATTGGAATTGTTGCAGTTCCAATGCCCATCGCGCGATCCTTCCTGACGGGCTCCGTTATCACGTCGAACCGGTACCCTTCTAGGTAGCAACGCAGCTTCCGTATCGACCAAACGATTGCCAGGCACTCTTTCTCGGTGGCGGAATAGTTTACTTCGGCCTGTACCATGACGCCATCCCGAGACACTGCCGCAACTCCTTACAATTTGTCGGGGCCCTCAGGTTACGTATCGCCTCCACCTTCTCTGGTTCGGTACGTATTCCTTCCCCACAAATGACAAGTCCTAGGTAGACCAACCTCTCCCGGAAGAAATTGCACTTCTTCCTATTCAGCCTGAGATTAGCCGCCCTTAACCGGCAGAACACCTCCCTTAAGTTCTCCACATGGCTCCTTCCTTGCCCCTATTACCACGATGTCGTCTAGGTAGGCGAACGCATGAGGCTCCATTTCCGGCCCTGTGACCGTGTCTAAGGCTCGCTGGAAGGTCGCACACGCCGAGTGTAAACCAAATGGCATCACCCGCCACTGGAAAAGAGCTCTTCCGGGGACTGTGAACGCCGTACATTCCCGACTATCGTCTGCCATCGGTATCTGCCAGTACCCGTGCTTCAAATCCATCTCCACGATGAACCGGGCGTGACGCAACCGCTCAAGGAAGTGATAAATCCTGGGGACAGGATAAGCATCTGGGACGGAGTGCGCGTTGACTTGTAGTCGATACACATGCGCCACTCGCCAGTCTTCTTCTTGACCAAGACGTTTGGGGCGCTGTGTGGACTACGCGACAGCTCGATGGCACCTGCCTGGATCAGCTCGTCCACCTGTTCATCAATCACCCTTTGCATGGCCGGGTTCTTCGGGTAGTATCTCTGCTTCAATGGCTTATCATCCTTAAGCCTGACCCTGTGCTCCGCGATGTGTGAGACTCCCTGCAGACCCTCGAAGAGTGTCAGTTCCGACTCCAGGAACTCCCTAAGTTCCGGATTCAAATCCGCTGGGCACTCTGCCTCTTCGACGCTGGGCTCGACCTGCGTCTCGCCTCCTCCAGGCACCACTCCGACTACAAATATGGCTCCTCGATCACTCGACTCTGGCAGCCGCTCCTGATTCACTGTGCCCGTGTGGATTCGAGCCTTTGCTCCTAATCCCTCCGTTCTCTGGCACACTTCCGCCGTGCCGCCTGCATGGCCAGCGTAGATCTGCCCTCGCCGCCTTTTGGGCTCCTCAAGCTCTCGGTCCAATCCCGAGTGAGACCCCACTTTCGCTTCCTTCTCCTCGTCCTTTCCCGGCAGTCGCCGAGCAAGCGCTCCCTTTTCATGACCTGGGAGGCCTTCCTTCGACTTCTCTCCACGCTATTGCCGAGCAGGTGCTCCCTTTTCATGACCTGGGAGGCCTTCCTTCGACTTCTCTTCACTCTGTTGCCGAGCAGGTGCTCCCTTTTCATGACCTGGGAGGCCTTCCTTCGACTTCTCTCCACTCTGTTGCCGAGCAGGTGCTCCCTTTTCATGACCTGGGAAGCCTTCCTTCGGGTTCTTCTTCGTCTCTTCCGCCGTCGGTGGCAGAGCAGGCACTCCTGCTTCTTGGCGCGTGAGGAATTCTTTCGGCTCTTCCCTGATTCCAGGCCCAACGGCCGGAGACGTCGCGGCCTCTAAGACCAGCTCCGCCTTGCCGCAGCATATCGTAGTGCCCATTGCACCCAAGAAGTCCATCCCCAGGATGACGTGGTCCAGCATTGCTGGCATGATGAGCATTAACATGCTGGCCACCTTCCCCGCTAGCCCGACGTCTATCCTCAATGCCTTCTCTACTTCGAGCGTGGACCCATCTGCCAGACGAATGCGCACCTGTACGTTCTCCACTCTCCCCCGAATCACCCACTTGCGTACGCAGTCTTCACTCATGAAGCTGCGAGTGGCCACTGTATCGATAGAAGCGGGCATCGTCCGCCCGCCAATCTCCACCGTGGCGACGACCCGGCCACCCTCCACCTTAAGCGGGTGTACTACTGCCGAGTCCCGTGTGTGTCGGCGTCGACCCGACCCTGACCTGGGCGACGCCGTTGCCCGTTTCCCGCCTCCGTGTGGCGACAACAATCCTGGCTACTCCTGCCCCGGTGCCCACATACCCACCAAAACAAAACGGGCGCATTGGGACATTCCCTGGCAAAGTGCCCCTCCTTTGCGGACCGGCGACATGCTCGTCGCGGATCACATCCGGTTCCGGCCTCTTGGTTCATCATCTGGTGGACCACTTCCGCAGGGGCCGTTGCCGGCGGGGCGGAGACACGTCTTTCCACAACGCTTGCTCCGGATCCAATGGGAGTAGACCGGAATGGGTTAAGGTGTCCCCCGAGGGCTGTACCGTCCTTTCCCACTCCGCACTACGTGAGCTCGTGACCACCTGACTCCTGCTTCCGGAGTATTCCGCTCGCTGCCGCATCACTGTTTCATACTCCACGGCGAGTTGAGTCAGCTGGGACAAGGTGGAAAAATCTTGCCGTCGTATGTAGAGCCTGTATTTGGGGGCGGCATTCTCGTATATTGGGTGCAACTCCTGCGCCGGCTCATATCTGGCATGATGCATCAAAGCCCTCAGCTCTATCAGGTATTCTTTGAATTCTTCCCCCACACGCTGCCGGCGGGATCAGATTTCGTCCTCCAACCTCTCGAAGTAGCGTGGTGGTAGAAAGAACTCTAAGAAACCCTTCCTAAATACCGACCATGGCACATCCCTCAGTCCACTACTCAGGAACCAACGAGCAGCACGGTCGCAGAATACCTCGCTCATGGCCCGAGGCAATCGATCGAGGGCGATACCGTACGTAATGGCGCGCTCCTCTAGGTCCTCCAGAAACCCAAGGGGGTCGGAGCGACCATCGTACCTCATGCCCCACTTTCGGACTTGTTCTGAAACGTTTGCGAGAGGCCTGGCCTCCGACTGAGAATATGGCCGGGGAATATTAGGGCCATTACTCGAGTCGTAAGGGGTTCGCCCTAGCTCCACGTCGACCGCCGTCGTCCGGCGAGCTCCGCTGCTCCTAATCTCGCGACTTTCCCCTGCACCCGAGACGGCTAAACTAGGGATCGGAACCTGCAGCCGCTCGTACAGCTGCGAACTCCTTAGGTCTGGTTCCGATTTTTGGCGCGGCCGTCCGCCAACGTCGGGTAGAGTGCCCCAGGGAGACGGCTCCAATGTTTTGGCGGTCTGAGACTCTAGCTCGGCCAGCCGAGCCCAAATCTCGGATGTATGGCCGCCATCCTGCACGAAAGTGGATAGCCGCTTACGCAGCTCCTCCACGCGGCCCTCCTTCTCCAGCCTGAACTCATGGGCGATCGCCACCAGTTCTTCTTTGCGGCGCTGGTGGATCCAGCGCACGCCTACACCCGGATTTTGGCACTCACCTGTCTCCATTCTGAGTTTTTACTACTCTCTCTAGGCTCAACTTCAACTCTTGTAGACTCTCGCTCGAGTCTCGTGTTTGGTGTCTGAGCGATTCTCGTTCCGTAGGTTTATTTCTTTCACTTTTGTCTTTGTCACTCTTGTTCTTTTTTCTTTTGCTGTCCTTTTTTTTTTTTTTTTTGTCTATTTCACAAACTTGAACCAAAAAAAAAATAATAAAAAAAACGCACTTAAAGCTCTTTTCACCATCGTTCACTTTAGTCTTTATCGTCTTTGCCTTTGTTTCTTATTATTTTACTTTTCGTAGATATTTATTCTTATTATTTCTTTTATTCAGTTCTTGCATTCACTTCAAAAAAAATTAACTCACTTGACGTTCTTTTAGTTTTTAAGTCTTTGTTCATTATTCTTTTATTTTTATTTATTTTTTTTTTTTTTTTCTTCACTTATATTATTTTATTATTATTATTTATTAATTCGTTTACTGCCTTTTATTCAGAACATTTATTTAGATCGCCTTCGCCGACTGTACTGACGAATTCAGTTTTCACCGCGCGTCCCACTGTACAACCGCGATGAAAGGGCGATGCTTTAACGGCGCGCGTTTGTGCACACGTGTGCAAGCATGGTCTCGATGTTGCCCGTCTGGCGCGCGCGCGCTGTACTTTTCGGCAGGCCGTTATCTCTCCTTTTTTTTTCTCTTGTTGCTGAGCTCGACTTCTGTGCACATTTTTGGTTGCCTATATTTTGCAGGTGTTCATCTCGTCGCCTAACATATTGTATGAAATGCACTTGTCGGGGTATACACGACTACTTTATACCCTAGAATCGCATTTTACCCGTATACTATGTTTTCTCTTTTCTTGCTCTCTACTGGGGTATATACATTCTATGGTATGCCCGACTTGCAAATACCCTGTATGCAAAAAAAACACCTATTTGGGTATACTTGCGGGTTTTTAATCCGAAACAATGCCACGCCCCTAAACGCCTCTAGGTCCCTGCTCGGGCACCACTTGTAAAGGAGCTATTGGCCGGGGTACGAATCTCAGTCTTAGAAGGTGCAGCGAGTTACAAGACATTTATAAGTTCGGGGTGGGGGGTGGGGGGGAGCGGGGCCGGAGCCTCGCACCACCCACGCTATCGGGCCTTGGGCACGCACCAACTACACTATCGGGCCTCGGCCACGCACCAACTACACTGTCTCCCCTAGGTTAGGGTGAACATCGGCTATTTTCGATGTTTAGCACAAATATCACCGTCCGAGAATACAAAGATTTGCATTTAATTTAATTATTGCGACTGCTTCATTTTATTTACGAATTTTGTTATGATTTACCCTAATGAACTTCCTAGACTATGGCTCTGCCGCACTGTCTTTCTCACCATGATCGTTATTCCAAAAGTCCCGGCTCGCTCGCTAGCGAGCCATGCGCTTGCCTCGGTTGCTCAACTTGGTCGCGAGCTTTCGCAACTGCGCCTCGGAGCTTTCGCTCTTCGCCGTCGAATTGAAGCTGCGCTCTCGAAGGCAGTGTTGAGCAACCGATCAGCAACGCACGGTTGCTGCAGGCTCCTTGCCCTTAACTTATTACTAATACAATGCTTCTATACTATACAATATATATATATATAATAATGAATTGCGGGGTGGTTACCCTAGTGGCCGCCTCACAATACATAACCTTCTATATATCTAGTTTAATTCCTTTACTTTAATAACTTCTCTCTTTATTATTCCCAATTTATTGTATTTTCTTAATTAACATTGTAAATTAAGATTATTTTTAAATTGTACTAAAGAATACTATTTTCTCTACTTACACCCTTCGTTTTAGCTGTAGGCTCTAATAGCGTCACCGACAAAATTAGCTGTGAATAGGGGCACAGCTGGCCGGACTGGCAAATAAAACACCTCAATCGGTTGGTGATGCTATTAGAGAATTGTGTACTCTAACTAGTCTTTTAGCATTAAATTTTATTATATATGTTAATTGTATTAAATAATTAGGAAGACACTCGTTTTGTCGACCAATAATAAAAAAAAAAAAAGCCTTGCTTTCAAGACGGATCAATATAAAGTAAATAAAAATAACAATAGTCCGGTTTATTTATTATAAGTGTACAAAACACCACACATTAACGTCAAAGTTCCACATTTGTCAGAGGTGTGTACTCAGCCACGATAGTGGGTATTTTATAAGTACTACAAAAAGTAAAAATAAACTATCCGTTACTGCATTCAAAGAATTAGCAATATAATAATCAAATTTTTGAAAATTACCATTGAAATTCTTAATTATTATTTCCTGTGCTTTAATTATATTATTTTAAATTTATCAAACCAAATAAATATGGAATTTTTTTTTTTTTGACAAATATTTATATTATCCTCAATTGCAATCGAATTATAAGGTCGATTACTTACTTGTATCGGCATTCCAGGGTTTCTTTGTTTCAAGCATCGCAACCTCTACTACTAGGAGCGAGCACCCCTGTTTTTCTACCCAATCGCTTCCGCTTAGTATGCCAACTGCCAAGGGGGAAGAAACAAAAGCACCAATTAGCAGTTCCGTCCGCAAGCACCTCCAGAGCTTCTCCGTATCCAACAGCAGCCCTTAGAGTCAAAAGGGAAACATCGTCCCGGACTGTACGGCAGCTTTATTAGGTGGAAGAGTCGCTCGGAAATAAATGTTGCCTCTGATCCCGAGTCGATCAGTGCACGAGCTGTATAATTAACACCCAAATGGCGAACATATATAACAGCCGTGCTTAGGAGAACACCGTCGGTGTTAATTGCAACATAATTGTGAACATTCGTTTGTTGGGATGGAGTGGAGAGTATGGATTGACTGGAGGCAGCTGTTGCTCGTGGCATGGAGACTACCGCAGGGGCCAATTGTGGAGTCTCACTACGGTGCAAGAGCGTATAGTGACGACCCTTGCACGTAAAACAATTGTGAGCACTTGTGCAATCCCTTAACTGATGACCCCTAGCGAAACAGTTAAAACATAGTTTTTGCTGTTTGATGTAAGTTGCCCATTCGCTGACGGGCATTTGGAGAAATCGTGGGCACAGACGGATAGGGTGATTCTCCCTGGAGCACAATTTGCAGGATTGCGGATTGTTAGCGACCTTATTCTCAAATGAGTTAAGCCTTCGAGTGGTAGGAGGTTCTGTGCGAATAATTCTGGAGTGCGCTGGAGTATTTGCGCTAGGCTATCGCTTCTAGAGTGCGATAGCGTTCTAAGAGAAAGGCGTTCATCTCAAGCCAAGATGAGATGTCGTTCTTTCTCGAGATGGACTGTTCCCATAAGGAGAGTGTTAGTTTTGGGTAATTTGGAGGAACATAGGAACACGAGGATACAGTCCCAGTTTTCTATATAAATTTCGGATAGCTCCAGAGCTGTTAAGCAACCTTAAATAGTGCTCTGAAGTTCCTTTATTGCCGTTCCAGATTCTTGGGAGATTGGCTGCAGGTTGAAAAGAACCTTGAGCTGGCTGTTGACTAACCATTTTCGGTTGTCAACACACGTTAATGTATGGTGTTTTGTACACTTATAATAAATAAATCAGACTATTGTTATTTTGATTATGATTATTGTGTTTTTATTGGTGCGTCTCGGAACAACAATTATTATAGTGGACTGTGTGCAATTGCATACATGTTTATGCCAGTTCATTGCTAGTTTGAACATAGCACTGACTGAGCCTTACTCAGTGTGAGAGTATATGAGAGATGCGCCGCTAAACTTAGCGAGCAATTCGACACTGCTAACGCCCAAAATAGACCATCCGCTCAGTCCACCATTCCGACATATGTTCCCACCGGCTGTCGCTTACCTCCTTGCGACACAGAAATCTTCAGCGGAGATTACATACGTTGGCCCACATTTCGAGACCTCTTTACCGCAGTTAACATAAATAATCCTAGGTTATCGGAGGTCGAGAAATTATTCCATCTCAATGCGAAATCCAGCGGTGAGGCTCAGGCGATTGTATCGAAGTCACCTTTGACTAACGATGGCTTTCGATCAGCCTGGGCCAATCTGACTGAGCGTTTTGAGAACCGAAAATTGTTAGTCAACAGCCAGCTCAAGATTCTTTTCAACCTGCAGCCGTTCTCCCAAGAGTCTGGAACGGCAATTAAGGAACTTCAGAGCACTATTTAAGCTTAACAGCTCTGGAGAAATCCGAAATTAATATAGAAAACTGGGACTGTATCCTCGTGTTACTATGTTCCTCCGAATTACCCAAATTAACACACTCCTTATGGGAACAGTCCATCTCGAGAAAAAACGACATCTCATCTTGGCTTGAGATGAACGCCTTTCTCTTAGAACGCTATCGCACTCTAGAAGCGATAGAAGAGCTTAAGCCAAGCGCAAATACTCCAGCGCACTCCAGAATTGTTCGAACAGAGCCTCCTACCACTAGAAAGCTTAACTCATTTAAGAATAAGGTCGCTAACAAGCCGCAAGCCTGCAAATTGTGCTCCAGGGAGAATCACCCTATCTGCCCATCCAAATGCCCGTCAGCGAATGGGCAACTTACATCAAACAGCAAAAACTATGTTTGAACTGTTTCGCTAGGGGTCATCAGTTAAGGGATTGCACAAGTGCTCACAATTGTTTTACGTGCAAGGGTCGACACAATACGCTCTTGCATCGTAGTGACACTCCACAATTGGGCCCTGCGGTAGTCTCCATGCCACAAGCAACAGCTCCCTGCAATCAATCCATACAGTCCACTCCATCCCAACAAACGAATGTTCACAATTATGATGCAATTAACACCCACGGTGTTCTCCTAAGCACGGCTGTTATATATGCTCGCCATTTGGGTGTAAATTATACAGCTGGTGCACTGATCGACTCGGGATCAGAGGCAACATTTATTTCCGAGCGACTCTTCCACCTGATAAAGCTGCCATACAAATCCGTACAGGCTGATATCCTACCGTCCATACTAACAGGCGGCTCCCATCCTAATATATGTGGCACGTTGCTGGGCCAGGAAACTATTTTCGGGTGGATTTTAACAGGCCCAGTTTCAAAGACCGCATCCACCGCAATCTCGTCATTCTCGACTCGAATATCTGTCTCTCAAGAAGAGAAATTAGACGTCATTCTCACAAAATTTTGGGAGGTGGAGGACATTCCAGTCAAACTGGTAAAGAGCTCCGACTCTTTGTGTGAGAGTAATTTCATCCGAACAACAACAAGGAACGAGAATGGCAGATATGTATTCACCCTAGCTTTCCGGGAACCTAATCACATAGACTTAGGACATTCAAGATCTATCGCCCTAGCTCAGTTTCTAAAGAACGAGAATCGTTTCAAAAGTCGAAATGACATCCTGCACACGGGACCAGCACTCCAATCCGATCTGACGATTCAAATACTAAAGTGGCGATTCTACCGCTACGTTTTCAATGTCGATATAACTAAGATGTATCGGCAAGTCCAGGTCGATCCAAGACATACGCCCTACCAACGAATACTATTTCGCAATGAGAACGAAGAACTTTGCGACTTCGAACTCAACACAGTTACCTTTCGGGTAAACTGTGCTCCATACCTCGCACTCCGGGTCCTCCATCAACTTTCTCTTGATATACGAGAACAATGTCCTATCGCATCCGATATAAAAGAAAATTATATGTATGTCGATGATGTTCTAGCAGGGGCACACACGAAGCAACAAGCAATTTCAGCCATTGCAGAACTCCGCATGGCGCTCGACAGAGCCGAGTTCCCTCTGAGGAAGTGGACATCCAACACAAAGGAAGTGTTAAAAGGAATACCAAGAGACCACTTACTGTGTGCGGATTTCTTAGAAATCGAAGAGGCCAGCGTCGCCAAAACGCTAGGCATTCGATGGCAAGCCACATCAGACCAGTTTTTCTTTGCTCCAAAATGATATCTCAGCCTTCGCTCACTACTATCACAGATTGCGAAATTGTTCGATCCTGCTGGATGGCTAGCACCTGTGATAGTTCGAGCAAAGATTTTCATGCAAGAGATCTGGCTCCAAGAACTGGGGTGGGATGATTCCCTTCCGGAAGATCTCGTCCAACGTTGGCATGACTTCCTAACCAACTACCCCTCTCTCGCAGAGATCCGTATTCCAAGATGGGTCGATTTTCAGCAAAAGGCAAAGGTGCAGTTTCACGGCTTCTGCGACGCGTCCCAGCGCGCATATGGTGCTGCACTTTATTTGCGGGTCGAGATAAACGGATGCATCTCCATTCATCTTCTTGCTGCAAAAACGAGAGTCGCGCCAGTTAAGACGGTATTACTACTACGGTTAGAGCTATATGGCGCCGTTCTTCTTTCCGAGCTCACCACGGCTCTTATTGCTCAGCTCCCTATCAAAAGTAATGAAAATTTCAATTGGACAGACTCCACTATTGTTCTTGCCTGGTTGGATAAGCCTCAATGCAAATGGTCTACCTTAGTGGCTAACCGGGTAGCCATGATAACAACAACCAATGGCAAATGGTCCCATGCTCGATCCGAACATAACCCAGCTGACTTAGCTAGTCGGGGAGTTTCTCCTCGAGACCTGGGCAGCACTTTGTGGTGGCATGGACCGGAATGGTTACAACTACCACAAAACCAATGGCCAGTTCCTGTTACGGTACTTGAGACAGAGATTGAACAACGCTCAGTTAAGTACAATGCCTCACAGCTACCCTTCTATAACTTTCTGGAACGATTCTCCAGATTCGACAAGGCATTGAGAGTTATCGCATATGTCTGTCGCTTTATCCAGCGCTGTAGAAATCCAGCAATCCACCTCCCCGCTGAGCTCCGTAATAAAGAACTTACGAGAGTTCAGTTCCTCCTAATCGAGTATACTCAACGCCAAGCTTATCCTAAGGAGTATAGCTGCTTGCTCGATGAGAAGCAAATTCAAGGATCAAGCAGCATTCGCAATTTAAACCCTTTCATCGATCAAAGGGGTATTCTGCGATCCTGTGGACGGGTGAGAGCGTCAACCTCGTTAGGTTATGATGAGCCAATTGTGATTTTTCACGCCTCCTGGTCCGATTTAACCACCTCATTTGTTTTCACGGAGGCAATCAGTTGTTAATGTTAATCCTGTGGACGGGTGAGAGCGTCAACCTCGTTAGGTTATGATGAGCCAATTGTGATTTTTCACGCCTCCTGGTCCGATTTAACCACCTCATTTGTTTTCACGGAGGCAATCAGTTGTTAATGCGCCTCATAATAGCCAAATACTGGATCCCAAAGCTCAAGGTCCTGGTGAAATCTACCATAAACTCCTGCAAGGTCTGTGTAATACACCGTCGATGACTCCAGACCCAACTTTTGGGCGAGCTCCCAAGGGCGAGATCAACCTTTTCCCGACCCTTCCATCACACGGGTGTAGATTTTGCCGGACCTTTCGATATTAAAAGATACATTGGTCGAGCGTGCAAAATTACGAAGGGTTATGTCTGTGTCTTCGCTTGTTTCAGCACGAAAGCAATCCATGGTCGGATTATGGGAAGCAGGTGTCGACAGCTTTAAGACCCACTTCTACAAATCCACCTCATCCTCAAAATATACATTTGAGGAGCTCGCGACTCTCCTCTCCAAGATTGAAGCCTGCCTTAACTCCAGGCCAATCTCTCCACTGTCGGAAGATCCGACTTATTTATTGGCTCTAAGTCCAGGCCATTTCCTAGTTGGCGGCCCTCTACTGTCAATTAACGAGCAAAACAAAACCATCACACCTCTCCTACATCTTATTCTCCAGTTCACTCCCCTGTAGAGAACCAGCATGGCACATTGTCAGCGAAGGGATCCAACCAACGCCAAGGAACGGACTTCTTTAGATGCCGGGTGTGTGGAGGCATCCATGTGTTTCGCAAGTGCCAGCGTTTCATGAAGCTTACGACCGAGAAGCGCCTCCGAGCCGTTTTAATAAACAAATATTGTTCCAACTGCGTGGCTCATCAGCACTCAGGGCAGTCATGTCGCAGTGGAGCCAAGCGCAAAATTTGCAAAAAGGATCACCACACCCTACTCCACATGCGTGATACCCGTGGCGCTCGACCCTCTCGGTCAGCCAACAGGCCCACAAGCAGAGCTTCTGGCTCCTCGCCCTTCAGCGGCACATCACCCCCAAGCCCGAGACATTCCATTATACATTAAAAAACCGGACCCATTGACGTTCGAATTTCTAAAGACTTAGCAACGGGAAATACTTCAACATGTGATGCTTACTGTCTACTTATGCATGAGTATTCACCGTTAACCTCTTTAGTTCAACGCATAGTCTGATAGCGATCGGCTGTCTTCGTAGCGACCCTAAGAAAATGAATACCGCTGTCATATATCTTACATTTACATCGAGTATTTCGAATAAAATATCCATACCCCTTTAGGGACTTAAACAAGCTTCAGCAAACCTATTCACGGACAGATGCAGTGCTCTCGAGGGAGATCGCTAAGGACGATTACAACTCAACTAAAAGATGGCTTTGCGTAAAAACTAAAGGCAAACGTATAATTACGTACGTAAGTTAGGAAAAAGACATCTTACAATATATGCTAAGAACAAGCGTCGAAGTCTATAATGATTATATAAATGCTCCAGTGCTTTCATCTGATCAAATCAGCGGCTATAAAAAGTGTGGTTCCCATTCAAATCAACATGATGTGTGCAGCTATCAAGCGGGCATATGTCTAAGCTATTTGATATCGGACTACTATAAACAATTGAATAATGATATTTACTAATATTAAATGTACATATATATATATACCGGGTTTGTTTAAATAAAACAATGAAAACAATGTTGTTGTAGTTTGCTTTCAATAGATTTCGGTTGCACATCGGCAAACCGTCTTCAGGGCACTAACACAATGTACATAGAACAATTAACATTAAAATATATTAAATGAAACAATATATTGACACATTTAACATACATTATTTTACACGTCTGCGCTCTTTGACGTGGAGATTCAAACTGAGTCTGTTTGGCTGTTCAATAGGTGTCTGTACAAGTGAGCGCAATTTTCTGTGTCTGTCTTGTAGTTTAGTCGTTTGTTCGTTGGTGTGTTAGTTATGTGTAGCATTTCTAATGTGTGTCGTTTGTTGTAGTGTTGATCTTGTTGTAAGATTGTTGTTGCATCAAAATTTGGTGTGTGGTTGCTTCGCATACAGTGGGTCATAAGTGCTGTTTTCTGCATATTATTTTGATGTCTTAATTTGAAGTCTGATTTATGTTGAGTAATCCTTGTTTTTAATTTAGGTTTTGGTGAGCCTCCACAGCACATGGTATTTGGTAAAATACGTTACTTTTGTCGGTCATAGGAATTTTTGATTTCACCTTATTATAGAATTTTTGTAACGTATTCGTTGGTTTGTGTGCTACTTTTACTTATTGGTTGTTGTACCAGTCTGAGTTCGTGAGGCGATCTGATAGTCGTGGGACATATATTTCGGATTTGTAAATGTTTTTTAGATTCTGTAGGCTCTTCCATATCTGTTCCGATATGTCGTGTTTTTAATAATGTTTTAATTACATTTTGTGAGAAGTCATTTTTCGTCAAGAGTTTTTTCATTTCATGTACAGTTTCTTTGTGGTGTCTTGGGTCCGATATGTTAAGCATTCTTTGCATGCATCCTTTTGCTGTATTGGTTTTCATACTCTTAGGATGGTTTGAATTCAAGTTGAGTATTCGTCCGGAGGCTATGGGTTTCGAAACCACTTTATTTTGCGTGTGTTGTCTAATCTACTTACTAAACAGTCTAAAAATGCTAATTTGGTAATCGAGCAATATTGGACACAGTGAAACAGACACGTTAATTCTTAAAGGAACATAAATATATGTCGGTGCACGTGGAATGTATGTGTGGTTGCACGTGGAATGTATGTGTAGTTGCACGTGGAATGTCAAGATATTTGGTAGTTCACAATGATTGGGAATTGTCATTCCCAAGTTGAAGTTGTATACGGCGACTGTTCTAGAAACATTATTGTCGCTTTGCTTAGAACTGTCAGGGCGAGGCGACAATGTCGCCGAGTGTGGTTCGATGGGATATAAAGGAAAAAGGAAGAACGATGAGTTCTGTTGCTTCCGGAGACGCCTAGCGTACACATCGAAACACGCTGCGCTCTCTCCTTGTAAAATGGAAAATAATTCACAGACTTCGACATCAGAAGTGGGATCTGGCCCTCTACCTTCAATACTAGATGGATCATGGCGTACCATCATGGAATTACAAAATAAAAATTTAATCGAACTCGTGCGGGCCATACAAACAACGGCATCTGATGCAGGACAAAGCAAATCGGTGCAACTTCCCAAATTCAACCCAGACAAGGCCGGCGCCATCACCTCATCATGGTGTACTACTGCTGAAATTATTTTAAAAGAAAACCCATTAAAAGGCAGTGCGTTGGTAGTGGCTTTAAGTTTAGCATGGGAGGGTATCGCTTCGCAATGGTTGTCGCAAGTGTGTTACGCTGATATAACCTGGCTCGCATTTAAAAAATTGTTCATACAACGTTTTGACACTATAGAAACACCAGCCGCCATATTTTTAAATATGCTGACAAACCGACCGACTGATGGCGAGAATCTCGCAATCCAAGCAAGCCGCATGGTTACTGAACTAGCGGCGAAATGGCGCCAAATGGAAACGGAAGAAATTGTTCTATCCGTGACTCTTGCATTGCAAGCAAGTTTTGATAACCGACTGCAGCGTTTAAGTTCTACATCAAATGTTCGAACCAGAGGCGATTTACAGTCCGAATTAAAAGCGTTCACTTTTAATAAAAGGAAAAGTGGCTTTGTGCAGCAACAATTTGAAGTTTATCCTAAACGGCAAAAGCAATCATCAATAGAATGTAATTTTTGTGGAAAATTGGACTCAGAAAATGCAGACTCAGAAAACAACAACATCACGTTACGAATGACAAGGAACGACATGGCAGACAAAATGAACATCAACGTGGAAAATCAAGTGTTACCTGCTACAAGTGCGGAGACCGGGGTCACATATCTACCCAATGTACACAGAAGGAAGGTGATAAGAAGACATTCATCCGAGAAAAGCGAGTGGAGCAGTGCAACCTTGCAGTACCTAAGGGATACATGAACCATAGAGGCCTCATTTTTGAAGTCACCTTTGATTCCGGAGCGGAATGCTCACTGATGAAAGAAAAGCTAAGTACTAAATTCTCTGGTAAAAGATTGAATAATATTGTTATGTAGTACTGTACAAATTTTAAGTAACGTAAAAATTGATGATAATTGTATTCAGATTTTGTTTCATGTAATAGGCGATGATTACATGCAAAACGATATTGTCATTGGCCGTGAAATACTCAATCAGGGTTTTGATATTGTCATTTCATCAAACTATTTTACAGTTACAAGAGCTAAAATAGTTAATGTATGTACCGGTAGCGAACCAACCGAAATTGATGCTGAACTTGAGGGACACGATAAAATAAAACTTAATTCATTGTTGGCAAAGTACTCAAATAGTTTAGTAGATAGGGAATGTATGTTCTGGCACAGGAAGTGACGTCACCGTGGTGGGGAATGTATGTTCTGGCACAGTAAGTGGCGTCACGTTTGTTTACATTTATTATCAGGGTCAAGTGTTTTTACGCAAGGGAAAGGAGTGGCGGGGGGGGCGGGGGGTGTTAAGGATCAAGTGGTTTTATGCAAGGTAAAGGGGGAGCGGGGGGTGCTATGTTTATATTTTTGTGCGCGTTCGTAAGTGGACGCTCAGACGCTCTTGGGAAAGGGGGAGCGGGGGGTGCTATGTTTATATTTTTGTGCGCGCGCGCTTAAGTGGATGCTCATGAGGAAGGGGCGGGGGATCTTATGTTTCCATTTTTGTGTGGGAAGCAAGATAACATAGAGGAGGAGGGGGAGTACGTTGGTGTCGCGTGCGCAAGACGGGAATTGGGGTGGTGGGAGGGGAATTGGGTAGACATGAGGAAACGGACTGGGTGTTATGTTTCCATTTGTGTGTGTGTGTGTTTTTTTTTTTTTTTTTTTTTTGTTTTTAATAGGGGGGAAAGCATTTAAAGCCGAAAAGTGTGGGACTTTCACCCACTAAAACCACCACCTACTCTCCGTTTCCCTCTCGCGGAACGACCGCTTAGTATTACCTCACGAGGGGGAGATGGCATGAAAACCTCTTCTAGGATCTTATCTAGAGTTAGAGCTTGAATTGCGCTGTCTTTCAGCGCGACGCAAGGATTTGATGATTTCTGCAGGCATGTGGGTTACTGCAACCCAATTGTTTTGCGAGCTAAGTAGGATATCTATTAAGTCAGTGACTGTAAAATTTCTCCCAATACTTTGGCTTAGCTCTTCCCGTTCAGCAGAAAATCTGGGACAGACGTGTTCTGCGTCCTCTATGGTCCGCGCACAGTGTGTGCAAAACGGATCCGTCTCATGCCTAAACCTAAAGAGATAGGATTTAAAGCATCCATGTCCTGTCAGTAGCTGGGTCAAGTAGAAGTCGGTTTGTCCGTACTTCCTGCTTACCCACGGCCGTAGGTCCGGGACTATGCGTTTAGTCCAGCTGCCATTGGGGGAAGACACCCATCGTGCTTGCCATTCTGCTAGTGTTGTCTCCCGGCTGCGTGCTACGGTGCGGTCTTCTGTTGAAAGTAGATCCAGCGGGGGCATTCCGGCCAGCATTAGAGCTGCGTCGTCTGAGACGGTCCGAAAGGCGCAGAGGACTCGGAGTGCGCATCTTCTGTACGATGCCCTGCATTTGTGGCTGTAGGAGGGGATCCTCATTGCTGGTCCCCAGATCGATGACGCGTAGAGGAGCATCGACTGGACCACGTTGCAAATCAGCCGTCTGCTGCGCTGTCTAGGGCCTCCAGTGTTATATAGCTCTACTCGCCTTTCCACCTGCGTATTTAAGATGCTCCTTGAAGCTGAGCCTGGGATCCAGCAAGACGCCTAGATATTTTATAGAAGGCTTGGAAACTACCTCAGTTCCGTCCACTGTGATGTTGGCGGTTACCACTTGCTTCCGGCTGCTGATAAGAACTGCCTCTGTTTTTTGCGCAGCTAAGTTGCGGCCATTTTCTACAAGCCACCTAGTCACCTTGTGGGCTGCTTCATTGGTTTTTCTCTCCACCTGCGCTTTCTCTTTCGCCACCGTGACGATTGCGATGTCGTCTGCGAAGACTACGATGCTGCAGCCAGGTGGTAGAGCAAGTCGGAGCACTCCGTCATACATCACTTTCCAAAGCAAGGGTCCAAGCACCGATCCTTGAGGAACGCCCCCAGTAATGGCGTACTTGCGTCGTCCTGCAGTCGTGTCGTATATGAGTACCCGGTCCTTGAAGTATCCGGCAACAAGGCTGATGAGGTACTCGGAGATTTGCAGCCTGGAGAGTGCCAGGAGTATATTTGGCCAGCTTGCCGAGTTAAACGCGTTTTTTATGTCTAGCGTTGTCACAAGGCGATACTTTTTGGATCTGCCGCGCCATCGCGTGCCTTTTATGGCCTTCCGTGCCGTGTCCGCTACCAACTTGATAGCGTCGACAGTGCTCCTGGGTTTACGGAAGCCGAACTGCTGGTCCGAGAGTCCGTAGCGATCAGCGATCTCCTTCTCCAGACGATCGCAGATGATGCGCTCGAAGAGCTTGCCCGTGGAGTCCAGCATGCAGAGTGGCCATAGGCAGAGGGGTCCTGCGGGTCCTTTCAAGCTTTAGGGATAAGGACCAGTCTCTGCAACTTCGAGCACGTTGGAAAGGTTCTTTCTGCAATGCATGGGTTGAACACATTTACGACTGTGTCTGCGTGGGCGCTAGCGATGGTCTTCAGCACTGCATTGGGGATGCCGTCGGGTCCTAGCGCTTTGTTTGATTTAATGCGCTTTAGCGCACTTATGTCTTCTGTGTCGATGGGAGGCACCACCGACGTGCCTACGGCTGGAGGGTTGTGGCGTAGCTCTATCTGGCGCGGGAACAGTGTCTCCACTATCTGCTTTAAATGCTCAGGGCAGGTCGGTACGGGTCCTCTTGCGAGTTTGCCCATTACTGTTTTGTAGGCTTGTCCGAAGGGCTGGGTATCGGCTTCGTCGCAGAGTTGCATCCAGCATTGCCGCTTGCTTCGCTTGATAGCCTTGGTGAGCATAGCTCGCCAGGAGTGGTAGGCTGAGCGAGCTTCTTCGGCTTCGTGCTCCAGGGCCAGGTTTGCTGTTTCCCGTCGCGCTCGTCTTGCTGCGCGCTGGTATATGCGTCTTGCTGTGTGGCACCTTTTACGCGCATCCTTTATTTCGCCATTCCACCATCGGACTGGCTTGTGCTGCATCGCAGGCTCGTTGCATCTCCCGTGTTAGGCAGTTAGCGAGCTATTCTGCGTTTCCAGTGATTGCGGTTGGTTCTTTATTGAGCGTCTCAGGGTCCCAAGCGATGTGGTGTGTTCTGCCCGTCGGGTTTAGTTGTCCGCCATCGGTATTGCTGACAATGGTCTGGTGGTCGCTATGCGTATACAGCTGGGACACCTCCGATGTGGCCCGTCTTGCTATTGAGGGGCTGGCAAACGTCAGGTCAATAATTGAGCCGCGTCCTGCCTTGATGAAGGTGTGCTCGGTCCCGGTGTTCAGCAGTGTTACATTAAGGGCTGCGAAGGCGTCTAGCAGCGTGCAACCTCGTGGGTTCGTCCTGGCACTTCCCCAATCCACTGCCCACGCGTTGAAATCGATGGCAATGACCAGTGGGAAGTGCGTTTGAGCGTCCGCCACTAGTTCATCGAGCATTCGTGCAAATTCGTCGAGTTGAACGCTGGGGGCCATATAGCAGCTATACCAATAGATGCCGCCGATCTTGGCTCTTGCGTATCCCAGGGCCGTCTTCCTGTCGTTCACTAGGAGTGGTGGGTTTCCGCAGCTCCATACAGCAGCACCATGTTCGGTGTTTTGGACCCAACTCTCTTCAGACATTGCTGCTTATGCCACGTCGGCTCGTATCTCTCTGGATTTGCATCCTTTAAGAATAACGGACATGACCTGGTAAGGGTGTTATGTCCCGTGTTCTTCCCCCTGCCCCTTACGAGTACATAGGATGCACGCTGGTTCCTCTCGGCATGCTCTGCTCCACCGCAGTTGTAGCACTTGCCTTTTTCGTCATGGCTGTTTCTGCACCTGGTTGCGATGTGCCCGACTTCTAGACACTTGAAACATCTCCTGGGGTCGGTTTTAAGTCGAATGCGGCAGATTGCCCATCCGATTCTTATTTTCCCGATTATCAGCAGTTGTTCGGCTAATTCTTTGGGTAGAAGGACTCTGGCCGTCTGGGTTCCCCGGTATGCTGCTCGCAGCTTGGGGGTGGCTTCTACGGGGATGTCCCCGTCGATTTTTGCAAAAACTGCATCCAAAACATCGATATTTGAGCACCACTCGGGTATATCTTTGACCTCTATCATGGCTTTTTCAGAGATTGTTTTGACCTCCGCGAGTTCTCCCATCTTCTCTTGTACGGCCTTGAGCAGTTTCGCTGTCGCATCGTCTCCTGCTTTTTCCATCTGTAGCAACAGCTCTCCGGCGGCTGTTCGCCGTATTTTAGTGACGTTTTCTCTGTATTTTTGCAGAGATTCATCCTTTTGCGCTGCCCTAAGGACCTCGGCATATGAAGCCGTGTCCTTGCACTTGACCAGCAGGGCATCTAGTCTGCTTGAAATTTTACGTGGCTTTTTTGGTCGGCGGTTGACTTGCTGCCACGTGCTCTCTTTAGCGCTTCCCTCCTTGGGGCGCGCCGCCGGTCGTGCATGGTTATTGTCCGCACGGCGACCGTTTTCGGTAACTGCAGTGTTACGAGTTGGTGGCTCTTTTCGTATTCTTTGCCTTCGCTGTTTGCCTGCGTTTACTGCGGGGCTTACTGTCTTCGGCGGTGGCGTGCGCGCGCTCGTAGGCATCTCCTTGTTGTTGCAGCTCTTGATCTGCGCAACCGGTTCCGTGTCGCTTTTATTCTTAGCGTCTTTTTTGCATTTGGGGCAGGTTGTGTCTATCCGCAGCTGGTCTTCTATTTGGGCGCACACTGCCTCTTGTATCTTCTTCATTTGTGCCAGCGAGTCCTTCATTCCCTGGATTATGTGTCTCACCACCGGCTTTTTCCCATTGACGAGATAGATTATCTCGTCCATGATTGTTCCTAGTTTCTTCATCTGGCTGGAGCAAAAGTCCTTTGTGCTCTTTGCCCGCTTAGACGGTGTTTTCCGGGGCGTGCTTTCAGGGCTTCCCGAATTTCTGCCTCTCTTCGGCGTATTCGTACTTGCGCCTGCTGCAATGCAGTTGATAGCGTCGCATTTGGTTGGCAGAGGTGCATCGGCTTGGTCGGCTTGCGGTGGAGTTCTAGCAACTCTACTAGATTTCGCGAAGGCGAGACCATCTTCGCACTGGATAGGATCTGCCTCTCTCGTTGTTGGTGTTGTTGTCCCTATTGTTTCGGGGTGGAGGTGTCCCCCTTGTTGTTTTGCATTCATTTCTTTGTAGTTGGGCCCCCCCTCGAGGCCGTTATTGTTGCCCGTTCTGTGCAGTCACCTTCGTGATCCCGTGGGTGCCTTTCCAGGGAGTGAGGGCCACGCGAGGGTTGACTCCGGTCCTCATGAGAGCCGGAGTTCAGAGCCAGATCGGTATTAGTCAGGACAATGTCAACTGATCCTGCACGGCCAACTTAATGGTAACGGACAACAAGCGTTTCTCGAGGCCTTGCCATGGTTTTAACGGGGCGGGGCAAGCGCAGCATTAGCCCAGCAGCCGTTTCCGCTCGATTTCACTCGGTTTACTAAGGTGCTGGAATACTGCGGCCTGTTAGCCCGGCTTCGTCGGATATGTAAGTGGCTTCCAGTATGCCGGAATTGAGACCTTACTGGGCTGGGGTCTCAATTGATCCTATGGGATCCTCTGTGCACGTCAGATAAGTGGCGCGAGTTTGTCCCGTAGGGCGTCCCACGTTGGCTACAAGTTTCCCCGTAGCGTTTGTTGGGAGTTATGCCGCCCCGACTCGGCCGCCAGAGCCCCTTTTGTGGGTACGCCGCCGGAGCGGTGGGGATGGCTTAGCCAGATCCGCGGCCTTGTGTACCCGTTGGCCCTGTTGGACATTCAGCATTCTGCATTTATCTTTCTATTTGCCTTACCACTAGCGCCATCTAGTGGTGGGCAGTTAGGTATTTGCATCCTGGCTTCGTAGTGGCGCCATCTATTTGTCGCACTATTATATGCGTTTGTGTGCTGTTTTTGAGCACTGGTGCTCAGCTGTGCTTACGCAAGTTGTCATCGCTAGCTTGTAGCAGCTGATCGTCGTCTGCATGACTTTCACAATTCACAGCGAGATTGAAAAGCTTTTCACTCAATGCGCTCCAGGGCACAATTGAGTGGTGTTGTTGTTGTCTTACCCATTGGGGAGACCCGTCCGTCCGGATCACCAACGACTGCACCTCCAGTTGGTGATCAGCGCCAACTCCAGGTACGTTGTTTCTATCGTACAATCTGTCGCTTAGAGACGCTTTTCCTTTGCAGCAGCTGCAGCAAAGGGCGCAAACCGGAGCACAAAAGAAAGCGGGTCCGCACTGCGTCGTTCACTTCACTGTGTGTGTGTGTGTTTTTTTTTTATTTTTTTATTTTTACAAGACAAGAAAATTACAGTTTAACATTTTTAGGTTGTGTACAAGAGAGAACTAAGACAATCAGAGAAGGAAAGGGTATTTTATGGAGAGTAGAAAGTTGTAGTCCGGTCCTGCGGGATAACCGCAAAGTACTACTTCGCAGGGCGGGGCACAGCTGTATATCAGCCGCTCATCAGTCGATGCCGCGTCGGATCCTCTGCTGTCGTCGCAGCTCCTTCATTATAGTCGATGCCATGTTAGCAACGGCTGTCCATCCATTTTCAGTGGCCACCATTCGCGCCACGAGATTCTCCGGAGACAAATCATTTCTGCCCGCCGTCGCTTTGTCTCGCTCGCGTCTATAGAGTGGGCAGTAGAACAATGCGTGCTCCGCGTCCTCAATCACACCGTGCCCACAGTGCTCCCAAAAGGGGTCGTCCTCATGATAAAATCGGTGCAGGTACGCTTTAAAGCAGCATGCCCAGTCAATTTTTGTGCCAGGTAGTGGTCTACATCGCCGTGTCGCCGCTGTAGCCAAAGCTTCAGGTTTGGGATTAGTCTGTGGGTCCATCTTGAGCTCGCATCCCATTTGCTTTGCCATTGTTCGATGGTGTTGTCCCTCAGTTGCCTGTTGGTGGTTGCCCCACTTTGCCTTTCGGCCGCCATCAGGCCAAGTGGGCTCATGCCTGCCAGTACTAAGGCCGCGTCTTCCGATACAGTGCGGAAGCAGGTGGCTACACGCAATGCACATCGTCGGTATGCAGCCTTGCATCCTCGGCTGTAAGATGCAACCTCCATTGCGGGGGCCCATATGTCCGTAGAGGATTGTGGACGTCACCACTCCAGCGATTAGCCTTTTGTTTCTCTGCCTTGGTCCTTTGGTGTTCGCCAACATTCGGCTAATGGCTGTTGTAACCCTGGCCGCTTTATGGCTAATATACTCCAGGTGCTGTTTATACGACAGTCTGTGGTCTATCATGACGCCCAGGTATTTGATGGCGGGCTTGGACTTAATGATAGCACTGCCAACGCGCAGATTGCCTCCGACTTCTGCTCCGCTAGCGTGAGTCCGTTCTGGGATAGCCACTCAATTATCCTGTCGATAGCCGCACTGCTCCTAAGAGTGACCTCATCGAGTTTCTTCGCCACAGTAACAACAGCGATGTCATCGGCGAACCCAATGATTGTGTTGCCCTCTGGTAGGCAAAGGCGCAGTACTCCGTCGTACATGACGTTCCACAGTTGCGGCCCGAGAACAGAGCCCTGGGGAACGCCTCCAGTTACCCTGTACTGTCGTTGGCCGTCTTCCGTGTCGTAATTTAGCACTCTGTCCTGGAAGTAGCTGGTCACTAACCTTATTAACTGGCTCGGGATGTGTCTGGCCGTTAGCGGTTCTAGTATTTTTGCCCAATTGGCTGAGTTGAACGCGTTCCTGACATCCAACGTACAGACTAGGCAGTACTGTTTGGTGCCACCTGTCCATCTTGTGCCTTGGATAGCGCCTTCTACTAGTTCAGCCACGGCCCTGATGGCATCCGTGGTGCTCCTGTGTTTCCTGAAGCCAAATTGACGTTCAGACAGACCGCGCACTTCAGCAAGCTTGCATTCTAGGCGATTGCAAATTATCCGCTCAAATATTTTTCCCATCGTGTCCAGCATACACAGAGGGCGGTATGAGGAGGGATCATCCAGTTCCTTGCCGGGCTTCGGGATGAGCACAAGTCGCTGGAGTTTCCAGCTACGTGGTACTGTGCATTCCGCTATACATTGATTGGACAACTCCACGAAGCTTCTGGGGTGTGCAGCAATGACAGCTTTTATTACCCCGTTCGGTATTCCGTCTGGTCCAGGGGATTTGTCGGCCTTTAGCTTCGCAGTAATGCTCAGTACCTCATTGTCGTCGGTGGGTGCACAGTCGTTTATTCCATTTGCTGGTAGTTGCGGTGCAATTCCAGGTGTCTGGCGAGGGAAGAGCGTTAGAACTATTTGTTTCAGCTGTTCCGGGCTTGGTGGCATTGGTTGCCTGCATAGCCTTCCCTTGACTAGTTTGTAAGCCAGTCCAAAAGGCTCCGCGTCCGCAGCGTCGCAAAGCTCTTGGAAGTATCGGGATTTGCTGCGTCTGATAGCTTCCATGAGTAATTTCCGCTTGGCTCTGAAGCTCTGCAGATGGTGCTCAAAATTGGGCGACGGTCTTGACCGTTTGCTCTTCCGCCTAGCTGCGAGGCACTCTTTGCGCGCTTTGGCTATGTCCTCGTTCCACCAGGCTACCGGTCTATGCGAGTTTCCACCCTGGCGAACTTTGGTCAGTAGAGCATCACATGCGTTGGTGATAGTCTCTGCTATCGCGTCAGCAGAGCTGTTGGCATCGCCTCTTATGTTGGCATCGCCTAGAAGGACTTGTCCATCTACCATAGGGAGGAGTCTATGTCCAGCAGGATGGTTCCCCTTGGTGTCGTTCTGCTGCTGCCCCATTCTGTGGCCCACGCGTTGAAGTCCCCGGCGATTATCACTGGAGATTTGCCGTGCGCGTCCTTTGTGATGTCTTCAATAATGGCTGTGTACTCTGCCAGGGCTATGCTTGGTGGTATGTAGCAGCTATAAACGTATATGCGACCACATTTTGCCCTAGCAAACCCTTTGCGAGCAATCCGTTGAGTGAGCTGGTAAGGTGCCTGTCCGCAGCTCCATAGTGCAGCTCCAGCGTCTAGGATTTTGTGCCACACTCCGATATGTTTGGGTGTATACGGTTCGTTAATGATGGCTACATCAATTCTCTTCTCCCGGACCGTTTGTGCGAGCAGATCCTGGGCTGCTCTGCAGTGGTTTAGGTTAAGTTGCAGGAACTCAACCATTTTTAAGCGCTTTGTAGGCCTTCTTATACTCTGGGCAGTTCCTGCTCAGAGTTGAGTGCGCGGCTTGGCTAGTGCCCGTGCCCATTCTTGTGCAGAGGATGCACTTTGCCTCATGCGTGCACTGTCCAGACTTGTGCCCAGTACCTGCGTATTTAAAACACGTCTCATTTCCAACCGGATGCTGGCTCTTGCACCTGGTGGATGTATGGCCGAATCCCATGTATCTGAAGCATCTCTTTGGCTTGATCTTTCGACGTATTCGGCATATAACCCACCCTATGCGGACCTTGCCGGTTCCGAGCAGTTTCGTGGCTAGACTCGGTTGCAGGGCCAGCGATGCGATCTGTGTTCCTCCGTAGGCCGTCCTCATAGTGGGCGTCGCTTCTACTGGTATGTCTCCTTCCACCGAGGCAAAGAGAGCTGTGAGGACCTCATCTGCTGTCGTGGATTCATCGATATCTAGAACCTCCATTTGCACCGTTTCCTGCAAGGTTCTAACTGCAGCTTTTCCAGACAGTGCGCTGCTGATTGCCACATGCAACTGGTCGGTAGCTGGGTCCGATGGCTTCTGAAGCCTGAGGATCAGTTCTCCTGCTGCTGATTTGCGGATGCCCTGTACATTATTTTTCAGCGCCTGCAGTGCGGGAGCTGTTTTCACAATTTTGAGCACATCTGCGTATGGCATGCTCTCTGTGCACTTGACCAGGATCGCATCCGGTCGGTTGGTCTGTTTCCGCCTGGTGTGCTTGCCCTTCACCTCAGTCCATTTATTTTTTACCTCACGGGTATTTTTGACCGGTGTTTTTGCCTCTCGCGTTTGGGTCGGTACTTTGCCCTCTGCCGGCTGTGAACGTTGCTGCGTGCGAGTTGGTGCCGGCTTGCCTTTGCTTGGGGCCAAGATCTTATTTTTTTATGAAACCTCGTTCGTCGGTTTTTGCGCCGCTGTCGGTGGCTTACTGCCTGCACCGATTTCTTCCGTCTGCGTTGCCGTGTCGCATTTAGAAATGCTTCAGGCGCTTACTTCAGCATGGCTCGGCTGCTTATGGGCCTCTTCGCTGCATCGCATGCACAGGTTTCCCGTGAGCTGCGTTTTGACTACTTCTTGCAGCTCTTTTAATCTCGCTAGCATGCTCTTAGTGGCCAACTTTATGTGCTTCATCGCTGGCTGCTTGCCATGATACATGAACAGCAGCTCGTCCAGTATCGAACCAATCTCTTCGATCTCCTGGGTATTTGCCTTGCTCTTCTTGGGCGGGGTGCTCCGTGGCTTGTTCGTAGGGCTGGCCGGGTCCCTAAGCCTTTTCGGGCTCTCTTTCTCTTCAATTTCCCTGCATGGTGCAGTGGGCTGAGGGGCCCTAACTGGTGTAGCCGGGAGCGTGCTCGTGTTTGTGTGTGTGTGTGTGTGTGTGTGTCTGTGTTTGTGTGTGTTTGTCTGTGTCTGTGTGTGTGTCTCTGTGTGTGTGTGTGTGTTTTTTTTTTTTTTTTGCTTACGGCATTGGAAGTGAAAATCTTCGTAAGATACTGATGGCCCGGGCCAACGGTATGCACGATTCGCTGACTCCGTCAACACCTACGTACTAAACTCACCCCCCACTCACACACCACGTTCCCCGCGGGATCACCGCGGCAGTCTCCATTATTCGTCTCTCCTTTTCGCATCGTCTCAGATCCCTCTGGATGCCTATTATGAGCTGGCTTATATTTCTCCAGTTGTCCTCTCCTTCCAGCATGAACGTTACTAGTCCCTCAGGTGGGGGTACAGAGCCTACTGCGTCTCTGTACCTCGAGCATTGGTACAGCACGTGGCATGAAAACCTCTTCTAGGATCTTATCTAGAGTTAGAGCTTGAATTGCGCTGTCTTTCAGCGCGACGCAAGGATTTGATGATTTCTGCAGGCATGTGGGTTACTGCAACCCAATTGTTTTGCGAGCTAAGTAGGATATCTATTAAGTCAGTGACTGTAAAATTTCTCCCAATACTTTGGCTTAGCTCTTCCCGTTCAGCAGAAAATCTGGGACAGACGTGTTCTGCGTCCTCTATGGTCCGCGCACAGTGTGTGCAAAACGGATCCGTCTCATGCCTAAACCTAAAGAGATAGGATTTAAAGCATCCATGTCCTGTCAGTAGCTGGGTCAAGTAGAAGTCGGTTTGTCCGTACTTCCCTGCTTACCCACGGCCGTAGGTCCGGGACTATGCGTTTAGTCCAGCTGCCATTGGGGGAAGACACCCATCGTGCTTGCCATTCTGCTAGTGTTGTCTCCCGGCTGCGTGCTACGGTGCGGTCTTCTGCTGAAAGTAGATCCAGCGGGGGCATTCCGGCCAGCATTAGAGCTGCGTCGTCTGAGACGGTCCGAAAGGCGCAGAGGACTCGGAGTGCGCATCTTCTGTACGATGCCCTGCATTTGTGGCTGTAGGAGGGGATCCTCATTGCTGGTCCCCAGATCGATGACGCGTAGAGGAGCATCGACTGGACCACGTTGCAAATCAGCCGTCTGCTGCGCTGTCTAGGGCCTCCAGTGTTATATAGCTCTACTCGCCTTTCCACCTGCGTATTTAAGATGCTCCTTGAAGCTGAGCCTGGGATCCAGCAAGACGCCTAGATATTTTATAGACGGCTTGGAAACTACCTCAGTTCCGTCCACTGTGATGTTGGCGGTTACCACTTGCTTCCGGCTGCTGATAAGAACTGCCTATGTTTTTTGCGCAGCTAAGTTGCGTCCATTTTCTACAAGCCACCTAGTCACCTTGTGGGCTGCTTCATTGGTTTTTCTCTCCACCTGCGCTTTCTCTTTCGCCACCGTGACGATTGCGATGTCGTCTGCGAAGCCTACGATGCTGCAGCCAGGGGGTAGAGCAAGTCGGAGCACTCCGTCATACATCACTTTCCAAAGCAAGGGTCCAAGCACCGATCCTTGAGGAACGCCCCCAGTAATGGCGTACTTGCGTCGTCCTGCAGTCGTGTCGTATATGAGTACCCGGTCCTTGAAGTATCCGGCAACAAGGCTGATGAGGTACTCGGAGATTCGCAGCCTGGAGAGTGCCAGGAGTATATTTGGCCAGCTTGCCGAGTTAAACGCGTTTTTTATGTCTAGCGTTGTCACAAGGCGATACTTTTTGGATCTGCCGCGCCATCGCGTGCCTTTTATGGCCTTCCGTGCCGTGTCCGCTACCAACTTGATAGCGTCGACAGTGCTCCTGGGTTTACGGAAGCCGAACTGCTGGTCCGAGAGTCCGTAGCGATCAGCGATCTCCTCCTCCAGACGATCGCAGATGATGCGCTCGAAGAGCTTGCCCGTGGAGTCCAGCATGCAGAGTGGCCATAGGCAGAGGGGTTCTGCGGGTCCTTTCAAGCTTTAGGGATAAGGACCAGTCTCTGCAACTTCGAGCACGTTGGAAAGGTTCTTTCTGCAATGCATGGGTTGAACACATTTACGACTGTGTCTGCGTGGGCGCTAGCGATGGTCTTCAGCACTGCATTGGGGATGCCGTCGGGTCCTAGCGCTTTGTTTGATTTAATGCGCTTTAGCGCACTTATGTCTTCTGTGTCGATGGGAGGCACCACCGACGTGCCTACGGCTGGAGGGTTGTGGCGTAGCTCTATCTGGCGCGGGAACAGTGTCTCCACTATCTGCTTTAGATGCTCAGGGCAGGTCGGTACGGGTCCTCTTGCGAGTTTGCCCATTACTGTTTTGTAGGCTTGTCCGAAGGGCTGGGTATCGGCTTCGTCGCAGAGTTGCATCCAGCATTGCCGCTTGCTTCGCTTGATAGCCTTGGTGAGCATAGCTCGCCAGGAGTGGTAGGCTGAGCGAGCTTCTTCGGCTTCGTGCTCCAGGGCCAGGTTTGCTGTTTCCCGTCGCGCTCGTCTTGCTGCGCGCTGGTATATGCGTCTTGCTGTGTGGCACCTTTTACGCGCATCCTTTATTTCGCCATTCCACCATCGGACTGGCTTGTGCTGCATCGCAGGCTCGTTGCATCTCCCGTGTTAGGCAGTTAGCGAGCTATTCTGCGTTTCCAGTGATTGCGGTTGGTTCTTTATTGAGCGTCTCAGGGTCCCAAGCGATGTGGTGTGTTCTGCCCGTCGGGTTTAGTTATCCGCCATCGGTATTGCTGACAATGGTCTGGTGGTCGCTATGCGTATACAGCTGGGACACCTCCGATGTGGCCCGTCTTGCTATTGAGGGGCTGGCAAACGTCAGGTCAATAATTGAGCCGCGTCCTGCCTTGATGAAGGTGTGCTCGGTCCCGGTGTTCAGCAGTGTTACATTAAGGGCTGCGAAGGCGTCTAGCAGCGTGCAACCTCGTGGGTTCGTCCTGGCACTTCCCCAATCCACTGCCCACGCGTTGAAATCGATGGCAATGACCAGTGGGAAGTGCGTTTGAGCGTCCGCCACTAGTTCATCGAGCATTCGTGCAAATTCGTCGAGTTGAACGCTGGGGGCCATATAGCAGCTATACCAATAGATGCCGCCGATCTTGGCTCTTGCGTATCCCAGGGCCGTCTTCCTGTCGTTCACTAGGAGTGGTGGGTTTCCGCAGCTCCATACAGCAGCACCATGTTCGGTGTTTTGGACCCAACTCTCTTCAGACATTGCTGCTTATGCCACGTCGGCTCGTATCTCTCTGGATTTGCATCCTTTAAGAATAACGGACATGACCTGGTAAGGGTGTTATGTCCCGTGTTCTTCCCCTGCCCCTTACGAGTACATAGGATGCACGCTGGTTCCTCTCGGCATGCTCTGCTCCACCGCAGTTGTAGCACTTGCCTTTTTCGTCATGGCTGTTTCTGCACCTGGTTGCGATGTGCCCGACTTCTAGACACTTGAAACATCTCCTGGGGTCGGTTTTAAGTCGAATGCGGCAGATTGCCCATCCGATTCTTATTTTCCCGATTATCAGCAGTTGTTCGGCTAATTCTTTGGGTAGAAGGACTCTGGCCGTCTGGGTTCCCCGGTATGCTGCTCGCAGCTTGGGGGTGGCTTCTACGGGGATGTCCCCGTCGATTTTTGCAAAAACTGCATCCAAAACATCGATATTTGAGCACCACTCGGGTATATCTTTGACCTCTATCATGGCTTTTTCAGAGATTGTTTTGACCTCCGCGAGTTCTCCCATCTTCTCTTGTACGGCCTTGAGCAGTTTCGCTGTCGCATCGTCTCCTGCTTTTTCCATCTGTAGCAACAGCTCTCCAGCGGCTTTTTTGCATTTGAGGCAGGTTGTGTCTATCCGCAGCTGGTCTTCTATTTGGGCGCACACTGCCTCTTGTATCTTCTTCATTTGTGCCAGCGAGTCCTTCATTCCCTGGATTATGTGTCTCACCACCGGCTTTTTCCCATTGACGAGATAGATTATCTCGTCCATGATTGTTCCTAGTTTCTTCATCTGGCTGGAGCAAGAGTCCTTTGTGCTCTTTGCCCGCTTAGACGGTGTTTTCCGGGGCGTGCTTTCAGGGCTTCCCGAATTTCTGCCTCTCTTCGGCGTATTCGTACTTGCGCCTGCTGCAATGCAGTTGATAGCGTCGCATTTGGTTGGCAGAGGTGCATCGGCTTGGTCGGCTTGCGGTGGAGTTCTAGCAACTCTACTAGATTTCGCGCAGGCGAGACTATCTTCGCACTGGATAGGATCTGCCTCTCTCGTTGTTGGTGTTGTTGCCTCTATTGTTTCGGGGTGGAGGTGTCCCCCTTGTTGTTTTGCATTCATTTCTTTGTAGTTGGGCCCCCCCTCGAGGCCGTTATTGTTGCCCGTTCTGTGCAGTCACCTTCGTGATCCCGTGGGTGCCTTTCCAGGGAGTGAGGTCCACGCGAGGGTTGACTCCGGTCCTCATGAGAGCCGGAGTTCAGAGCCAGATCGGTATTAGTCAGGACAATGTCAACTGATCCTGCACGGCCAACTTAATGGTAACGGACAACAAGCGTTTCTCGAGGCCTTGCCATGGTTTTAACGGGGCGGGGCAAGCGCAGCATTAGCCCAGCAGCCGTTTCCGCTCGATTTCACTCGGTTTACTAAGGTGCTGGAATACTGCGACCTGTCAGCCCGGCTTCGTCGGATATGTAAGTGGCTTCCAGTATGCCGTAATTGAGACCTTACTGGGCTGGGGTCTCAATTGATCCTATGGGATCCTCTGTGCACGTCAGATAAGTGGCGCGAGTTTGTCCCGTAGGGCGTCCCACGTTGGCTACAAGTTTCCCCGTAGCGTTTGTTGGGAGTTATGCCGCCCCGACTCGGCCGCCAGAGCCCCTTTTGTGGGTACGCCGCCGGAGCGGTGGGGATGGCTTAGCCAGATCCGCGGCCTTGTGTACCCGTTGGCCCTGTTGGACATTCAGCATTCTGCATTTATCTTTCTATTTGCCTTACCACTAGCGCCATCTAGTGGTGGGCAGTTAGGTATTTGCATCCTGGCTTCGTAGTGGCGCCATCTATTTGTCGCACTATTATATGCGTTTGTGTGCTGTTTTTGAGCACTGGTGCTCAGCTGTGCTTACGCAAGTTGTCATCGCTAGCTTGTAGCAGCTGATCGTCGTCTGCATGACTTTCACAATTCACAGCGAGATTGAAAAGCTTTTCACTCAATGCGCTCCAGGGCACAATTGAGTGGTGTTGTTGTTGTCTTACCCATTGGGGAGACCCGTCCGTCGGATCACCAACGACTGCACCTCCAGTTGGTGATCAGCGCCAACTCCAGGTACGTTGTTTCTATCGTACAATCTGTCGCTTAGAGACGCTTTTCCTTTGCAGCAGCTGCAGCAAAGGGCGCAAACCGGAGCACAAAAGAAAGCGCGTCCGCACTGCGTCGTTCACTTCACTGTGTGTGTGTGTGTTTTTTTTATTTTTTTTTATTTTTACAAGACAAGAAAATTACAGTTTAACATTTTTAGGTTGTGTACAAGAGAGAACTAAGACAATCAGAGAAGGAAAGGGTATTTTATGGAGAGTAGAAAGTTGTAGTCCGGTCCTGCGGGACAACCGCAAAGTACTACTTCGCAGGGCGGGGTACAGCTGTATATCAGCCGCTCATCAGTCGATGCCGCGTCGGATCCTCTGCTGTCGTCGCAGCTCCTTCATTATAGCCGATGCCATGTTAGCAACGGCTGTCCATCCATTTTCAGTGGCCACCATTCGCGCCACGAGATTCTCCGGAGACAAATCATTTCTGCCCGCCGTCGCTTTGTCTCGCTCGCGTCTATAGTGGGCAGTAGAACAATGCGTGCTCCGCGTCCTCAATCACACCGTGCCCACAGTGCTCCCAAAAGGGGTCGTCCTCATGATAAAATCGGTGCAGGTACGCTTTAAAGCAGCCATGCCCAGTCAATTTTTGTGCCAGGTAGTGGTCTACATCGCCGTGTCGCCGCTGTAGCCAAAGCTTCAGGTTTGGGATTAGTCTGTGGGTCCATCTTGAGCTCGCATCCCATTTGCTTTGCCATTGTTCGATGGTGTTGTCCCTCAGTTGCCTGTTGGTGGTTGCCCCACTTTGCCTTTCGGCCGCCATCAGGCCAAGTGGGCTCATGCCTGCCAGTACTAAGGCCGCGTCTTCCGATACAGTGCGGAAGCAGGTGGCTACACGCAATGCACATCGTCGGTATGCAGCCTTGCATCCTCGGCTGTAAGATGCAACCTCCATTGCGGGGGCCCATATGTCCGTAGAGGATTGTGGACGTCACCACTCCAGCGATTAGCCTTTTGTTTCTCTGCCTTGGTCCTTTGGTGTTCGCCAACATTCGGCTAATGGCTGTTGTAACCCTGGCCGCTTTATGGCTAATATACTCCAGGTGCTGTTTATACGACAGTCTGTGGTCTATCATGACGCCCAGGTATTTGATGGCGGGCTTGGACTTAATGATAGCACTGCCAACGCGCAGATTGCCTCCGACTTCTGCTCCGCTAGCGTGAGTCCGTTCTGGGATAGCCACTCAATTATCCTGTCGATAGCCGCACTGCTCCTAAGAGTGACCTCATCGAGTTTCTTCGCCACAGTAACAACAGCGATGTCATCGGCGAACCCAATGATTGTGTTGCCCTCTGGTAGGCAAAGGCGCAGTACTCCGTCGTACATGACGTTCCACAGTAGCGGCCCGAGAACAGAGCCCTGGGGAACGCCTCCAGTTACCCTGTACTGTCGTTGGCCGTCTTCCGTGTCGTAATTTAGCACTCTGTCCTGGAAGTAGCTGGTCACTAACCTTATTAACTGGCTCGGGATGTGTCTGGCCGTTAGCGGTTCTAGTATTTTTGCCCAATTGGCTAAGTTGAACGCGTTCCTGACATCCAACGTACAGACTAGGCAGTACTGTTTGGTGCCACCTGTCCATCTTGTGCCTTGGATAGCGCCTTCTACTAGTTCAGCCACGGCCCTGATGGCATCCGTGGTGCTCCTGTGTTTCCTGAAGCCAAATTGACGATCAGACAGACCGCGCACTTCAGCAAGCTTGCATTCTAGGCGATTGCAAATTATCCGCTCAAATATTTTTCCCATCGTGTCCAGCATACACAGAGGGCGGTATGAGGAGGGATCATCCAGTTCCTTGCCGGGCTTCGGGATGAGCACAAGTCGCTGGAGTTTCCAGCTACGTGGTACTGTGCATTCCGCTATACATTGATTGGACAACTCCACGAAGCTTCTGGGGTGTGCAGCAATGACAGCTTTTATTACCCCGTTCGGTATTCCGTCTGGTCCAGGGGATTTGTCGGCCTTTAGCTTCGCAGTAATGCTCAGTACCTCATTGTCGTCGGTGGGACACATTCCAGGTGTCTGGCGAGGGAAGAGCGTTAGAACTATTTGTTTCAGCTGTTCCGGGCTTGGTGGCATTGGTTGCCTGCATAGCCTTCCCATGACTAGTTTGTAAGCCAGTCCAAAAGGCTCCGCGTCCGCAGCGTCGCAAAGCTCTTGGAAGTATCGGGATTTGCTGCGTCTGATAGCTTCCATGAGTAATTTCCGCTTGGCTCTGAAGCTCTGCAGATGGTGCTCAAAATTGGGCGACGGTCTTGACCGTTTGCTCTTCCGCCTAGCTGCGAGGCACTCTTTGCGCGCTTTGGCTATGTCCTCGTTCCACCAGGCTACCGGTCTATGCGAGTTTCCACCCTGGCGAACTTTGGTCAGTAGAGCATCACATGCGTTGGTGATAGTCTCTGCTATCGCGTCAGCAGAGCTGTTGGCATCGCCTCTTATGTTGGCATCGCCTAGAAGGACTTGTCCATCTACCATAGGGAGGAGTCTATGTCCAGCAGGATGGTTCCCCTTGGTGTCGTTCTGCTGCTGCCCCATTCTGTGGCCCACGCGTTGAAGTCCCCGGCGATTATCACTGGAGATTTGCCGTGCGCGTCCTTTGTGATGTCTTCAATAATGGCTGTGTACTCTGCCAGAGCTATGCTTGGTGGTATGTAGCAGCTATAAACGTATATGCGACCACATTTTGCCCTAGCAAACCCTTTGCGAGCAATCCGTTGAGTGAGCTGGTAAGGTGCCTGTCCGCAGCTCCATAGTGCAGCTCCAGCGTCTAGGATTTTGTGCCACACTCCGATATGTTTGGGTGTATACGGTTCGTTAATGATGGCTACATCAATTCTCTTCTCCCGGACCGTTTGTGCGAGCAGATCCTGGGCTGCTCTGCAGTGGTTTAGGTTAAGTTGCAGGAACTCAACCATTTTTAAGCGCTTTGTAGGCCTTCTTATACTCTGGGCAGTTCCTGCTCAGAGTTGAGTGCGCGGCTTGGCTAGTGCCCGTGCCCATTCTTGTGCAGAGGATGCACTTTGCCTCATGCGTGCACTGTCCAGACTTGTGCCCAGTACCTGCGTATTTAAAACACGTCTCATTTCCAACCGGATGCTGGCTCTTGCACCTGGTGGATGTATGGCCGAATCCCATGCATCTGAAGCATCTCTTTGGCTTGATCTTTCGACGTATTCGGCATATAACCCACCCTATGCGGACCTTGCAGGTTTCGAGCAGTTTCGTGGCTAGACTCGGTTGCAGGACCAGCGATGCGATCTGTGTTCCTCTGTAGGCCGTCCTCATAGTGGGCGTCGCTTCTACTGGTATGTCTCCTTCCACCGAGGCAAAGAGAGCTGTGAGGACCTCATCTGCTGTCGTGGATTCATCGATATCTAGAACCTCCATTTGCACCGTTTCCTGCAAGGTTCTAACTGCAGCTTTTCCAGACAGTGCGCTGCTGATTGCCACATGCAACTGGTCGGTAGCTGGGTCCGATGGCTTCTGGAGCCTGAGGATCAGTTCTCCTGCTGCTGATTTGCGGATGCCCTGTACATTATTTTTCAGCGCCTGCAGTGCGGGAGCTGTTTTCACAATTTTGAGCACATCTGCGTATGGCATGCTCTCTGTGCACTTGACCAGGATCGCATCCGGTCGGTTGGTCTGTTTCCGCCTGGTGTGCTTGCCCTTCACCTCAGTCCATTTATTTTTTACCTCACGGGTATTTTTGACCGGTGTTTTTGCCTCTCGCGTTTGGGTCGGTACTTTGCCCTCTGCCGGCTGTGAACGTTGCTGCGTGCGAGTTGGTGCCGGCTTGCCTTTGCTTGGGGCCAAGATCTTATTTTTTTATGAAACCTCGTTCGTCGGTTTTTGCGCCGCTGTCGGTGGCTTACTGCCTGCACCGATTTCTTCCGTCTGCGTTGCCGTGTCGCATTTAGAAATGCTTCAGGCGCTTACTTCAGCATGGCTCGGCTGCTTATGGGCCTCTTCGCTGCATCGCATGCACAGGTTTCCCGTGAGCTGCGTTTTGACTACTTCTTGCAGCTCTTTTAATCTCGCTAGCATGCTCTTAGTGGCCAAGTTTATGTGCTTCGTCGCTGGCTGCTTGCCATGATACATGAACAGCAGCTCGTCCAGTATCGAACCAATCTCTTCGATCTCCTGGGTATTTGCCTTGCTCTTCTTGGGCGGGGTGCTCCGTGGCTTGTTCGCTGGCTGGCCGGGTCCCTAAGCCTTTGTGTGTGTGTGTGTGTGTGTGTGTATGTGTGTGTGTGTGTGTGTGTGTGTGTGTGTGTGTGTGTGTGTGTGTGTGTGTGTGTGTGTGTGTGTGTGTGTGTGTGTGTGTGTGTGTCTGTGTGTGTGTGTGTGTGTGTGTGTGTTTTTTTTTTTTTGCTTACGGCATGGAAGAGCCTACTGCGTCTCTGTACCTCGAGCATTGGTACAGCACGTGTTCCGGGTTTTCGTCCAAATTTGGGCATGTCGGACACTCAGAGGGGTTCTCATGCCTGAACCTGTGGAGATACTTCCTGTACCCGCCGTGTCCAGTAAAAAACTGCGTTAGGTGGAAGTTAATTTCTCCGTTCCGTCTCCTAATCCATTGCTCCAGATTGGGGATTAGTTTGTGTGTCCATCTCCCCTTGTTCGCCGTGTTCCATCTCTCCTGCCAAGTTGCCATTGATGTTGCTCTCTCCGACCGTCGGATGACGTCTATTGAGACAGCTTCGCCTGTCGCTATTCGTGCTTTGTATATGTTCTCCATTTCCTTGGCCAGTATATCTACTGGCAGCATGCCTGCCAATACTGTGGAGGCGGCCACAGTCCGACACCGTCCGGAATCCAGAAATAGTGCGGAGTGCGCTTAGCCTGTAGGGGACTGACATTTTCCTTCTGAGGCCTTTCTGGCTTGCAACTGCTGATGCCCATATCGGTGCAGCATAGAGCAGCACGGAGGCTACAACTCTCGCGAGGAGTAGGCGTCTACCTGCTCTAGGTCCTCCTATGTTTGGTAGCATCCCCGAAAGGGCCGCCTGCATTTTTGCCGCTTTCTGGCTTACATAGTCTACGTGAGGACGAAAGCTAAGCCTGTTGTCTAACATGACCCCCAGATACACGATGGAAGCCTTTGACTCGATACTAACGCTGTCTACCTGAAATCTAGCAAACTCAACTATCTTGCGGCCTGTGATAAGCACAGCCTCTGTTTTATGGCCTGCCAGCTCCTGGCTAGCGCCACGCATCCAGCTGGCCACGATCCTTATGGCTGCATTCGCTGCCGCTTCTACTTCTTTTATTTCTTTGCCCACCACTACTAGGGCCAGATCATCTGCGAATCCTATGATTCTGCATCCCTGGGGCAATTGTACTCTGAGCACATCGTCGTACATTATGTTCCACAGGAGTGGTCCCAAGACCGACCCCTGTGGTACCCCTGCTGTGACAATGTAACTCCTAGTACCGTCTTACGTATCATAAATTAATAGGCGATCGGCCAGGTAGTTGGATATTATACGGAAAAGGGAGGACGGTATCCCTATTCGGTCTAAGGCTACCAGTATTCGAGACCAGCTTGCCGAGTTAAAGGCATTGCGGATGTCCAACGTAACCACCGCGCAGTACTCCTTGTCTCCCCACCTCCATCGGGTACCCTCTATTGCTTTAGTAGCAATATCTACCACCGCCTTAATTGCGTCGACCGTAGATCTGGCCTTACGTAATCCGTATTGCTGTTTGGACAGGGCCTCTTTCTCTTCAACTACCCTTATTATTCGGTTGTACACGATCCTCTCCAGAACCTTTCCCGCCGTGTCCAGTAGGCAGATTGGCCTGTATCCCGAGGGTTCCTCTATTGGCTTGTCCCCTTTCGGTAGGAGGATTAGTTTCTGCCGCATCCATCTCTTGGGAAATACACCGTCCTGCAGCCATCTATTGTATGTCTCGGCGAAGGCGTCGGGTTTCGTCAGCATGGCTAACTTTAGCGCCTTGTTTGGCACCCCATCTGGTCCTGGAGCCTTTTTGTCGTCTAGCTTCTTGCTTGCCACTACCACTTCGTCTGTCGACACCTGCTGCACAAGTTCCGTGCTGCGTGAGCGGCTGACGACCTCCAATCTTGGGTGATGGGGAAACAGTGCCTCAACTATAGTGGCGAGTGCGGTAGGACAGGTCACACGGGTTGTTCGCTGGCTGCGTATCTTCTTCGTGACTACCTTATAAGCCGTGCCCCACGGGTCTACATCGGCCCCGTCGCATATTTGCTGGAAGCAGCTGGACTTGCTTTGTTTGATACTTCTTTTGAGGTCTCGCTTGGCTGCCCGCTGGTCATCCAGCCTAGATGCAAAGTCTGGGCGGCCTCGGGCTCGTTGGGAGCGTCTTCTAGCGCGTAGGCAGGCCTTCCTTAGGTCGCTGATTTCCTCGTTACACCAGTAGCAAGGTGCTCCTCTTCTGTTTGGCTTCCTCCTGGGCATGGATAAGTCGCACGCGTCCGAGATGTTTTCCATAAGCTGCCGTGCCATGTCTTCTGCCGTGGCCCCAGTCCATCGAGCATGGCGTAGGGAATCCGTGTATGTTTCCTTGTCTAGGCAGTTGTCCTTCCATTTGGGGCCTGTTATTTTGGGCTGCTGTTTTCTCCGTCCTCTCCCGTGGATCTCGAAATGACTGCTTGGTGGTCGCTGAATGTGAGTTCATTGCTGACTTAGAGCCTCTACCGGCCTTGCAGTACGTGAGCTCCTGCCCGTCGTTTGCAAGGCCCAAGTCGATCGCCGGGAACTCTTCTAGAAGGGTGGTCCCTCTCGCGTTGGTTTCCTTGCTTCCCCATTCCATGGCCCAGGCGTTAAAGTCTCCTGCTATGACGAGGGGAGCTCTGTTGCGAGCGTCTTCTGATATTTCCTCCAGCATGTTTTGGAACCGCCGTATTTCCCAGCTTGGGGGTGCGTAGCAACTGTAAACGGTGATTCCATTAATTTTCGCTCTGACGAATCCTTTGTGTGACGCTCTGACTTCCTGGAGCGGTGAGTTGAGGGACCAGATGGCCGCTTTTCCGCATTTACTTGCCACCCAGCCGCTTCCTGCGATAGGCTTGTATGGCTCGCAGATTATTGCGACGTCTCTCCCGTGTTGCTTGCGACAGCAGGGCCTGAGCAGCCTCGCAGTGGTCGAGGTTTAACTGTGTGAACTTCATTTTCTGTTGGCCAGGGCGCTCCTAATCACGGGGCATCTGCCGCTACCGGCAATGTGATTGGGGTCATTTTTCCTGTCCTTGCAGAGCATGCACTGTGGCTCTTGTTTGCAGTCCTTAGCCAGATGGTCCTTTCCTCCGCATCGTCGGCACAGATTCGATCTGTCCAGTTCACTCTTGCAGTGTCTTGCAAGGTGTCCAAACTCAAGGCATCTGAAACATCTGGTGATGTTCATCCGCTCGCGGATTCTTGAGTTGACCCAGCCATCTTTCAGGAAACCTACCGAGAGGGCCTTTTTCGCGCTTTCCGCTGGCAGTCGTATAGTCGCCGTTTGTGATTGGCCATACGACTTACGGAGGCTAATATTCTCTGGGGCTATGTCCAATGTTTGGATTTGACCCCTCATCCCCTCGCAGATGTCCTCTCTGGTCGTGATCTCGTCCAGGTCCTTGCACTCAATAGAGACTCGGTGGGACAGCGTCCGGACCTCTGCATTTTCGCCTAGCGTTTCGCCCACCAGGCTCCTAAATGCTGTGGTATTCTCTCCCAAATTCCTAAGCTGAAGTAGCAGTTCTCCTTTTTGTGTCCTCCTTATTTTTGACACCGCTTTTCCGAGCTCGCCCAGTTTCTCATCGGCTTTAACTTTTCTCAGTATCTCTGAGTAGCTCGCTTTACCTTTTGCCGAGATGACTATAGCATCCGGTCGCGTCTTTTCCTTAAGCAATCCCTTGCTCTTTTTCCGGGTGACCTCCTTCCTTTTTTTGTGGGTGACCTCCTTCCACTTGTCGCCGTCCGCTTTGGGGCTCGGTGTCTCCTGCACCGTTGTTACGGTAGCCTGATTACCGACTGGCCCTCGGATTCGCTTAGTTTGGGGCGTCCGTACCGTGGCCTGCTTCCGCTTGACGTCTACCGTCGTCGTGAAAAGAGGCGAGGTTTGACACGACTGGTGCGTCCTAATTACCTCCTTGGCTCCTTCGTCGTGTAGCTGGATGGCCGCCAGCTCGTAGAGCACTCTGATGCTCTCTATTGAGTCTCGCATGGGCTGGTGGATGGAGCGTCGCTTGCCATCTTCGAGCATGTCTACCAGCTTTGAGATCTCGTGCCCAAGTTCCCGGAGTGCTGTGCTGCTCTGAGTTGCCGTGGTTTGGTCCCGCTCTGAGTTCGTCTCTGCGGGGACGGCTGTTGCTCCATCTACTGGTGATCTCACCATTCTGCTGCTCTTTGCAAAAGCATCACAGCTCTCCTTCGTTTGTGGGGTTTGGATATTACTCATTTTGTTGGGTCCCAACTCCTAAGCCGTTGTCCTTGTCCGTTGTACAGTCGCGTTATAATCTCATGGTTGTCTTTGCAAGCAGTGAGGCCATGCAAGGGTTGACACCCGCCTTCATGGGGTCGAGTGTTCAGAGCCAGATCCGCGTTAATCAGGAATATTACATCTGAACCTATACTGCCAACTAAATGGCGACGATACGAGGAGCGTGCTTGGAGATTTGCCATGTTTTAACGGGACGGGGGCGGTAACAGCATTAGCCTAGCAGTCATTTCGGCCAGATTTCACCCCGCTTACTGAGATGCTAGAATACTGTCGGCCGTCAGCCCAAGGGTCGTCTAGTCGTGTAGGGTTGTCCAGAGTTCACAGCCTGAGACATTACTGGTCTCAGTCTCAGTCGCCCTCTCGTGTTAGCTAGGCGCGTCACGGGTGTGCAGCGCCTACCCAGGGGATACCTGGCCACAACCGGAGGTCACGAGTTGCTTTAATTACCACGGTACGGAATCGATCTGGCCATTTCCAGGTTAATGGCGTTCAGAATCTTTTCGCCTGCAAGAGGCACCTCTCCGGGCACTTACATCCCCGTGTCATTTTCAGTCGCCTCATACGACAAGCAATGACTAGCTGTGGTTGTATTCTATGGGCCGCTTACCACACGGCTGCGTGTGTGTGTGTGTGTTTTTTTTTTTTTTTATTTTGTTTTTAATAGGGGGGAAAGCATTTAAAGCCGAAAAGTGTGGGACTTTCACCCACTAAAACCACCACCTACTCTCCGTTTCCCTCTCGCGGAACGACCGCTAAGTATTACCTCACGAGGGGGAGATGGCATGAAAATCTCTTCTAGGATCTTATCTAGAGTTAGAACTTGAATTGCGCTGTCTTTCAGCGCGACGCAAGGATTTGATGATTTCTGCAGGCATGTGGGTTACTGCAACCCAATTGTTTTGCGAGCTAAGTAGGATATCTATTAAGTCAGTGACTGTAAAATTTCTCCCAATACTTTGGCTTAGCTCCTCCCGTTCAGCAGAAAATCTGGGACAGACAAAACAGACGTGTTCTGCGTCCTCTATGGTCCGCGCACAGTGTGTGCAAAACGGATCCGTCTCATGCCTAAACCTAAAGAGATAGGATTTAAAGCATCCATGTCCTGTCAGTAGCTGGGTCAAGTAGAAGTCGGTTTGTCCGTACTTCCTGCTTACCCACGGCCGTAGGTCCGGGACTATGCGTTTAGTCCAGCTGCCATTGGGGGAAGACACCCATCGTGCTTGCCATTCTGCTAGTGTTGTCTCCCGGCTGCGTGCTACGGTGCGGTCTTCTGCTGAAAGTAGATCCAGCGGGGGCATTCCGGCCAGCATTAGAGCTGCGTCGTCTGAGACGGTCCGAAAGGCGCAGAGGACTCGGAGTGCGCATCTTCTGTACGATGCCCTGCATTTGTGGCTGTAGGAGGGGATCCTCATTGCTGGTCCCCAGATCGATGACGCGTAGAGGAGCATCGACTGGACCACGTTGCAAATCAGCCGTCTGCTGCGCTGTCTAGGGCCTCCAGTGTTATATAGCTCTACTCGCCTTTCCACCTGCGTATTTAAGATGCTCCTTGAAGCTGAGCCTGTGATCCAGCAAGACGCCTAGATATTTTATAGAAGGCTTGAAAACTACCTCAGTTCCGTCCACTGTGATGTTGGCGGTTTCCACTTGCTTCCGGCTGCTGATAAGAACTGCCTCTGTTTTTTGCGCAGCTAAGTTGCGGCCATTTTCTACAAGCCACCTAGTCACCTTGTGGGCTGCTTCATTGGTTTTTCTCTCCACCTGCGCTTTCTCTTTCGCCACCGTGACGATTGCGATGTCGTCTGCGAAGCCTACGATGCTGCAGCCAGGTGGTAGAGCAAGTCGGAGCACTCCGTCATACATCACTTTCCAAAGCAAGGGTCCAAGCACCGATCCTTGAGGAACGCCCCCAGTAATGGCGTACTTGCGTCGTCCTGCAGTCGTGTCGTACATGAGTACCCGGTCCTTGAAGTATCCGGCAAAAAGGCTGATAGAGGTGAGAGTGCCAGGAGTATATTTGGCCAGCTTGCCGAGTTAAACGAGTTTTTTATGTCTAGCGTTGTCACAAGGCAATACTTTTTGGATCCGCCGCGCCATCGCGTGCCTTCTATGGCCTTCCGTGCCGTGTCCGCTACCAACTTGATAGCGTCGACAGTGCTCCTGTGTGTACGGAAGCCGAACTGCTGGTCCGAGACGTAGCTCTATCTGGCGCGGGAACAGTGTCTCCACTATCTGCTTTAGATGCTCCGGGCAGGTCGGTACGGGTCCTCTTGCGAGTTTGCCCATTACCGTTTTGTAGGTTTGTCCGACGGGCTGGGTATCGGCTTCGTCGCAGAGTTGCATCCAGCATTGCCGCTTGCTTCGCTTGATAGCCTTGGTGAGCATACCTCGCCAGGAGTGGTAGGCTGCGCGAGCTTCTTCGGCTTCGTGCTCCAGGGCCAGGTTTGCTGTTTCCCGTCGCGCTCGTCTTGCTGCGCGCTGGTATATGCGTCTTGCTGTGTGGCACCTTTTACGCGCATCCTCTATTTCGCCATTCCACCATCGGACTGGCTTGTGCTTGTTACCTCCTTTATTTTTCCTCGCCATCGCTGCATCGCAGGCTCGTTGCATCTCCCGTGTTAGGCAGTTAGCGAGCTGTTCTGCGTTTCCAGTGATTGCGGTGGGTTCAAAAAACGCTAAGAGTGCCTCTTTATTGAGCGTCTCAGGGTCCCAAGCGATGTGGTGTGTTCTGCCCGTCGGGTTTAGTTGTCCGCCATCAGTATTGCTGACAATGGCCTGGTGGTCGCTATGCGTATACAGCTGGGACACCTCCCATGTGGCCCGTCTTGCTATTGAGGGGCTGGCAAACGTCAGGTCAATAATTGAGCCGCGTCCTGCCTTGATGAAGGTGTGCTCGGTCCCGGTGTTCAGCAGTGTTACATTAAGGGCTGCGAAGGCGTCTAGCAGCGTGCAACCTCGTGGGTTCGTCCTGGCACTGCCCACGCGTTGAAATCGCCGGCAATGACCAGTGGGAAGTGCGTTTGAGCGTCCGCCACTAGTTCATCGAGCATTCGTGCAAATTCGTCGAGTTGAACGCTGGGGGCCATATAGCAGCTATACCAATAGATGCCGCCGATCTTGGCTCTTGCGTATCCCAGGGCCGTCTTCCTGTCGTTCACTAGGAGTGGTGGGTTTCCGCAGCTCCATACAGCAGCACCATGTTCGGTGTTTTGGACCCAACTCTCTTCAGACATTGCTGCGTATGGTTCGCTCAGTAGAGCCACGTCGGCTCGTATCTCTCTGGCTGTTTGGGTTAGTAGCTCCTGCGCAGCTCTGCAGTGATTTAGATTAAGCTGTAGTAGCTTCATTTTCAATTTCTTTTATTTGCGGCCTTTAAGAATAACGGACATGACCTGGTAAGGGGGTGAGGGTTTCGACACAAATCTACCTCGCACTGCCACTGTACTACTCAACATACCAGGCCGCAGCCTCGTGCTACCTCTTCTAGCGGGCCGGAGCCTCGTACCACCCCATCGGGCCTTAGCCACGCACCAACTACACTGGCGGGCCGTAGCCACGCACCAACTACACTAACGGGCCGTAGCCACGCACCAACTATACTGGCGGGCCGTAGCCACGCACCAACTACACTAACGGGCCGTAGCCACGCACCCACTACACTGGCGGGCCGTAGCCACGCTCCCAACTACACTGGCGGGCCGTAGCCACGCACCAATTACACTGGCGGGCCGTAGCCACGCACCAACTAACCACTGTCGGGCCTTAGCCACGCACCAACTACACTGTCGGGCCTTAGCCACGCACCAACTACACCTCGAGACACCAACCAGTGATACCCGCCCCGGGGCATACGATCTCATGCCACATGCCACAGGCCGAACATCGGTCAAATCCGATGTTAAAGTAACCCGGGTTATCAGGAAACAAGGAATTATCCGGCTTCTTCTTGATAGTTAATAACATAGGCACTTTATTCACTTTTATTACTTATGACTTTATAGCACTCCCTACGCTAAACCCTGCCGCACTGTTCTCTGGAGCTCTAGCGCTCCGCTATGCACGTCGCGTTTTTTCCTCAGCTTGCACTCCTTCTAGCACGTCTACTCACCATCAAGGTTCAATCCAAAAGTGCCGGCCCGCTCGCTAGCGAGCCATGCGCTTGCCTCGGCCGCTCAACTTCGCCGCGAGCTTTCGCAACTTCGCTTCGGAGCTTTCGCTCTTCGCCGCCGAATCGAAGCTGCGCTCTCGCAGGCAGTGTTGAGCAGCCGATCAGCAACGCACGGTTGCAGCGGCGGCCGGCGGTTAAATTCAAACTGGGCTCCTTGCCCTTAACATACTACTAATACAATGCTTACATACTATACAGTGCTTAGGAATTACGATACAATATATATATATATAATTATGAATTGTGGGGTGGCTACCCTAGTGGCCGCCTCACACCCCCCCCTTACTTCGACGACGATACCGTCGCTTCCCCGGCGGTATTCATGGTGACGACTTCCTCGACTAACTTATTACTTATTCGTTGTTTATGTTATTCCCTGCCTTAACAGTGCAGCTCACATTATGCTAAGCCTATTCTGATTACGCTATTCACTTATGACTTATAAACTAAATTTAGTACGATGGCTAAGTTGGGCGACGGGTGTCGCTCGCACTCTCCGCCTGCTCGTAGGCACCCATGTTCCCGGGGTCTTCCCCTTCGTCCTCCGTCGTCTCTCGGTAAAACGGCTTCAGCTGCGAGATATTGGCCACCCTCCTTTTCCGTTCACCTGGCCTCATTAGGCGCACAATGTTAGGTGACACGAACTTGATGACCCGATAGGGGCCATCGAACTTGGGTGCCAATTTCGCTGCGAAACCCTCGGCGGCGTTGGATAGCTGGTGCTGTCTTAACAGGACCATCGAGTCCAACGAAGGCCGCCACTCTCGTCTCCTCAAGTTATAGTGTCTGCCCTGTTCCTTTGATGCACGCTGGAGATTGCTGTGAACGACATAAAAGATTTCTTTTAACCTATCCGCCTTTGTCCTAGGGTCGAACGCACTAGTTGCGGACCCCGGAGTCACCTGATCATATAAAGCAGCCGGCAACCGCGGCTCCCTTCCCTGCATCAGGAAAGCGGGACTGAATCCGGTCGAATCCGACACGCTTGTATTGACCGCCAGCGATATCTCGGGCAAGAGTTCGTCCCACGAACTCTGGTGGCCCTCGATAAATTGCGCTATCATGGTCTTCACGGTCCTGTTGGTCCTCTCGGTAGGATTTTCTTGCGGACAGTAAGGGGCGGTGTACTGGATCTCTACACCCAAGGACTCCAGAAAAGCCTTGAAACTCCGGCTTGTGAACTGTACCCCGTTGTCACACACGAACTTCTTGGGCACCCCGAATCGGCTCAAAATCCTCTCCCGGAACGCCGTTTGTAGGTGTGCCGCCGTGGCTCTCCTGAGAGGGACCAGCTCCACCCATTTCGAGAAAGCATCATGGAACACCAGCAACATGGTGTTGCCATGTTTCGACCGTGGGAGGGGCCCAACGAAATCCGCGCACAGTATTGCCATCGGCTCCGCCACCTGCCTCGTCAGCATGCGTCCAGCCGGTTTGAGTTGCTCACTCTTGAACTTTTGGCAGGTTTCGCAACACTTCACGTACCTGGCGGCGTCTCGGAACATACCCGGCCAGTAGTACCTTTGGGCTACCCTCGACACAGTTTTCCTCACGCCTTGATGTCCGGCCGTGGGGGCATCATGGCATTCCGCCAATACCTTCTGCCGTTGACCACTGGCCACGCACAGCTTCCAAGGGATGTAATCTTCGTCGTCCGCGCGGTGGACCAAATGCCTATATAGCTGTCCGTTTTCCTCGATGTAATCCGGGAACTTGGCTGGTTCTTCGGTGATTCTAGCACGCATCCTCGCAACCCATTTGCAGGGGGCCTCAACCACCACTGCTTGCTGACAGGTCTCTAGAGGATGCCTCGATAGCGCATCAGCCACGACGTTGAGCTTCCCTCGTCGGTAGTGGACGTCGAATTGGAATTGTTGCAGTTCCAATGCCCATCGCGCGATCCTTCCTGACGGGCTCTCGATAGAATTAAGCCACTTTAGGGCCAAATGGTCCGTTATCACGTCGAACCGGTACCCTTCTAGGTAGCAACGCAGCTTCCGTATCGACCAAACGATTGCCAGGCACTCTTTCTCGGTGGCGGAGTAGTTCACTTCGGCCTTCAGCAACTTTCTGCTCGCGTACGCTATGACCCGCTCCTGCCCTTCTATCGTCTGCGTCAGCACTGCGCCGAGGCCGTACTCGCTTGCGTCAGTCTGTAGGACGAATCTGGCGGAAAAGTCTGGACAAGCCAACACAGGGGCAGTCGTCAAGCTGTCCTTCAATTGACGCAATGCCTCCTCCTGTTCTCGATCCCATGCCCATTTCCGCCCCTTCTTTAAGAGCGCTGTTAGCGGCTGTACCTGAGTCGCGAAGTTGGGAACGAAGCGCCTGTACCATGACGCCATCCCGAGACATTGCCGCAACTCCTTGCAATTTGTCGGGGCCCTCAGGTTACGTATCGCCTCCACCTTCTCTGGATCGGTACGTATTCCTTCCCCACAAATGACGTATCCTAGGTAGACCAACCTCTCCCGGAAGAAACTGCATTTCTTCCTATTCAGCCTGAGATTAGCCGCCCTTAACCGGCGGAACACCTCTCTCAAGTTCTCTACATGTTGCTCCTTCGTTGCTCCTATTACCACGATGTCGTCTAGGTAGGCGAACGCATGAGGCTCCATTTCCGGTCCTATGACCGTGTCTAAAGCTCGCTGGAAGGTCGCACACGCCGAGTGTAAACCAAATGGCATCACCCGCCACTGGAAAAGACCTCTTCCGGGGACCGTGAATGCCGTACATTCCCGACTATCGGCTGCCATCGGTATCTGCCAGTACCCGTGCTTCAAATCCAGAGTGGAGATGAACCGGGCGTGACGCAACCGCTCAAGGATGTGATTGATCCTGGGAACAGGATAAGCATCTGGGATGGAATGCGCGTTGAGTTGTCGATAGTCGATACACATGCGCCACTCGCCAGTCTTCTTCTTGACTAAGACGATTGGGGCGCCGTGTGGACTACGCGACGGCTCGATGGCACCTGCCTGCATCAGCTCGTCCGCCTGTTCATCAATCACCCTTTGCATGGCCGGGTTCTTCGGGTAATATCTCTGTTTTAATGGCTTATCATCCTTAAGCCTGATCCTGTGCTCCGCGATGTGCGAGACTCCCTGCAGCCCCTCGAAGAGTGTCAGTTCCGACTCCAGGAACTCCTTAAGCTCCGGATCCAAGTCCGCTGGCCACTCTGCCTCTTCTACGCCGGGCTTGCCCTGCGGCTCGCCTCCTCCAGGTACCACTCCGGCTCCAAATAGAGCTCCCTGATCGCTCGACTCTGGCAGCCGCTCCTGATTCCCTGTGACCGTGCGGATTTGAGCCATTGCTCCTAATCCCTCCGTTCTTTGGCACGCTTCCACCGTGCCGCCTGCATGACCAGCGTAGATCTGCCTTTGCAGGTCTACGCGCCGCCTTTGGGCTCCTCAAGCTCTCGGCCCAACCCCGAATGAGACTCATCTTTTACTTCCTTCTTCTTCTCCTTTTCCGACAGTTGCCGAGCCGGCACTCCCGTTTGCTGACGCGCGAGGCCTCCTGCCGACTTCTCTCTCCTCTGCTGCCGAGCAGGTGCTCCCTTTTCATGACCTGGGAGGCCTTCCTCCGGCTCCCTGTGTAGCCGAGCAGGTGCCCCTCTTTCATGACTCGGGAGGCCTTCCTCCGGCTCCTTCTGTGGCCGAACAGGTACTCCCTTTTCATGACTCGGGAGGCCTTTCTCCGACTCTCTCTGTAGCCGAGCAGGTGCTCCTCTTTCATGACCTGGGAGGCCTTTCTCCGACTCCTCGCTCGTTCCTGGCCCCGCGCCCGGTATCGTCACTGCTTCTAGGACCAGTTCTGCCTCGCCGCAGCGTATTGTAGTGCCCATTGCACCCAAGAAATCCATACCTAGGATTACGTGGTCCAACATTGCGGGCATGACAAGCATTAACATGCTGGCCACCTTCCCCGCTAGGCCGACGTCTATCCTCAATGCCTTCTCTACTTCGACCGTGGACCCATCTGCCAGACGAATGCGCGCCTGCACGTTCTCCACTCTTCCCCGAATCGCCCCCTTGCGCACGCAGTCTTCGCTCATGAAGCTGCGAGTGGCCCCTGTATCGATAGTGGCGGGCATCGTCCTCCCGCCAATCTCCACCGTGGCGACGATCCGGCCACCCTCCACCTTAAGCGGGGGTACTACTGCCGAGTCCCGTGTGTGTCGGCGTCGACCCGACCCTGACCTGGGCGACGCCGTTGCCCGTTTCCCGCCTCCGTGCGGCGACAACACTCTTGGCTACTTCGGCCCTGATGCCCACATACCCAACAAAACAAAACGGGCGCATTAGGACATTCTCTGGCGAAATGCCCCTCCCGTGCGCACCTGCGGCATGCTCGTCGCGGGTCGTACCCGGTCCCGGCCTCTTGGCTCATCATCTGGTGGGCCACTTCCGCAGGGGCCGTTGCCGGCGGGGCGGAGACTCGTCTATCCACACCGATCGCTCCGGATCCGATGGGAGCAGACCGGAATGGGTTAAGGTGTTCCCCCAGAGGGCTGGACCGTCCTTCCCCACTCCGCACTACTTGAGCTCGTGGCCGCCTGACTCCCTGCCCTGCTTCCGGAGTATTCCGCTCGCTGTCTCATCACCGTTTCGTATTCCACAGCGAGTTGAGTCAGCTGGGACAAAGTGGAAAAATCTTGCCGTCGTACGTAAAGCCTGTATTCGGGTGCGGCATTCTCATATATCCGGTGCAACTCCTGCGCCGGCTCATATCTGGCATGGTGCATCAAAGCCCTCAGCTCTATTAGGTATTCCTTAAATTCTTCCCCCACACGCTGCCGGCGGGATCGGATTTCGTCTTCCAACCTCTCGAAATAGCGTGGCGGCAGAAAGAATTCCAAGAAACCCCTCCTAAATACCGACCATGGCACATCCCTTAGTCCACTACTCAGGAACCAACGAGCAGCCCGGTCACAGAATACCTCGCTCATGGCCCGAGGCAACCGATCGAGGGCTATACCGTACGTAATGGCACGCTCCTCTAGGTCCTCTAGGAACCCAAGGGGGTCGGAACGGCCATCGTACCTCATGCCCCACTTTCGGACTTGTTCTGGAACATTCGCGAGAGGCCTGGCCTCCGACTGAGAATATGGCCGGGGAATATGAGGGCCATTACTCGAGTCGTAAGGGGTTCGCCCTAGCTCCACGTCGACCGCCGTCGTCCGGCGAGCTCCGCTGCTCCTAATCTCGCGACTTTCCCCTGCACCCGAGACGGCTAAACTAGGGATCGGAACCTGCAGCCGCTCGTACAGCTGCGAACTCCTTAGGTCTGGTTCCGATTTTTGGCGCGGCCGTCCGCCAACGTCGGGTAGAGTGCCCCAGGGAGACGGCTCCAATGTTTTGGCGGTCTGAGACTCTAGCTCGGCCAGCCGAGCCCAAATCTCGGATGTATGGCCGCCATCCTGCACGAAAGTGGATAGCCGCTTACGCAGCTCCTCCACGCGGCCCTCCTTTTCCAGCCTGAACTCATGGGCGATCGCCACCAGTTCTTCTTTGCGGCGCTGGTGGATCCAGCGCACGCCTACACCCGGATTTTGGCACTCACCTGTCTCCATCCTGAGTTTTTGCTACTCACTCTGGGCTCAACTACAACTCTTGTGGATCCTCGCTCGAGTTTTGGGTTTGGTGTCTGGGCAACTCTCGTTCCGTAGGTTTATTTCGTTCACTTTGGTCTTTGTCTCTCTTGTTTTTCCTTTTGCTGTCCCTTTGGTATTTTCTCTCCTTTTTTTTGTTTTTACGTCTACTTTATATGCACTTAAATCTCTTTTAAACTTTTGACCATCGTTCACTTTAGTTTTTGTCCGTTTTTGCCTTTGCTTCTTGTTATTTCACTTTTCTTAAGTATCTGTCCTTATTATTTTTCTTATACATCCACAGCATTCCACTCGCAAAATAATAAAAAAATATAAAAAAAAATTAATTCACTTGATGTTCTTATACATTTTTTTTTTTTCTTGTTGCTTAGTCTTTGTTCATTATTCTTTTTTTTTTTTTTTTTAAATATTTTTTCTGGTTTCATATTATTTTTTTCTTGTTATTTATCACTTTCACTGCACATCCGTCGTCATCGCCTTCGCCGACTGTACTGACGAATTCAACTTTTCACCGCGCGTGAGTTGAACTCGTCCCACTGTACAGCCGCTGCCGCGACGCCTTAACGGCCCTTCGACGCCGACGTCGACTGCGACGCGCGTTTGTGCACACGTGTGCAAGTATGGTCTCGACGTCGCCCGTCTGGCGCGCGCGCGCTGTACTTTTCGACCGGCCGTTATCTCTCCTTTTTTTCCGTTGCTGAGCTCGACTTCTGTACACATTTTTCGTTGCTCAGATCTTGCAGGTGTTCATCTCGTCGCCTAACATAGGGTATGAAATGCACTTGTCGGGGTATACACGACTACTTTATACCCTAGACGCGCATTCTACCCGCCTACTATGCCTTCTTTTCCTTGCTCTCTACCGGAGTATATACAATTCAAGGTATGCTCGACTTGAAATACCCTGTACACAAAAAATTTTTTTTTTTTGGAAACACCTATTTGGGCATACTTGCGGGGCTTTAATCCGCAACTATGCCACGCCCCTAAACGCCTCTATGTCCCTGCTCGGGCGCCACTTGTAAAGTAGCTACTGGCCGGGGTATGAATCTCAGTCTCACCAGGCCCAGCGATTCACAAGACATTTATAAATTCGCTGGGACGGTGGGCTAAGGGGGGGGGTGAGGGTTTCGACACAAATCTACCTCGCACTGCCACTGTACTACTCAACATACCAGGCCGCAGCCTCGTGCTACCTCTTCTAGCGGGCCGGAGCCTCGTACCACCCCGCTATCGGGCCTTAGCCACGCACCAACTACACTGGCGGGCCGTAGCCACGCACCAACTACACTAACGGGCCGTAGCCACGCACCCACTACACTGGCGGGCCGTAGCCACGCTCCAACTACACTGGCGGGCCGTAGCCACGCACCAATTACACTGGCGGGCCGTAGCCACGCACCAACTACACTGTCGGGCCTTAGCCACGCACCAACTACACTGTCGGGCCTTAGCCACGCACCAACTACACCTCGAGACACCAACCAGTGATACCCGCCCCGGGGGCTACGATCTCATGCCACATGCCACAGGCCGAACATCGGTCAAATCCGATGTTAAAGTAACCCGGGTTATCAGGAAACAAGGAATTATCCGGCTTCTTCTTGATAGTTAATAACATAGGCACTTTATTCACTTTTATTACTTATGACTTTATAGCACTCCCTACGCTAAACCCTGCCGCACTGTTCTCTGGAGCTCTAGCGCTCCGCTATGCACGTCGCGTTTTTTCCTCAGCTTGCACTCCTTCTAGCACGTCTACTCACCATCAAGGTTCAATCCAAAAGTGCCGGCCCGCTCGCTAGCGAGCCATGCGCTTGCCTCGGCCGCTCAACTTCGCCGCGAGCTTTCGCAACTTCGCTTCGGAGCTTTCGCTCTTCGCCGCCGAATCGAAGCTGCGCTCTCGCAGGCAGTGTTGAGCAGCCGATCAGCAACGCACGGTTGCAGCGGCGGCCGGCGGTTAAATTCAAACTGGGCTCCTTGCCCTTAACATACTACTAATACAATGCTTACATACTATACAGTGCTTAGGAATTACGATACAATATATATATATATAATTATGAATTGTGGGGTGGCTACCCTAGTGGCCGCCTCACACGTTTTCTCTGTATTTTTGCAGAGATTCATCCTTTTGCGCTGCCCTAAGGACCTCGGCATATGAAGCCGTGTCCTTGCACTTGACCAGCAGGGCATCTAGTCTGCTTGAAATTTTACGTGGCTTTTTTGGTCGGCGGTTGACTTGCTGCCACGTGCTCTCTTTAGCGCTTCCCTCCTTGGGGCGCGCCGCCGGTCGTGCATGGTTATTGTCCGCACGGCGACCGTTTTCGGTAACTGCAGTGTTACGAGTTGGTGGCTCTTTTCGTATTCTTTGCCTTCGCTGTTTGTCTGCGTTTACTGCGGGGCTTACTGTCTTCGGCGGTGGCGTGCGCGCGCTCGTAGGCATCTCCTTGTTGTTGCAGCTCTTGATCTGCGCAACCAGTTCCGTGTCGCTTTTATTCTTAGCGTCTTTTTTGCATTTGGGGCAGGTTGTGTCTATCCGCAGCTGGTCTTCTATTTGGGCGCACACTGCCTCTTGTATCTTCTTCATTTGTGCCAGCGAGTCCTTCATTCCCATTCACCACCGGCTTTTTCCCATTGACGAGATAGATTATCTCGTCCATGATTGTTCCTAGTTTCTTCATCTGGTTGGAGCAAGAGTCCTTTGTGCTCTTTGCCCGCTTAGACGGTGTTTTCCGGGGCGTGCTTTCAGGGCTTCCCGAATTTCTGCCTCTCTTCGGCGTATTCGTACTTGCGCCTGCTTCAATGCAGTTGATAGCGTCGCATTTGGTTGGCAGAGGTGCATCGGCTTGGTCGGCTTGCGGTGGAGTTCTAGCAACTCTAGATTTCGCGAAGGCAAGACCATCTTCCCACTGGATAGGCTCTGCCTCTCTCGTTGTTGGTGTTGTTGCCTCTATTGTTTCGGGGTGGAGGTGTCCCCCTTGTTGTTTTGCATTAATTTTTTTGTAGTTGGGTTCCCCCTCGAGGCCGTTATTGTTGCCCGTTCTGTGCAGTCACCTTCGTGATCCCGTGGGTGCCTTTCCAGGGAGTGAGGTCCACGCGAGGGTTGACTCCGGTCCTCATGAGAGCCGGAGTTCAGAGCCAGATCGGTATTAGTCAGGACAATGTCAACTGATCCTGCACGGCCAACTTAATGGTAACGGACAGCAAGCGTTTCTCGAGGCCTTGCCATGGATTTAACGGGGCGGGTGCAGGAGCAGCATTAGCCCAGCAGCCGTTTCCGCTCGATTTCACTCGGTTTACTAAGGTGCTGGAATACTGCGGCCTGTCAGCCCGGCTTCGTCGGATATGTAAGTGGCTTCCAGTATGGGCTGGGGTCTCAATGGATCCTATGGGATCCTCTGTGCACGTCAGATAAGTGGCGCGAGTTTGTCCCGTAGGGCGTCCCACGTTGGCTACAAGTTTCCCCGTAGCGTTTGTTGGGAGTATGCCGCCCCGACTCGGCCGCCAGAGCCCCGTTTGTGGGTACGCCGCCGAGCGGTGGGGATGGCTTAGCCAGATCCGCGGCCTTGTGTACCCGTTGGCCCTGTTGGACATTCAGCATTCTGCATTTATCTTTCTATTTGCCTTACTACTAGCGCCATCTAGTGGTGGGCAGTTAGGTATTTGCATCCTGGCTTCGTAGTGGCGCCATCTATTTGTCGCACTATTATATGCGTTTGTGTGCTGTTTTTGAGCACTGGTGCTCAGCTGTGCTTACGCAAGTTGTCATCGCTAGCTTGTAGCAGCTGATCGTCGTCTGCATGACTTTCACAATTCACAGCGAGATTGAAAAGCTTTTCACTCAATGCGCTCCAGGGCACAATTGAGTGGTGTTGTTGTTGTCTTACCCAGCGGAGGAGACCCGTCCGTCCGGATCACCAGCGACTGCACCTCCAGTTGGTGATCAGCGCCAACTCCAGGTACGTTGTTTCTATCGTACAATCTGTCGCTTAGAGACGCTTTTCCTTTGCAGCAGCTGCAGCAAAGGGCGCAAACCGGAGCCCAAAAGAAAGCGCGTCCGCACCGCGTCTTTCACTTCACTCACTCCTGTGTGTGTGTGTGTTTTTTTTTTTTTTTTTTTTTTATATTCAGTTTATTTATTTGCTTAGTTATTTAGCTTAGGTTATAGTTGGGGTATTGTTTAGGTAGCGTGGATTGCCTGCGGAACGGCCGCGAAGCATTGCTTCACAGGCATGTTCTTGCTACCTAAATATCCGCGGTTCTCCGTCTGCTGCGCTCAACTCTCCTGAGTTCTCGCATTACTTCTGCTGCGAAGGTGCTGGCAGCGTCCCACTTTTGTGCGGTCTCTATCATGCTCGTGACCAGGTTGTCCACCGTGATAGGTCTGCCCATGATGTCCTCCAGTTCCTGCCTGTTCGCTGCGAAACGTCCACACTCGAATATGACGTGATTGGCGTCCTCTATGATTCCTCTGCCGCACCAAGAACACTCGTCTGTGTTGTCGTGGCCGAATCGCTTTAAGTAGCTCCTGAAGCATCCGTGGCCTGATAGGAGCTGCGTTAAATAAAAATTAGTATTGCCATACTTGCGATTTGTCCAGGCTTCCAAGTTTGGGATAAGCCTATGCGTCCAGCGTCCTTTAGATGCGCGATCCCAGCGTGCTTGCCATCGTGCTACGCTCTGCATCCTTGCCTCAGTGCGAATCGAGTTTGCTGTGTTGCTTCCATCGTGGGCTCTATAGCAAACTACAGCTTCTGTTGCCAGTTCGTTTAGCGGGACCATTCCTGCGATAACCAGCGCCGCTTCGTCCGATACCGTCCGGAATGCGCAGCTGACCCGTAGAGCGCTTAGGCGGTATATAGAGTGTACGCCCCGGCTGTAGCTGGGAACAGCCATAGCTCTGCTCCAGATGGGGACGCGTACATTATTACCGCTCGGTTTACGATCATAAGGAGCCGGCGTCTCTGCTGTTTCGGTCCCCGTGTGTTCAGCACAATCCTGGATAGCGCTCGACAGGACTCTGCTGCTTTCTTGTGCACGTACTCCAAGTGCTCTTTGAACGACATTCTTGTGTCTAGCATGACACCCAGGTACTTTAGCGCCCTTGCTAATTCTATTGTCGCACCGCCGACTCTTATGTGCGCTGTTTCCACTCTTTTTCGACTGCTGACTAACACCGCTTCCGTTTTATGAGCAGCCAGCTCGAGTCCAGCTGCTGCCAGCCATTGGTGCACACGGTCAATACTGTGGTTGCACGATTCCTCTACGTCCTTCAATTCCTTGCCGACGACTACAAGGACCACGTCGTCCGCGAAGCCGATGATACTTGTATCGATCGGGAGTTCCAGTCGGAGGATGCCATCGTACATGATGTTCCAGAGGAGGGGTCCTAGAACTGAGCCTTGGGGCACTCCAGCGGACACTTGATGTGTAGTGGGGCCGTCTGCGGTGTCGTATTGCAGCAGTCTTCCAGTGAAGTAGCTGCGTATCGTCTCCTGAAGATAATATGGGACGCGGAACGTTGACAATGCATCCAATATTTTGTCCCACCTGGCTGTGTTAAAGGCATTTTTAACATCCAGCGTGACGATGAGGCAGTACTTTTTTGTGACGCTTTTCCATCTCGATCCTTGGATGGCGTTTGTTGCTATGCCGACCACTTTCTCCAGAGCGTCTATTGTAGACTTTGCCTTGGTGAAACCAAATTGGCTTTGGGACAGGCCACCATTGTTGTCGACAGCTACTTGAAGCCTGTTGCAGATTAGCTTCTCCAGCACTTTGCCTAACGTGTCCAGGAGGCAAATCGACCTGTTTGACGATGGGTCGTCGGGCGGCTTACCAGGCTTCGGTAATAAAACTAGCGTTTGGAGTTTCCATATTGTGGGGAAAGTTCTCTCCATTAGGCAAATGTTAAAAAGCTGCACGAACTGCGCGGGCTGCAAGGACATGGCTAGTTTCAGTGTTCGGTTGGGGATTCCGTCCGGACCCGGTGCCTTACTGGGCTTTAGGCTTCTGGCGATCGTCAGCACCTCTTCGACTGAGACTTCGTCGATGAGAGACGGCATGGCTGCTACGTGGCTCGATGATATGGCTTGCGTATGTAATACGTCGGGTCTGATTGGGAATAGCGTTTCCACAATCAACTTCAGCTCACTTGGGTCAGAAGGCTGCGCTTGTTTGCCGGCGTAGAGTCTTTTAACGACAGTTTTATACGCCTTGCCCCAAGGATCATATTCGGCTGAGTCGCATAGCTCCAGGAAACATTCTCGTTTGCTATCTCTTATGGACTTTTTTAGCATTTTTCTGGCACTCTGATACCTTAGCTGCTGTTCGGCATAGTTGGGTCTACCTCGGGCTCGCTGGTATCTCCTCCTGGCTTGGATGCAGTTCAGCCGTGCTTCGGCAATATTTTCGTTCCACCAGTACGTGGGTACATGGTGGCGCCGAAACGTTTTCCGGGTTTGCATGCTCTCGTCACAGGCACGCGATAGCTGGCATGCCATTTGGGAGGCTCTTCTCTCTGCGTTGCCGGCAGTGACAAGCGAGTGGACTGCATTCGAAAAGGCCACGGGGTCGAAAGTATCCAGGCGGTAAGCTTTCCGACTTCTAGTGCTGGCTGCAGTTCCTTCACCAATCGTGCATATTATTGCGGAGTGGTCGCTTGCGGTGTATAAGTCGCTTAGTTGCCATTTTGTTGCGCTAAAAAGTGACGAGCTTGCGAAGGTAAGATCGATTATGGATGCGATACCACCTCGAGTGAAGGTATTTTCCGAGCCGAAGTTTAGCAGGGCTATATCTAGGGCTGCGAAGCTTTCCAACAGGGCACGACCTCTTGCGTTAGTTGCTTGGCTGCCCCATTCCACTGCCCAGGCGTTGAAGTCACCAGCAATAATGACCTTCCGCCCCCTTGCGTCATCTACTAATGCATCTAATGCAGCTGTAAATTCGCAGAGCTGCATACTTGGGGCCAGTTAGCAGCTGTATATCCACAGGCTGCCGTATTGTGCGCGTACAAACCCAGTAAAGGACTTTGTTTTTGTCAGCGATGTCGATGGGTCGCCACATACCCAGAGCGCAGCTTTTCCATCCTGATCCTCGGTCCATATTCTCGGGCAGTTGGTTTCTCGGTGGTGGGGTTCGCTGATAATGGCAATATCAATGCGCATCTCCCTAACAGTCTGCTCCAAGATGGCTTGAGCAGCTATGCAGTGGTTAAGGTTTATTTGAAATAACCTTAACATTCATTTTGCGTACTGCCTCGCGATACGCCGGACATTTAAAGCTTCCTGTAGCGTGGTCCGTTGATTTTTCTCCTTTCCGTATGCAAAGGCTACATTTTGGTGGCTTGGAGCAGCTCTTTGCTTCGTGACCTGTGTCCCCGCATCTGAAGCATGCGCCTTTCATATCGTCTCCGCTGGTGCAGTTCGCTGCAATGTGCCCAAAACCCTGGCATTTAAAGCATCGCTTTGGTTGGTCTATTGCACGAATACGGCAGACAACCCATCCAATCCTCACCATGGCCTTCTCTACAAGCGTCCTATCTTTTGGCGCTGGGAGAGTAACTGTGGCCCTTTGCTGGCCGCCAAATGCTGGTCGCAGCGATTTGATCGTTTCAATCGGCAAGGAGTCGTCTTGTAATGCACTTTTAATCGCTTCGAGCACTTCCTCCTTAGTCGCCAGCTCATCCAGGTCCTTGATCTCCACCTGGGACGTTTCGGTCAGCGTTCTTACTACCGCCCGGTCACCCAATGCCTTTCCCACAGCTTCTTGAAGCTCATCTGCGGAGTGCTCCGGCTTCCTATTGAGGCGCAGCAGAAGATCGCCCTTCGCGGTCTGGCGAATGCCATGCACGTCGCCGCTTAGGTGCTTGAGGGCCGGGTCGCTCTTCACGAGCCTGAGCATATCGGCATATGTGCAGTCACCCACTCCGTGGACTGTAATAGCGTCGGCTCTGGGACGCTTCTGCGTTCGCTTACGTCCGTTCACTGCTGTCCAGCTCTCTGGGTTGCCATTATGGCCAGCTAAGTTGGAGTTTGCAGGGGCTGTCTTTTGATGCGTGAGCACCGCCTGCTTCGCTGGGTTTTGACCCTGGCGTTTAGCCTTCTTGGAGGGAGTTCTGCGCTGCTCTGGCATGCCATCCCTCGGCCGTTTGGGCGTGCTTGCCTCTTTTTGGCCCCCGAGCTTCGTCGTGCGCGTCTTTAGCACGTTCGGCTCCGCACGTCTGGCTAATGACGGCGTCGTTTGCGCCTCGTCGCACTTCGTTTCCGGCGCACAGAGCTTGAGCGCCACCTTCTGCAGGCTTTCTACTCTCGCGAGTTCCTCTCGCATCAGCCCGTTAATGTGGCGTTGTCCGTTGAACAGCGCCGTTAAGCCGTTTAGGACTAAGCCCATCTTCTCAATCGTGCCTCTTAGCGTTCTTGGCAGCTCCTCACTCGCTTTTGCCGGCGACGACGCAGCCACTCTTTGCTGCACTGGCGTAACCGCCTGGTGTGGCGGTGATCGCTGTAGCGCAGAGCGGCGTGCAAAGGCATGCAGCTCATCCTCCATTTTCAATCTGGGCACCTGCTCTAACTATCAGGGCTCTACAGGAAAGTCCCTCGGTGGCCAACGGTTTCCCTCAGGCTATTAACCGCTGGGAGTTATACCGCTCCGACTCGGTCACCAGAGCCCCGTTTTTATGGGCACCGCCGCGGCGGGGGGGTTGGAAATTGGTCTGTTCCGCGACCTTTCGCTCCTTTTTTGCCCTGGAGCCTGTAGTGAGCACCGATATCGGCTTCTTTGCCTGTTCTTTCTCCAAAGCTTAAATGCTTAGCAAGAACAGCGTAAGCCCGAAAGTATGCCGTACTTTCTGCCAGTTACAGCTTATCACCTGGTTGGTATCTCCGCTACGCAGTTTGGCAGCTGGCTCTATAGTGCAGATCAGCTGGTTGTGAACTGCGCTAGCCAACACTACTAACAGCTGTTAGAGTGAATGCAACCAACTGCACAAATAGCTTTGCGAGACGGCTAATACAATTGAGTGGTAAGACTCACAAAAGCGCACAAACACGCCAAGTAGACGCCTCCACTCCCCTCGCCTGGATCGTGGAACTGTAGACGCCACCCCAGGAATGGTCTGCACGGGCTTCGCAGTGAGTACCACCACGCACCTTTTGGTGTCTTAGGCCTGTCTCGGCTCCCTGCACACGTGCACTAACTTCACTTTAATTTCACAGGTTTATTTGTTTATTTTCACGGAGCAGTTACAAATCGCGTCCGCACTCTATGAAAACAATCTCTTGTGCCGTGTGTGTGTGTGTGTGTGTGTGTGTGTGTGTGTGTGTGTGTGTGTGTGTGTGTGTTTGTGTGTGTGTGTGTGTGTGGATGTGGGGAGCAAGATCACATTTGCTTTCGCTGGATGTGATTGGATTGGAAGGGAAGAAGGGGAGAGGGAGTGCGTTGGCAACGCATGCGCAAGATCATGAATATTTTTATTTAGGTTGACATTTGTGTGTGTTGAGAAAGGGGACGGGGATTTTATGTTTCCATTTGTGGGTGGGGAGCAACATCACATATGTTTGCGATGGATGTGATTGGATGGAATGGATCGTGCGCTGCTATGTTATCTGTAGTATGTGCATATATCGAGGGTACACTGTACCAAGAACTTAGCATAAATATAACAGCAACACTTTGTTGCATTAAATAAACAAAACCAATTCAAGTGAGCGTGAAATATGATCACCCACTTTTGAACTACGCTAAGTCAGCATTCCCACGCTGACCGCCAATAACATATATATATATGCACATAAGACTCTCTCGCTCTCTAAGACATATACATATATGCAGCCGCTCCGCTGCTAGCGTAACCGGCAGCGCAGCTACGCGGCCTTAGCCTAAGCACTTATGTACATAGGCTAAGCGTACTCAAGGAGTTATGGAATAAATTATTATTAAAACTGAACTCAAACGGCACAGACGTGCCAGTGCATTGTATGATTAACTATTGGGATATTACATGGCAGAGCCGTGCCAGTGTACTGTATGCTGAACTATTGACATATTACATGGCGACCGTGACTCGGTCTGAGTCTTGCACGGATGGAAGCTGCTGAGCAACATCAACTTTATATGGCCCACTTCTGACACCGACAATACAACAACACCAAGAAGAAGAAAATTAGGCAAACAAATAGAAGAATCAACAGCGGATCCATCGACTTTACACGACTTTAAACGAAAATTGAACGCAGTAAGTAGAGTGGTATGTGTGGCAGAAGAGGCGGCGTAGTAAAACGCCTTAGAAGCCGAAAGGCAAAATTGCTCAAACTTCTAAATAGCAACGAGACCTTACCGTGGAGCACAACTGTGAAATTACACACAGAGCTTGAACACGTTAAAACGTTGCTAATAGAAAAGAAAAAGAGCCTGCCACAAGAGCCTATGCACACAACCACCTACAATGCAATTCCGAATATTAGTAAAATACTAATCAAGAATAAACCACCCCCAGCAAAGGAAATACCAACGCTAAGGAGGACATGCCCGAGTGACTGCGAGGGACCGCTATACTCACCGTATTGCGACTACACCTGTGCAGCCTGCACCGGTGCCCCAACACAGAAAACAGTAGCAGCCTGTGCAGCCAGCACCGGCCTCGACTAGCGCAACAAGCTAGTCCGGATCAGCGAACCGACAGCGTTTCCAAGAACGCCCACCAATAACATTTTTTTTTAATGCACTGCGATGCATAAAATTTAATTTTTAAATTTAAAATTGTAAAATTGAGCGGAATAACAACTGCCCAATTAGAGTGAGGCCTGTAAAGCCACGCAAATACTAGGCAGGAAAACATGTAAACTAACTTTCTATAACTCCAAACAATATAAACAAACAAACAATTTGATATATGTCAATAGAAACTAATAAAATAAGTAAATTTGTAGAAAATTTTGAAAATTCAGCCAAAATGGGCATTGTTGACGTAAAAACGGTAGACTCGACAGCTAATGTAATAAACAAAGTCGAAGTCGAAAACACCGACCTTAAACTAATAACAATACTTATTGTTATAATTTTTATTATAATACTAGCGCATCTATTATACAAATTATATAAGTACCACAACAGATGCATTAAGAAGCGATACCAGAGCCAGGCAAACGACCTGGATAAAATTTAAAATAAAATTACTCGTAATTAGCAACAGTAATTGATTAAAAACATTATTGAGAAAACAAACTAATTAAAATATATGGCCATTTGCTCATTAAATTTATATATATGTTTTTGCAAATTTTATTGGTTATTTTATAAATCTGTCTGCAAAGTAAAATTTTATTCTTATTTCCTGTAAACATTCAAAAATGATATAGGCAAACCAAGAATTTTTTTTAAAAATGAAATGGAATGGAAAAAGATTAATGCCGAATTAATTAATATTAAAGAAAAATTCGACAAATCATACAAGTGTTTAGCACAAAATAGGAATATTTCCAATGAAACTATAGGAAGACATGCAACAACACTAGTTGCATGTTTTAACCAAGCACGATCACTGATACACGACAATAAAGGAAAATTAAATACCCAACATTGATCGTATGTATCAAGATTTTTAAATAGGTTGAAAACAAACCTAAATAGCATTAAAACAAAATATGCGCTAGACATAACTATACCTTCGATTTTGAATACTCCAATATTAGTCGAGGAAGAAACAAACACAGATATAGAGACATTAAGCGATCCTGAAATCGCAAGCGGTTCAGACCAAAATATAAAAGAAGAAGATCTACACGATCTTACGATACCAGCGGTAATCACATTACCCGAGCTATCTGAGTCTGAACAAGAGTTGACAATTGAAGACAAAACTGTAAACATGGCCATGTCACAAGTAGAATTTCTTAAGCTAGCCTCTTCACTCATACCTGAGTTTAGTGGAAAGTCTGAGAATCTACAAAGTTTCATTGATGCTCTTAGTTTAGTGGATTCACTAAAAGGAACACATGAAACTACAGCAGTCAGTCTAATAAAAACTAAACTCAAAGGCCATGTTCGAAACTTAATCAACAATGAACAAACAATTCTGTCCATAATAGACAAACTAAAAAGCGGTATAAAAGGCGAATCAGCCAAAGCATTATCCGCTAAATTGTTCAATCTGCAGCAAAAGCAAAAGACAGCAAGTCAATATATTCAAGAAGTTGAACAGTTGACAAGGGCTTTGCAATCAGCACATATGATTAACGGTGTATCGCAAGAATATGCCGAAGAACTAAGCCTACAAGTTGCTGTAAAATCTATTATAACAAACAGCACAATTGACGAAGTCAGGTCTGTATAGACAGAGAGGCCAATATAGAGGAAACTCTAGAGGCCGTGGTAACTCAAACGGAGGCCACAACAACAACAATAACAATAATGTGAGAGTAGCCCAAAATACTTCGGGAAACTCCCAACAGCCCTTAGGTACACAGCAATAGATAGTAAAAAGGTTCATTCGATTAATCTTAGCGTAAATATATTCGTAACATTCACAAATGTAGCTAGAGGCAAAAAACTAATATTATTGATAGACACTGGTGCAGATATATCTTTGATTAAAGAAAATTCCGATACTTTCAATGATATAAACATTAATAATAAAGTTAATATTCAGGGAATCAACCAAGTATTGATTCAATCCAAAGGACTAACATCTTTAGAAATACAAACAACTAAATATATAATTCCACACAACTTCCATATTGTCGATTCAACTTTTTCTATACCGTGTGATGGAATTTTAGGCATAGATTTTATTAAAAAATATAATTGTCAATTAGATTTCACACCTTCAAAAGATCTGCTCATAATAAGACCAGATAATCTAAATTATCCCATCTATGTTCCCATAACTTACAGCTCCGGTAATAATACAATAGTGTTACCGGCCAGATCCGAAGTTGTCCGGAGAATCGAGCTAATTTCAAATGAAGATAGCATTCTAATTCCGAACCAGGAAATTCAACCTGGTATATATGCAGCAAACACAGTCGTAACGACTGCAAATGCATTTGTCCGTTTACTAAATACAACTAGTACCGATCAAATGGTTAATATAAATAAGTTAAATTATGAACCATTAGCAAATTATGATATATCCGAAATAAATAATGAAACCAGAACGAACAATGTTATGTCAAAGTTAACTAAAAATTTTCCAAAACTATTTAATAAACAATTAAAAGAACTTTGTTGTCAATATACAGACATATTCGGACTTGAAACCGAACCAATTACAACAAATAATTTTTATAAGCAGAAACTAAGATTAAAAGATGATGAACCTGTATATATAAAAAATTATAGAAATCCTCATAGTCAAAAAGACGAAATTCAAGCTCAAGTCGATAAACTAATTAAAGATGGAATAGTTGAACCATCAGCCTCAGAATATAACAGTCCACTGTTACTAGTACCAAAGAAATCCATAGATAATGAAAAGAAAAAATGGCGATTAGTAATTGACTATCGCCAAATTAATAAAAAATTACTATCCGATAAATTTCCACTTCCTAGGATCGATGATATCTTAGATCAACTAGGAAGAGCAACATATTTCTCTTGCCTTGACTTAATGTCAGGATTCCATCAAATCGAGCTAGACGAAAACTCTAGAGATATAACATCCTTTTCAACGAGCAATGGCTCTTATCGCTTCACGCGATTGCCATTTGGTTTGAAAATAGCCCCAAATTCATTCCAAAGAATGATGACAATTGCATTCTCTGGACTTGAACCATCACAAGCATTCCTTTATATGGATGACTTAATAGTAATCGGTTGTTCCGAAAAACACATGCTTAACAATTTAATTAGTGTTTTTGACATGTGTAGGAAACACAACTTGAAGCTACATCCTGAAAAATGTTCATTTTTCATGCATGAAGTCACATTTTTGGGACACAAATGCACAGATAAGGGAATCTTACCAGATGACAAAAAGTTTGATGTCATATTAAATTATCCAGTTCCACATGACTCGGATAGCGCTAGACGATTTATAGCATTTTGTAATTACTACAGACGATTCATCAAAAATTTCGCCGATTATTCTAGGCATATAACAAGATTAAATAAAAAGAATGTTCCATTTGAATGGACTGATGAATGTCAAAATGCTTTTGAATATCTTAAGAAACAATTAATAAAGCCTACTCTGTTACAATATCCAGATTTTACAAAAGAATTTTGTATAATCACAGATGCTAGTAAGCAGGCCTGTGGTGCAGTGCTAACACAAGCCCACAATGGAACTCAACTTCCAGTAGCTTACGCATCGAGAACATTTACCAAAGGAGAAAGTAACAAGAGTACGAAGGAACAAGAATTAACAGCTATTTATTGGGCAATCACGAAATTTAGACCCTATATCTACGGAACTCATTTCATAGTAAAAACAGACCATAGACCACTAACATTTTTGATTTCAATGACAAACCCCAGTTCTAAATTAACGCGTATGAGACTTGAATTAGAGGAGTATAATTTTACAGTAGAGTACCTAAGAGGCAAAGATAATTTTGTAGCCGATGCATTGTCACGGATAACAATATCTGAACTAAAAGAAATACAAAATAAAATCCTGAAAGTCACTACCAGGTATCAAAGTAGACAAAAATTCTGCGCAGAAAACAATAAAGTAGAGATGCCAAGGCAATCTACTGAAACAGCTTCTCAGCCCAACGTATACGAAGTCATTAATAATGATGAGGTACGTAAAGTAGTGACCTTACATATAAAAGATATGCTATGTTTCTTTAAACATGGTAAGAAAATTATAGCAAGAATTGATATTGGAGATTTATATACTAATAATGGAAATATTGACTTAGGACAACTATTTCCAAGGCTCGAAAAAAGAAGCCGGTATATTACAAATCAGCCAATTAAAAATGGCACCGTGGGAAAATATCTTTGAAAAAGTTTCAATAGATAATTTCAAAATTATGGGCAATAAAATATTGAACACATTGAGAGTAGCGCTACTCAACCCGGTGACCACATTAACAAATATTAAAGAGAAAGAAGCTATATTGTCTACACTACATGATGATCCAGTACAAGGAGGTCATACAGGCATTGCAAAAACCTTGGCCAAGGTCAAAAGACATTATTACTGGAAAGGTATGACTCGTGATATAACAGAGTACATCCAGAAATGTCAGAAATGTCAAAAAGCAAAAACAACAACAAATATTAAGACCCCTTTAACAATTACTGAAACCCCGATGAAGGCTTTTGACAGAGTGATAGTGGATACAATTGGTCCACTACCAAAGTCAGAAAAAGGCAATGAATATGCAGTCACGCTCATATGTGACTTGACTAAATATTTAATTGCTATACCTGTCGCAAATAAAAGCGCAGCAACAGTAGCAACAGCAATATTTGAATCTTTTATTCTCAAGTACGGTCCAATGAAGACGTTCATTTCGGACATGGGAACGGAATATAAGAATTCAATTATAAATGATTTGTGCAAATACTTAAAAATAAAGAATATAACATCAACTGCACATCATCATCAAACTGTTGGAACAATAGAAAGAAGCCACAGAACATTTAACGAATATATACGATCCTATATATCAGTAAATAAAACAGATTGGGACGTATGGCTTCAATATTTTGTTTATTGCTTCAATACAACCCCCTCTATGGCACATAATTATTGTCCATATGAGTTAGTATTTGGTAAGACTAATAATCTACCAAAGTATTTTAACAGCATAAGTAATATAGAACCTATATATAACATAGATGACTACGCTAAAGAAAGTAGGTATAGATTAGAAGTAGCATACAAAAGAGCAAGAAATATGCTCGAATTAAATAAACAGAAAAATAAGGAATTGTATGATTTAAAAACGAGGAACATAACTCTATCAATAGGAGATAAAGTTTTACTAAAAAATGAAGTAGGCCATAAGCTAGATTTTAAATACACAGGGCCCTATAGAGTTGAAAAAATAGAAGATAATGATAATATAGTTATTTCCGGAAATAAGAGTAAAAAACAAACAGTTCATAAAGATAGGTTAAAAATTTTTAATTCATAACAGACACAAAAAAAAATGAAAAAATAAAAATAAAAAAAATGAATTATCCAAAGTATGCAAAAAAAAAATATATACATATATATATATATAAAAAAAAAAAAAAAATATATACACTAAATACATTATAAATACATAACAATTATAATAAATAAAAAAAAAAATTTTTTATACAATAAATTTAAGTAAAATAACTACACTTAGTTACGTTATTTTTCAAAAGGAGGGAGATGTAGTATGTGCATATATCGAGGGTACACTGTACCAAGAACTTAGCATAAATATAACAGCAACACTTTGTTGCATTAAATAAACAAAACCAATTCAAGTGAGCGTGAAATATGATCACCCACTTATGAACTACGCTAAGTCAGCATTCCCACGCTGACCGCCAATAACATATATATATATGCACATAAGACTCTCTCGCTCTCTAAGACATATACATATATGCAGCCGATCCGCTGCTAGCGTAACCGGCAGCGCAGCTACGCGGCCTTAGCCTAAGCACTTATGTACATAGGCTAAGCGTACTCAAGGAGTTATGGAATAAATTATTATTAAAACTGAACTCAAACGGCACAGACGTGCCAGTGCATTGTATGATTAACTATTGGGATATTACATGGCAGAGCCGTGCCAGTGTACTGTATGCTGAACTATTGACATATTACATATCAGCGAGCTATAATGTAGCTGGGGGGAAACTGAAATGAAGTGAATATTATTTTTAAATAAAATGTATTTAGTTATTCCAAAGTTTTAAAGTGAAAAAGTCCTCTAAATCAGAATATTAAAAAATGGCATCAACATCAGCAAACAATAATCAAAATGCACAACGCCTTTGTGAGATTTGTGGAGTAACGGTGGCTCATAATCGCTGGGCACAACATTTGCGAACAAATGAGCACAAAAATAAGGACTTCACGCCGTTGGATGGCTATGTTCAACTTGCGGCATCCGGAATCCCAAACCGGATTAACACCTATTCATATAGCAATGTTTCGGATAACGTTATGCTGAAGAGTTCCTATTGGAAGCAGGAAGTTCATTATTTCCAATAATAGAAAACATTTTAGAGGTTCACACCTCATATAAAGTCAACTTTGAACTTTTCGCTGAATATTTCAAAATAAATAATAATAATACTGATGGTGAAGATTTTGAAATAATGTTCAAATCCCATCAAACTGAAATGTGTGTGGCTACGAAGTCTTCTGACTTAGAAGAAATATTCGTAAGCCACTCAGCCATCATAAGTTCAAAGATGGATGAATTCCAAGAGAGAGATAGTGGTTGGACTCTCTTAAAAATTATACGTTTGGAAATGAACGTCAATAAATATAAGCCACTAAGAGGCTCTAGTTTTATTCCATTACCACGGAAATTGAGCTTGAAGAAAGCTATTATTAATATAAAAAACGAAGATGAGTTTTGTTTTAAGTGGGCTTTAATAGCAGTCCTAAAGAACTTGCAACACAATGCTGATAGGTGTGCCCCATATAAAATCGATGATACAAGGAGTCCAATTATTGAAATTGATGAGATATTCTCACTCAAATTTCATAATATGGAATTTCCATTAAAGCTCAAATACATTAAATTGTTTGAACAACAAAATACTTACATAAGTATAAATGTCTTTGGCTATGATGAAGACATTAATGAAATTATTGGACCACTCTATCTAACCAAAGAGCACCGGGGGAAGCATATTAATCTATTGCTTTTGGAAAAGCAAGATATATCCCATTATGCCTGGATTAAGAATCTATCAAGGTACCTAAAGAAAACAAATAACGAGGAAGAAGGGCTATCTTCGGCATGCCGAAGATCTAATACCCTTGCAGACCCAACCTTTTAATGCCGAGAAAATGGTTAAGGCCGAGTTTGGTCAAGGTATCTTGATAAACACAAAAAAAGGCTTTTAATCAAAAACCTAGTTTTCGACCGATCGTTCCTATGGCAGATATATGATATAGTAGTCCGATGTAAATAAGATTTTACAAAAATGAAGGGAGCATAGTGTAATCTTTAAATGCCGTGTTTAATCGAAAAATCATGAAAAACAAAAAATGATCCATACAAAAACTTAATTTTCGACCGATCGTTCCTATGGCAGCTATATGATATAGGGGTCCGATCTTAATAGGATTTTGCATATATATGAGGAGCATAGTAAAACTAATATATGCCGAGTTTGGTCAAGATATCTTGAAAAACATTTTGTTTTTCATACAAGATCCTACTTTTCGACAGATCGTACCTATGGCAGCTATATGATATAGTGGTCCGATCTTAATACGATTTTGGATATATATGAGGAGCTTAGTAAAACTAATAAATGCCGAGTTTGGTCAAGATATCTTGATAAACAAAATGTTTTTTCATACAAGAACTAAATTTTCGATCGATCGTTCCTATGGCAGCTATATGATATAGTGGTCCGATTTTAATAGGATTTTGCATATATTTGAGGAGCATAGTAGAACTAATAAATGCCGAGTTTGGTTAAGATATCTTGAAAAACAAAATGTTTTTTCATACAAGAACTGCATTTTCGACCGATCGTTCCTATAGCAGCTATATGATATAGTGGTCCGATCTTAATGGGATTTTGCATATATATGAGGAGCATAGTAAAACTAATAAATGCCGAGTTTGGTCAAGATATCTTGATAAACAAAAGGTTTTTTCATACAAAAACTTAATTTTCGACCGATCGTTCCTATGGCAGCTATATGATATAGTGGTCCGATCCAGCTCGTTTTGACATATGTGCTGCGTGCAATAGAAATAGGGACTTCTGCAAAGTTTCATTAAGATAGCTTTAAAACTGAGGGACTAGTTCGCATAGAAACAGACAGACGGACAGACGGACATGGCTATATCGACTCGGCTGTTGATGCTGATCAAGAATATATATACTTTATGGGGTCGGAGATGTCTCCTTCTATGCGTTACACATTTCACGACAAAATTATAATACCCTCTGCAAGGGTATAATAATTAATAATATTTAATTCTACTGAAGTAGAGAAAGTTGTAAATATATATGTATTAAAACGAGAAAGAAGGGCTATCTTCGGCATGCCGAAGATCTAATACCCTTGCAGACCCAACCTTTTAATGCCGAGAAAATGGTTAAGGCCGAGTTTGGTCAAGGTATATTGATAAACAAAAAATATATTAATCAAAAACCGATGTAAATAAGATTTTGCAAAAATGAAGGGAGCATAGTGAAATCTTTAAATGCCGTGTTTAATCGAAAAATCATGAAAAACAAAAATTCTCCATACTAAATTAATTTTCGACCGATCGTTCCTATGGCAGCTATATGATATAGTGGTCCGATCTTAATAGGATTTTGCATATATATGAGGAGCATAGTTAAACTAATAAATGCCGAGTTTGGTCAAGATATCTTGAAAAACAAAATTTTTTTCATACAAGATCCTACTTTTCGACAAATCGTTCCTATGGCAGCTATATGATATAGTAGTCCGATCTTAATAGGATTTCGCCTATATATGAGGAGCATAGTAAAACTAATAAATGTCGAGTTTGGTCAAGATATCTTGATAAACAAAAGGTTTTTTCATACAAAAACTTAATTTTCGACCGATCGTTCCTATGGCAGCTATATGATATAGTGGTCCGATCTCAATAGGATTTTGCATATATATGAGGAGCTTAGTAAAACTAATAAATGCCGAGTTTGGTCAAGATATCTTGACAAACAAAATGTTTTTTCATACAAAAACTTAATTTTCGACCGATCGTTCCTATGGCGGCTATATGATATAGTGGTCCGATCTTAATAGAATTTTGCATATATATGAGGAGCATAGTAAAACTAATAAATGTCGAGTTTGGTCAAGATATCTTGATAAACAAAAGGTTTTTTCATACAAAAACTTAATTTTCGACCGATCGTTCCTATGGCAGCTATATGATATAGTGGTCCGATCCAGCTGGTTTTGACATATGTGCTGCGTGCAATAGAAATAGGGACTTCTGCAAAGTTTCATTAAGATAGCTTTAAAACTGAGGGACTAGTTCGCATAGAAACAGACAGACGGACAGACGGACAATGGCTATATCGACTCGGCTGTTGATGCTGATCAAGAATATATATACTTTATGGGGTCGGAGATGTCTCCTTCTATGCGTTACACATTTCACGACAAAATTATAATACCCTCTGCAAGGGTATAATAATTAATAATATTTAATTCTACTGAAGTAGAGAAAGTTGTAAATATATATGTATTAAAACGAGAAAGAAGGGCTATCTTCGGCATGCCGAAGATCTAATACCCTTGCAGACCCAACCTTTTAATGCCGAGAAAATGGTTAAGGCCGAGTTTGGTCAAGGTATATTGATAAACAAAAAATATATTAATCAAAAACCGATGTAAATAAGATTTTGCAAAAATGAAGGGAGCATAGTGAAATCTTTAAATGCCGTGTTTAATCGAAAAATCATGAAAAACAAAAATTCTCCATACTAAATTAATTTTCGACCGATCGTTCCTATGGCAGCTATATGATATAGTGGTCCGATCTTAATAGGATTTTGCATATATATGAGGAGCATAGTAAAATTAAACGAGAAAGAAGGGCTATCTTCGGCACGCCGAAGATTTAATACCCTTGCAGACCGAACATTTTCTATTAAGTGCGAATTTAAGCTTTTTGGTCTGGCTTCCGTCCATGACCATGTCAAAAAAAAAAACAGTTGCAAAAGGTTTTTCATACAAAAACTTAATTTTCGACCGATCGTTCCTATGGCAGCTATATGATATAGTGGTCCGATCCAGCTGGTTTTGACATATGTGCTGCGTGCAACAGAAATAGGGACTTCTGCAAAGTTTCATTAAGATAGCTTTAAAACTGAGGGACTAGTTCGCATAGAAACAGACAGACGGACAGACGGACAGACGGTCAGACGGACAGACGGACATGGCTATATCGACTCGGCTGTTGATGCTGATCAAGAAAATATATACTTTATGGGGTCGGAGATGTCTCCTTCTATGCGTTACACATTTCACGACAAAATTATAATACCCTCTGCAAGGGTATAAAAAGAAAGAGATTTTGAATATATATTTAAATATCTTTTATTTTCATTCATCTATTTATAAAAAATAATACAAACGAGAAAGAAGGGCTATTTTCGGCATGCCGAAGATCTAATACCCTTGCAGACCCAACCTTTTAATGCCGAGAAAATGGTTATGGTTTTAATCAAAAACCGATGTAAATAAGATTTTGCAAAAATGAAGGGAGCATAGTGAAATCTTTAAATGCCGTGTTTAATCGCAAAATCATTAGAAACAAAAAATGTTCCATACAAAAACTTAATAATATGATATAGTGGTCCGATCTTAATAGGATTTTGCATTTATATGAGGAGCATAGTAAAACTAATAAATGCCGAGTTTGGTCAAGATATCTTGAAAAACAAAATGTTCTGCATACAAGATCCTACTTTTCGACAGATCGTTCCTATGGCAGCTATATGATATAGTGGTCCGATCTTAATAGGATTTTGCATATATATGAGGAGCATAGTAGAACTAATAAATGCCGAGTTTGGTTAAGATATCTTGAAAAACAAAATGTTTTTTCATACAAGAACTACATTTTCGACCGATCGTTCCTATGGCAGCTATATGATATAGTGGTCCGATCTTAATAGGATTTTGCATATATATGAGGAGCATAGTAGAACTAATAAGTGCCGAGTTTGGTTAAGATATCTTGAAAAACAAAATGTTTTTTTATACAAAAACTTAATTTTCGACCGATCGATCCTATGGCAGCTATATGCTATAGTGGTCCGATCCAGCTGGTTTTGACATATGTGCTGCGTGCAACAGAAAAAGGGACTTCTGCAAAGTTTCATTTAGATAGCTTTAAAACTGAGAGACTAGTTCGCATAGAAACAGACAGACTCGGCTCGAGTATTATTTATCCTGTATAATAATATTCAACAGTTTCTGCTGTTGGGACTGCGATGTGTAACCCCAGGTTGTAAAACTGCGCGCCTGCAGCTCTTTGTTTGGCAAGCTGATATCGCCCGTTACAAAGTCGTTGAATTGACTCGTCTTTCATCGAATTATATTTCTTCGCAAGGAAGAATACGTGGTGTTGGAACTCCAAAGCAATTGTCTCACCAAACTTTGTTTTTGTTCTCCAAGCGCGTACAATATCATACATCACATTTTCTTCCATTGTTGTTATGCTCAAAAGGGGTTTCGCCCCTTTTGAGTTAAAATCATTAAGGACATCAATGTCCTGCATCTCCACTTGATGGTTAGATTGGTGCGATTGCTTCTGCGGCTACTGCTGCTGCTGCTGATGCTGCTGCTGCTGATGCTCCAACTGTCTGGGAGCTTCGACGAGGTTGGCCACTTGATACAATTTTGAGGATGGAAAATCTCAAGGATTTTATATTTAAATACTATACTACTCCGAAAAGTGTATTAAAAAATGTAGGAATGCAAATTGAAGGCGAGAAAATACCATTAAAGCTTTTAAACAAATTAACATAACATAAACGAGAAAGAAGGGCTATCTTCGGCATGCCGAAGATCTAATACCCTTGCAGACCCAACTGTTCGGTCATATACCTCATATGTACATTAGTCAGAGTATCAATAGCAATGTCAAAGCAGATTATGTTAAGATTATGCTAATTCTCTTCTATTTGAATGTCATAAGCACTCATACACATGTACGAAGCCTCGCTCTCTTTCGAACTCTGTAATTGCTCGGTCCCTTTAATCTTAATTTATGTTAAGAAATCAGTTCTGTAAGCATCATCATAGAAGTCAGTCGTGTTGCTCATCAATTTGTAAAACTTTTATTAAAACTTCATACCATCCACACACGCCCACTTGAGATAAGATTCTTAAAAGGTCAAAAAACGCTTTTGATCCAACATTTTGGCGCCCAACATTGCGGCTAGTGTGTGGAAATTGACGGCATATCGTTGCCGCCCAACATTTCGTTGGAGAAAGGTTTTATCGAACCCTTCGCAAAATACAGCATCGACAGCAACATTTGGCCAGCTCTTCTTTCTCGTTGCCGTTGCTTCGTCGCTGGAAACTCGCTACCTTCGCTTTGCTGCTGCATTCTTGTAGCCGTTACTTCGCGCTGGATACGCTCTGAGTTGATTGCTCATTGCCTTTGCCTCACATCTCCTTTCTCGTTGCCGTTGCTTCGTCGCTGGAAACTCGCTACCTTCGCTTTGCTGCTGCATTCTCGTTACCGTTGCTTCGTCGCTGGAAGCTCGCTGCCTCTGCTTGTTCACTGCATTTTGCTTCATCACTGCAAGCGACCCTCACATCGGTGAGCGCAACTTTTACAAGTCTTAGCTGTTCTGTTAACAGTGGGAGCATTTGAACTGTCGCTCGCTCACATCGGTGAGAGTGACATTATCAGGTTAAAGTTAGGCTGTGAAAATTTGGCAGTATCAAAACTGTCGCTCGGTCACATCGGTGATCACAACATTCTCGATACATAATGTCAACTCTTGAAGCAAACTTACGTAAGCGAGCGAACATAAAACGCAATATCGCACACTTAGAGGATGTTGTAAGAGTGTCACACGGTGAGCTACAATTACGCTTGGACATGTTGGAGATATACATTAAGGAGGTTTTGGAAGTACAATCTGAAATTGAATTGGAAGATCCTCAGGACAATGGACGTGCAGAGGTGGAAGACACATATGTGAGTATCAAATTGTCCATCCAATCCCAACTGGATGATGTACTGCACAGCACCTCATTTTCTAACCCTGCTCCAATTCGCTCTTCGCCGCCATCGAGTCTTCCTCGATTGGCTCCGCCTGTATTTGATGGGAAACGAGCAGAGTTTAAAAACTTCATTACATCATTCAATCAGATTATCGGTCGTGAGTACTCTCTTTCGAACATTGAAAAGTTTAATCATCTGCTGAATTGCTTGAAGGGCCCTGCCCTACAGGCAGTAAAGGCATTCCAAGTGACTCAGGAAAATTATACCAAGGCTCTTGCTCGTTTAAGTGAACGTTATGACAATCCTACACTTACATTTTTAGACACAATAGAATCACTATTCAACCTACAGCCAGTCGACAAACCGTCGACAACTGGACAATGCGTCAGCCCTGTATTCATCATTATCGTCATTGGGTACCGGATCAGATATTGCCCAAGCCATGTTGATATTCATCGTCATCGGAAAATGTGACCAGCAAACTCGTAACAAGTGGAATGAGTCTCTTGACTTACGTACATTGCCAAATTGGGCTCACTGCACAACTATTTTGGAACGTCATTGTCAGTTTCTGCAATCAAGCGGCATTGCATCGTATCGAATGGCTGATTCTTCGAAACAAAAACACGTGTACAAGCCTAGCAAGGGATTATCATTTGCTATTACTAATCCAACATGCACTGTTTGTTCCAGCTCCGACCATAAAATTGTACAATGTTCTCAGTTTCAAGACATGAGTCCTAAACTCAAGTACGGAGTCGTAAAAAATGCTGGACTTTGCATTAATTTCCTTCAATTAGGACATCGGATGGCTCAGTGTCCGTCTAACAATCGTTGTCGAAGCTGCAAGAATCGCCATCACACGCTCCTGCATTTTGGCCAACCGCCTGCATCATCATCGTCTACATCGCCATCATCCATAGCGCAAATGTCCTCAACAACGACTCCTGCTGCAACGCACTCGCATATGAATCAATCGCCAGGCGGACAAATAATTCTTGCTACTGCAAAGGTACTAGTGCGAGATTCATCAGGGGCGTATAAACAAGGCAGAGCATTGCTTGACTCATGTTCCCAAGTCAATTTCATAACTGATCAATTCGCCCAACGGCTGCATCTACGCCGTGATAAGCATCATTTCGAAATCCGCAGCATAGGGGAGACCTCGACTAAAATTAACAACTGTACAACTACTGGAATTAAATCTCGTTTGTCACCATTTGAAGTAACACTACAGTTCCGCATAACGTCTCACATTGCCTACCAGCCGGATTCGGAAATCGACACCTCAGATTGGAGGTTGCCCGCGAATACACCACTTGCGGACGAAACTTTCCACAGGTCAGGTCGGATTGATCTCCTTCTCGGTTCCGAGGCATTTTTCGAAGGCCTGGCTGTTGGACAGATTAAGCTCGGAGACAATTTGCCAGTCCTTCAGAAAACGTTGCTTGGATGGGTTGTGTCTGGCAAGTATCGTCATCAGTCAGCTAAGCAGTCATCAACGTGCTTGCTTTCTGTGGAGGAGTCAATTGACAAAAATCTTCAATTACTGTGGAGCATTGATGCTCTAGAAATTTCTCCAAAGTCAATCAATCCAGAACATCGGCTCTGTGAAGATATGTATTCAAGGACAACACAGATGAATAACGGTAGGATTGTTGTGCGTCTACCTTTCAAGGGAGATCCAATGTGCCTTGGCAATTCAAGCGATGTTGCACGTCGTCGTTTTTTATCGCTCGAGAGGCGCCTCAGTCAGCAGCCTACTGTTCAATCGCAATATGTAACCTTCATGAAAGAATATGAGGATCTTGGCCATATGACTTTGGTGACGAATCCGAGATTAAGTGGGCCACACTTTTATATTCCTCACCATTGTGTTTTTAAACCCAGCAGTGCATCAACGAAGTTACGAGTCGTGTTTGACGCCTCGTGCACTTCATCGTCCCAGCATTCATTGAATGATTTGCTTCTCGTTGGCACAACACTCCAAGAAGATCTGTATATACTTCTCCTTCGTTTTCGATTGGTTCGTTACGCCATCACAGCGGACATTACGAAAATGTATAGACAAGTTTTAGTCAGCCCAGGGGATCGGAAATTTCAATATATATTTTGGAGAGCATCCCCTGATGCTGATTTGCAGACCTTTGAGCTAAATACAGTGACGTATGGAACGGCCTCGGCCCCATACTTAGCAGTTCGCAGTTTGCAATATCTGGCAGATCTGCATGTGAACGAGTTTCCCATTGGCGCATCCATTGTAAAATCATCGTTTTATGTTGATGATCTGCTATGCGGAGCAAACGAGCTCGTCGAGTTGCAGAACATCAAACACGAGGTCACCGAGATACTTCGCCGAGGACACTTCCCATTGGTTAAGTGGCACTCCAATCATCCCGCCGTCAGGAACGACGAATCGGTAAAGGATTTAAACTTGGATGCAAACGCTGTCACTAGCGCACTCGGCGTAGCTTGGGATCAACGTCGTGATGTGCTACTATTTCAATTTAAACCCAAAAAATTGTATTCAACAGTCACAAAGAGGACTATTCTCTCGACTGCGTCTTCTCTGTTCGATCCATTAGGATTGCTGGCACCAATCATTATCGTCTCGAAAATCATCCTACAGGAGCTATGGCTGCTAAAACTCGCCTGGGATGAATCTGTTCCGCAATCACTTCTACAAGCATGGAGAAACTGCGTAACGTCTCTCAAGGAATTGTCGTCGATTTCAGTACCCCGTTTTTGCTTGCAAGCTGAGCTCACAGACATACAACTGCACGCTTTCTGTGACGCATCAATACGTGCTTACGGCTGTTGCGTATATGTGCATTCCACGGACTCGTATGGCAATGTCCAGGTTCAGCTCCTGACTGCTAAATCTCGGGTGGCTCCTGCCAAGAAGCTGACGCTTCCTCGATTAGAGTTAAGCGGAGCTCAACTTCTGAGTAAGTTATATATAACTGTCAAAAACATATTCATCGGCAAGCCGCACAGCGCGCATTTCTGGTCTGATTCGCAGATTGTCTTGCACTGGCTGCAACAACACTCTATCACCTTGTCGACATTTGTTGGAAATAGAGTATCCATTATACAAGATCAAACAGCAGATGGAAAGTGGAGACATGTACCGTCAAAATTGAACCCTGCTGACATCGTGTCACGTGGATGCCCAGCTAATGAGCTCCAGCAATCAATTTGGTTTACAGGACCTGCGTTTCTGCGTGATTCCGAGACTCAATGGCCCTGCCAACAATTCGACAATGATTTGGACATGGACATTATCGATGCTGAAAAACGGAAGTCTACATTTGCTGCAATTATCGAAAGTAATTCTATTCTGGACTGGCTGAACGGAACTAGTTCATACATTCGGGCGCTTCGAGTTATGGCATATATGTTCCGGTTTTACCATATTGCCAAAAAGGAACACCCTGTCGAAAGTTCGCCGCCATGCCCAGAAGAACTTCGCCACGCGTTGCACTGCATCATCAGGGTCATCCAACAGCACCATTTCAAGGAAGATTTGCAATTGCTAAGGAAACAAAGAGATTTGAAAAGCAATCTGAAATTTCTCAGCCCCTTCATAGATGACTCTTCTGGATACGAGCTCATTAAGGTTGGTTATGTTCGGCATCTTCACTTGCGCAATTACCATGCAGGACCAAAGGCATTAGTTGGACTGCTGCGGCTTCAATTCTGGGTCATAAACGCAAGAGCTTTAGCACGCAGCATTGTTCGTTCTTGTGTACACTGTGTCAGATATCGTCCAGTTCTACTTCGTCAAGTCATGGGTTCCCTTCCACCTGAGCGCTTATCCACAGACAAGCCATTTCGCCACGTTGGAGTCAACTTCTGCAGTCCAGTGAACACCTATCTTCGAATACGTGGCAATGGTCCCACAAAATCCTATATCGCCATATATGTCTGCATGGCCGTAAAGGCCGTTCACATTGAAATCGTGTCAGATCTTTCAACGAATAAGTTTTTTGAATCGTTGAAACGCATGGTTGCCCGTCGTGGACCAGTATCGCACATCTATTGTGACAACGCCACAAATTTTGTCGGAGCATCCAACAAGCTACTCGAGTTAAAGAAGTTCATGTTCAACACTATCACTCAAGATGCTATCCTATCATATTGTTCCTCTGAAGAGATAACCATTCATTTCATTCCACCTAGGGCTCCACACTTTGGCGGTCTTTGGGAGGCCGCTGTCAAGAGCGCAAAGAGTCTGCTGGTGCGTACCCTCGCTAACACCCGGTTCACCTTTGAGGAACTGAACACCGCAGTTGTTGAGATAGAAGCAGTACTCAACTCTCGCCCGCTGTCACCGCTATCATCTGATCCCAACGACTTCAGCGCTCTCACTGCAGGACACTTTCTAAATGGAGATGCACCGCGCGCTTTGCCCGAGCGTGAGATTATCACCAACAACATCTCCAACTTGGATCGTTACGAGCAGATCACAGCTGTTCAACAGCAATTCTGGCGTCGTTGGTCTGCGGAGTATGTGAACGAGCTTCGAGCCAGGACAAAGTGGACTTCGGCTTCCCAAAATCTCACAGTTGACTCTATGGTCATCATACATGAGGACAACACACCGCCATTACACTGGAAATTAGGACGTGTTGAGTCTGTTGTGAGTGGCAAAGATGACCGGGTTCGTGTCGCATATATTCGAACTGCCTCTGGACTCTGTTGCCGGCCAGTACATAAGCTGGCTGTTCTACCTGTCTCTTGAAAGATAATTCTTTCAAGGCGGCCGGGATGTTCGGTCATATACCTCATATATACATTAGTCAGAGTATCAATAGCAATGTCAAAGCAGATTATGTTAAGATTATGCTAATTCTCTTCTATTTGAATGTCATAAGCACTCATACACATGTACGAAGCCTCGCTCTCTTTCGAACTCTGTAATTGCTCGGTCCCTTTAATCTTAATTTATGTTAAGAAATCAGTTCTGTAAGCATCATCATAGAAGTCAGTCGTGTTGCTCATCAATTTGTAAAACCTTTATTAAAACTTCATACCATCCACACACGCCCACTTGCGATAAGATTCTAAAAAGGTCAAAAAAAACGCTTTTGATCCAACACCAACCTTTTAATGCCGAGAAAATGGTTAAGGCCGAGTTTGGTCAAGGTATATTGATAAACAAAAAAAAAAACTTTTTATCAAAAACCGATGTTAATAAGATTTAGCAAAAATGAAGGGAGCATAGTGAAATCTTTAAATGCCGTGTTTAATCGCAAAATCATGAAAAACAAAAAATTCTCCATACAAAAACTTAATAATATGATATAGTGGTCCGATCTTAATAGAATTTTGCATATATATGAGGAGCATAGTAAAACTAATAAATGCCGAGTTTGGTTAAGATATCTCGAAAAACAAAATGTTTTTTCATACAAAAACTTAATTTTCGATCGATCGTTCCTATGGCAGCTATATGATATAGTGGTCCGATCTTAATAGGATTTTGCATATATATGAGGAGCTTAGTAAAACTAATAAATGCCGAGTTTGGTCAAGATATCTTGACAAACAAAATGTTTTTTCATACAAAAACTTAATTTTCGACCGATCGTTCCTATGGCGGCTATATGATTTAGTGGTCCGATCTTAATAGAATTTTGCATATATATGAGGAGCATAGTAAAACTAATAAATGCCGAGTTTGGTCAAGATATCTTGAAAAACAAAATGTTCTGCATACAAGATCCTACTTTTCGACAGATCGTTCCTATGGCAGCTATATGATATAGTGGTCCGATCTTAATAGAATTTTGCATATATATGAGGAGCATAGTAAAACTAATAAATGCCGAGTTTGGTCAAGATATCTTGATAAACAAAAGGTTTTTTCATACAAAAACTTAATTTTCGACCGATCGTTCCTATGGCAGCTATATGATATAGTGGTCCGATCCAGCTCGTTTTGACATATGTGCTGCGTGCAACAGAAAAAGGGACTTCTGCAAAGTTTCATTTAGATAGCTTTAAAACTGAGAGACTAGTTCGCATAGAAACAGACAGACTCGGCTCGAGTATTATTTATCCTCTATAATAATATTCAACAGTTTCTGCTGTTGGGACTGCGATGTGTAACCCCAGGTTGTAAAACTGCGCGCCTGCAGCTCTTTGTTTGGCAAGCTGATATCGCCCGTTACAAAGTCGTTGAATTGACTCGTCTTTCATCGAATTATATTTCTTCGCAAGGAAGAATACGTGGTGTTGGAACTCCAAAGCAATTGTCTCACCAAACTTTGTTTTTGTTCTCCAAGCGCGTACAATATCATACATCACATTTTCTTCCATTGTTGTTATACTCAAAAGGTTTCGCCCCTTTTGAGTTAAAATCATTAAGGACATCAATGTCCTGCATCTCCACTTGATGGTTAGATTGGTGCGATTGCTTCTGCGGCTGCTGCTGCTGCTGCTGATGCTGCTGCTGCTGATGCTGCTGCTGCTGATGCTGCTGCTGCTGATGCTCCAACTGTCTGGGAGCTTCGACGAGGGTGGCCACTTGATACAATTTGGAGGATGGAAAAATAGCGAGTCTCGAGGATTTTATATTTAAATACTATACTACTCCGAAAAGTGTATTAAAAAATGTAGGAATGCAAATTGAAGGCGAGAAAATACCATTAAAGCTTTTAAACAAATTAACATAACATAAAAAAGCACACACCACCACCAACATGAGCAAGAGGGGAATAGTAAATGAGTTACATGGACCAGCGCGAAAAAATTTTGAGCGTAGAAGGGTTATTATGAAAGGAATCGATGATCATTGGCAGGCAGATTTGGTGGAAATGGGAAATTATATATCATCAAATAAAATTGTCGATTCCTATTAACTGTTATCGATAAATTTTCCAAATACGCCTGGGGTGTATCACTCAAAAGCAAAAATGCTCAAGACGTTACAAAGGCGATGGTAAATATTTTTAAATTGGGTCGTACTCCTAAGAATTTACAAACCGATGATGGAAAAGAATTTATTAACAAGAACTTTAAGCACTTAATGAATAAATTTAATATCAATCATTATTCAACATATAGTGGGTTAAAAGCCTCAATAGTTGAACGATTCAATAGAACGCTCAAAGATATAATGTGGAAAGAATTTAGTGTTAATAGTACATATCAATGGATTGGAATTTATCAAGACCTAATTGATGAATATAATAGAAGATATCATCGAACGATCAAAATATCCCCAATCAAAGTAAATTCATCGAATGAAAAGGAGTTGTTAAGCACGGTCTACAGTAAAAAAAAATATTTACCGGATCACGATTTCATGTTGGTGATAATGTACGCATTAGCAAGTATAAACATATCTTTGAGAAGGGATATACTCCGAATTGGACCTGCATAAAAGTCCTCAGTTTTAATGGTATATATTAAGGAGTCTGTGTCCATATAATTCAATGCTTGATCAGATTTAAACTTTGCTCCCATATAATCATAATGAAAATCATACATCGACAATTTCGAAAGATCTAATACGGTAAAACCTAAATATATGGGTTTATTATAATAGTTATGCAATCTTTTCATTTGGATTGCATACATTCGAGAATTGCAGAGAGCTATGAAAGTTTGATTTTGCGATTAATGCCCCTGCTCCCAATCTATTGCGAGACGTTGTTTCCCACTCAGTTACCAATTTAATATTTTTACGTTTTTCAACGTTTTCCATGGTTTTCCCATATACTGCATTATTTAATAGCTTAAAAAATCTTTTTCGCCTGCGTTCTATGATATGTATTAATATCAATATATTTTCTTAACCAAGGAGACTGCTTAAACCGTAATATACGGTAAATCTTAGTTAGCCGCAATCCATTATGAATACATGGTTGAAAATTTCTATAATGTATGGGATATTTATATTTCGGTCTTAGGTCAGCGATAAGCTTTTTAACTGTAAACTTTGCAGTCGGCTTTTGATTTCTTGGACAAAACGGCAAGTCGTTATGCATATCATGAAGGGATGCTGGGTATTCTAAATCTACTTCAAGAGTATATCCGTATTCATACGTTTCAGAAATTGAAAATAAATGAAATGATCGTATTTCATCCTCACTTAACCACTGGAAATCACCATATGGAAGATATTGTAACATCGCCCACCCATATAGATTATTTGAATCCAAATACATTAAATATTGAGAGGGTTTTGTGCTATCATAATCATTCATATACTTATGAATGTCTCTGACAACACTGTACTAATCCCCCACGAATACCATTTTGTATAAATCTTTGCATATCTATGTCTGTAAATAATTCTAATTCTATTCAAGTTGTTTTTAGCATAGCATCCCAAGATAACCCCGGAGCTGTGTAATAATGGGCTGGGTCCAATGAATAAATATTCTTGCAAATTAAACGAAAATTTTCGAAAACATCTGCAAGCAAAAGTACATCTGTCTTTAAATACAGCTCCATATAATCTTTGAGGGTTTTACAATTAAAAACTCTCCACACGTTCTGAGCGTGCAAATAATCATCATCTAAACATTATTTATTTGCAAGACTGTTGAAAAACTTTTCCCTTGGTGGAAGAACAGTTTCTTGCAAACATTCAAATTTAGTAAAGTATTCATATGGGAAAACTCCCTTCCTATGTACTAGATTAAAGTGTGTTTCGTCCGGGAAAAACCGTTTAACATTTGTGAAATTATTATGTTCTAAATTAGAGCTAAGACTATCTAAACTTGGAGCCATAAATCGAAATGAGTCTAAAAAAAATATTTCCAAATTTGTATTATGCTCTGTAATATATGTGTATTTTGAAAGGGAAATGTAAATCTCTTTATTGAGAGGTAGAACCTTAATTTCACCTTCAACTTTTGACAACTCTCTTACAAACAAATGAGCATCATAGCGTGAAAAATTATGAAAAAGTACGGGGATAAATGCAATTTAATTAATTAATTAATTTATATTACAGGCATTCTGAGCCGACCATCTAAATTTACCAGTTAAGTGGCAATGATCCCGTACTCTACCTAAGTTTAAAATCTTAGTACAAATGTGGCAATTTATAGCATTTTTAAATTTATGTTCATCTTCCAAACTCATTTCGATTGGTTTTACATTATGTAAATATTTGCTATTAATCTCGCTTGCATCAGCAATGAGAGATGTTACAAAACGAAATCCTAAATTTTCTCCACTATATATAACGAGCTTATCTAAACTAGAATCATATGCAGATTTTATGAAATATGCGTATGCAACAGGAATGTGTTCATGAATGCTTATTACATTTTCGCTCACATTCCTGTTGATAGGTTTAAAACGCACTCGAAATCTGCATAAACTATAAAAGGTATATCTAAACTATTTGCATAATTCTTAGATTTTCGCCACCACTTTTCCACACTGCTCGCCATGCATCCTGTCGTTATGCGAGTAGTTTAAGCATGCATTACAGAAGTGTAATTTCCTCGTATGCGAAGTCAACTGATTGTTTGTAAGCCTGGAGGAGAAAATATAATTGATATTAAAAAAGAAATGTATATTTTTATTTGTTTTCTTTACTTACCTTGATACATTCTTAATCCAGGCATAGTGGGATATATCTTGCTTTTCCAAAAGCAATAGATTAATATGCTTCCCCCGGTGCTCTTTGGTTAGATAGAGTGGTCCAATAATTTCATTAATGTCATCATCATAGCCAAAAACATTTATACTTATGTAAGTATTTTGTTGTTCAAACAATTTAATGTATGTGAGCTTTAATGGAAATTCCATATTATGAAATTTGAGTGAGAATATCTCATCAATTTTAATAATTGGACTCCTTGTATCATCGATTTTATATGGGGCACACCTATCAGCATTATGTTGCAAGTTCTTTAGGGCTGCTATTAAAGCCCACTTAAAACAAAACTCATCTTCGTTTTTTATATTAATAATAGCTTTCTTCAAGCTCAATTTCCGTGGTAATGGAATAAAACTAGAGCCTCTTAGTGGCTTATATTTATTGACGTTCATTTCCAAACGTATAATTTTTAAGAGAGTCCAACCACTATCTCTCTCTTGGAATTCATCCATCTTTGAACTTATGATGGCTGAGTGGCTTACGAATATTTCTTCTAAGTCAGAAGACTTCGTAGCCACACACATTTCAGTTTGATGGGATTTGATCATTATTTCAAAATCTTCACCATCAGTATTATTATTATTTATTTTGAAATATTCAGCGAAAAGTTCAAAGTTGACTTTATATGAGGTGTGAACCTCTAAAATGTTTTCTATTATTGGAAGTAATGAACTTCCTGCTTCCAATAGGAACTCTTCAGCATAACGTTATCCGAAACATTGCTATATGAATAGGTGTTAATCCGGTTTGGGATTCCGGATGCCGCAAGTTGAACATAGCCATCCAACGGCGTGAAGTCCTTATTTTTGTGCTCATTTGTTCGCAAATGTTGTGCCCAGCGATTATGAGCCACCGTTACTCCACAAATCTCACAAAGGCGTTGTGCATTTTGATTATTGTTTGCTGATGTTGATGCCATTTTTTAATATTCTGATTTAGAGGACTTTTTCACTTTAAAACTTTGGAATAACTAAATACATTTTATTAAAAAATAATATTCACTTCATTTCAGTTTCCCCCCAGCTACATTATAGCTCTCTGATAACATAGCAGCGCACGATCCATTGCATCCAATCACATCCATCGTAAACATATGTGATCTTGCTCCCCACCCACAAATGGAAACATAACACCCCCGTCCCCTTTCTCAACACACACAAATGTCAACCTAAATAAAAATATTCATGATCTTGCGCATGCGTTGGGCTCCGGTTTGCGCCCTTTGCTGCAGCTGCTGCAAAGGAAAAGCGTCTCTAAGCGACAGATTGTACGATAGAAACAACGTACCTGGAGTTGGCGCTGATCACCAACTGGAGGTGCAGTCGTTGGTGATCCGGACTGACGGGTCTCCCCAATGGGTAAGACAACAACAACACCACTCAATTGTGCCCTGGAGCGCATTGAGTGAAAAGCTTTTCAATCTCGCTGTGAATTGTGAAAGTCATGCAGACGACGATCAGCTGCTACAAGCTAGCGATGACAACTTGCGTAAGCACAGCTGAGCACCAGTGCTCAAAAACAGCACACAAACGCATATAATAGTGCGACAAATAGATGGCGCCACTACGAAGCCAGGATGCAAATACCTAACTGCCCACCACTAGATGGCGCTAGTGGTAAGGCAAATAGAAAGATAAATGCAGAATGCTGAATGTCCAACAGGGCCAACGGGTACACAAGGCCGCGGATCTGGCTAAGCCATCCCCACCGCTCCGGCGGCGTACCCACAAAAGGGGCTCTGGCGGCCGAGTCGGGGCGGCATAACTCCCAACAAACGCTACGGGGAAACTTGTAGCCAACGTGGGACGCCCTACGGGACAAACTCGCGCCACTTATCTGACGTGCACAGAGGATCCCATAGGATCCATTGAGACCCCAGCCCAGTAAGGTCTCAATTACGGCATACTGGAAACCACTTACATATCAGACGAAACCGGGCTGACAGGCCGCAGTATTCCAGCACCTTAGTAAACCGAGTGAAATCGAGCGGAAACGGCTGCTGGGCTAATGCTGCGCCTGCCCCCGCCCCGTTAAATTGGCCGTGCAGGATCAGTTGACATTGTCCTGACTAATACCGATCTGGCTCTGAACTCCGGCTCTCATGAAGACCGGAGTCAACCCTCGCGTGGACCTCACTCCCTGGAAAGGCACCCACGGGATCACGAAGGTGACTGCACAGAACGGGCAACAATAACGGCCTCGAGGGGGGGCCCAACTACAAAGAAATGAATGCAAAACAACAAGGGGGACACCTCCACCCCGAAACAATAGGGACAACAACACCAACAACGAGAGAGGCAGATCCTATCCAGTGCGAAGATGGTCTCGCCTTCGCGAAATCTAGTAGAGTTGCTAGAACTCCACCACAAGCCGACCAAGCCGATGCACCTCTGCCAACCAAATGCGACGCTATCAACTGCATTGCAGCAGGCGCAAGTACGAATACGCCGAAGAGAGGCAGAAATTCGGGAAGCCCTGAAAGCACGCCCCGGAAAACACCGTCTAAGCGGGCAAAGAGCACAAAGGACTCTTGCTCCAGCCAGATGAAGAAACTAGGAACAATCATGGACGAGATAATCTATCTCGTCAATGGGAAAAAGCCGGTGGTGAGACACATAATCCAGGGAATGAAGGACTCGCTGGCACAAATGAAGAAGATACAAGAGGCAGTGTGCGCCCAAATAGAAGACCAGCTGCGGATAGACACAACCTGCCTCAAATGCAAAAAAGCCGCTGGAGAGCTGTTGCTACAGATGGAAAAAGCAGGAGACGATGCGACAGCGAAACTGCTCAAGGCCGTACAACTCGCGGAGGTCAAAACAATCTCTAAAAAAGCCATGATAGAGGTCAAAGATATACCCGAGTGGTGCTCAAATATCGATGTTTTTGATGAAGTTTTTGCAAAAATCGACGGGGACATCCCCGTAGAAGCCACCCCCAAGCTGCGAGCAGCATACCGGGGAACACAGACGGCCAGAGTCCTTCTACCCAAAGAATTAGCCGAACAGCTGCTGATAATCGGGAACATAAGAATCGGATGGGCAATCTGCCGCATTCGACTTAAAACCGACCCCAGGAGATGTTTCAAGTGTCTAGAATTCGGGCACATCGCAACCAGGTGCAGAAACAGCCATGACGAAACAGGCAAGTGCTACAACTGCGGTGGAGCAGAGCATGCCGAGAGGAACCAGCCTGCATCCTATGTACTCGTAAGGGGCAGAAGAACACGGGACATAACACCGTTACTCTTAAAGGCCGCAAATAAATGAAATTAAAAATGAAGCTACTACAGCTTAATCTAAATCACAGCAGAGCTGCGCAGGAGCTACTAACCCAAACAGCCAGAGAGATACGAGCCGACGTGGCATTACTGAGCGAACCATACGCAGCAATGTCTGAAGAGAGTTGGGTCCAAAACACCGAACATGGTGCTGCTGTATGGAGCTGCGGAAACCCACCACTCCTAGTGAGCGACAGGAAGACGGCCCTGGGATACGCAAGAGCCAAGATCGGCGGCATCTATTGGTATAGCTGCTATATGGCCCCAAGCGTTCAACTCGACGAATTTGCACGAATGCTCGATGAACTAGTGGCGGACGCTCAAACGCACTTCCCACTGGTCATTGCCGGCGATTTCAACGCGTGGGCAGTGAACTGGGGAATTGCCAGGACGAACCCACGAGGTTGCACGCTGCTAGACGCCTTCGCAGCCCTTAATGTAACACTGCTGAACACCGGGACCGAGCACACCTTCATCAAGGCAGGACGCGGCTCAATTATTGACCTGACGTTTGCCAGCCCCTCAATAGCAAGACGGGCCACATGGGAGGTGTCCCAGCTGTATACGCATAGCGACCACCAGGCCATTGTCAGCAATACTGATGGCGGACAACTAAACCCGACGGGCAGAACACACCACATCGCTTGGGACCCTGAGACGCTCAATAAAGAGGCACTCTTAGCGTTTTTTGAACCCACCGCAATCACTGGAAACGCAGAACAGCTCGCTAACTGCCTAACACGGGAGATGCAACGAGCCTGCGATGCAGCGATGGCGAGGAAAAATAAAGGAGGTAACAAGCACAAGCCAGTCCGATGGTGGAATGGCGAAATAGAGGATGCGCGTAAAGGTGCCACACAGCAAGACGCATATACCAGCGCGCAGCAAGACGAGCGCGACGGGAAACAGCAAACCTGGCCCTGGAGCACGAAGCCGAAGAAGCTCGCGCAGCCTACCACTCCTGGCGAGCTATGCTCACCAAGGCTATCAAGCGAAGCAAGCGGCAATGCTGGATGCAACTCTGCGACGAAGCCGATACCCAGCCCTTCGGACAAGCCTACAAAACGGTAATGGGCAAACTCGCAAGAGGACCCGTACCGACCTGCCCGGAGCATCTAAAGCAAATAGTGGAGACACTGTTCCCGCGCCAGAAAGAGCTACGTCTCGGACCAGCAGTTCGGTTTCCGTTAACACAGGAGCACTGTCGACGCTATCAAGTTGGTAGCGGACACGGCACGGAAGGCCATAGAAGGCACGCGATGGCGCGGCGGATCCAAAAAGTATTGCCTTGTGACAACACTAGACATAAAAAACGCGTTTAACTCGGCAAGCTGGCCAAATATACTCCTGGCACTCTCCAGGCTGCAAATCTCCGAGTACCTCATCAGGCTTGTTGCCGGATACTTCAAGGACCGGGTACTCATATACGACACGACTGCAGGACGACGCAAGTACGCCATTTCTTGGAGGCGTTTCTCAAGGATCGGTGCTTGGACCCTTGCTTTGGAACGTGATGTATGACGGAATGCTCCGAATTGCTCTACCACCTGGCTGCAGTATCGTAGGCTTCGCAGACGACATCGCAATCGTCACGGTGGTGAAAGAGAAAGCGCAGGTGGAGAGAAAAACCAATGAAGCAGCCCACAAGGTGACTAGGTGGCTTGTAGAAAATGGCCTCAACTTAGCTGCGCAAAAAACAGAGGCAGTTCTTATCAGCAGCCGGAAGCAAGTGAAAACCGCCAACATCACAGTGGACGGAACTGAGGTAGTTTTCAAGCCTTCTATAAAATATCTAGGCGTCTTGCTGGATCACAGGCTCAGCTTCAAGGAGCATCTTAAATACGCAGGTGGAAAGGCGAGTAGAGCTATATAACACTGGAGGCCCTAGACAGCGCAGCAGACGGCTGATTTGCAACGTGGTCCAGTCGATGCTCCTCTACGCGTCATCGATCTGGGGACCAGCAATGAGGATCCCCTCCTACAGCCACAAATGCAGGGCATCGTACAGAAGATGCGCACTCCGAGTCCTCTGCGCCTTTCGGACCGTCTCAGACGACGCAGCTCTAATGCTGGCCGGAATGCCCCCGCTGGATCTACTTTCAGCAGAAGACCGCACCGTAGCACGCAGCCGGGAGACAACACTAGCAGAATGGCAAGCACGATGGGTGTCTTCCCCCAATGGCAGCTGGACTAAACGCATAGTCCCGGACCTACGGCCGTGGGTAAGCAGGAAGTACGGACAAACCGACTTCTACTTGACCCAGCTACTGACAGGACATGGATGCTTTAAATCCTATCTCTTTAGGTTTAGGCATGAGACGGATCCGTTTTGCACACACTGTGCGCGGACCATAGAGGACGCAGAACACGTCTGTTTTGTCTGTCCCAGATTTTCTGCTGAACGGGAGGAGCTAAGCCAAAGTATTGGGAGAAATTTTACAGTCACTGACTTAATAGATATCCTACTTAGCTCGCAAAACAATTGGGTTGCAGTAACCCACATGCCTGCAGAAATCATCAAATCCTTGCGTCGCGCTGAAAGACAGCGCAATTCAAGTTCTAACTCTAGATAAGATCCTAGAAGAGATTTTCATGCCATCTCCCCCTCGTGAGGTAATACTTAGCGGTCGTTCCGCGAGAGGGAAACGGAGAGTAGGTGGTGGTTTTAGTGGGTGAAAGTCCCACACTTTTCGGCTTTAGAATGCTTTCCCCCTATTAAAAAAAAAAATAAAAAAAAAAAAAAAAACACACACACACACGCAGCCGTGTGGTAAGCGGTCCATAGAATACTACCACAGCTAGTCATTGCTTGTCGTATGAGGCGACTGAAAATGACACGGGGATGTAAGTGCCCGGAGAGGTGCCTCTTGCAGGCGAAAAGATTCTGAACGCCATTAACCTGGAAATGGCCAGATCGATTCCGTTCCGTGGTAATTAAAGCACCTCGTGACCTCCGGTTGTAGCCAGGTATCCCCTGGGTAGGCGCTGCACACCCGTGACGCGCCGAGCTAACACGAGAAGGCAACTGAGACTGAGACCAGTAATGTCTCAGGCTGTGAACTCTGGACAACCCTACACGACTAGACGACCCCTGGGCTGACGGCCGACAGTATTCTAGCATCTCAGTAAGCGGAGTGAAATCTGGCCGAAATGCCTGCAAGGCTAATGCTGTTACCGCCCCCGTCCCGTTAAAACATGGCAAATCTCCAAGCACGCTCCTCGTATCGTCGCCATTTAGTTGGCAGTATAGGTTCAGATGTAATATTCCTGATTAACGCGGATCTGGCTCTGAACCCATGAAGGCGGGTGTCAACCCTCGCATGGCCTCACTGCTTGCAAAGACAACCATGAGATTATAACGCGACTGTACAACGGACAAGGACAACGGCTTAGGAGTTGGGACCCAACAAAATGAGTAATATCCAAACCCCACAAACGAAGGAGAGCTGTGATGCTTTTGCAAAGAGCAGCAGAATGGTGAGATGACCAGTAGATGGAGCAACAGCCGTCCCCGCAGAGACGAACTCAGAGCGGGACCAAACCACGGCAACTCAGAGCAGCACAGCACTCCGGGAACTCGGGCACAAGATCTCAAAGCTGGTAGACATGCTCGAAGATGGCAAGCGACGCTCCATCCACCAGCCCATGCGAGACACAATAGAGAGCATCAGAGTGCTCTACGAGCTGGCGGCCATCCAGCTACACGACGAAGGAGCCAAGGAGGTAATTATTTTATAATTATAATTATAATTCAGGACGACGGTAGACGTCAAGCGGAAGCAGGCCACGGTGACGCCCCAAACTAAGCGAATCCGAGGGCCAGTCGGTAATCAGGCTACCGTAGCAACGGTGCAGGAGACACCGAGCCCCAAAGCGGACGGCGACAAGTGGAAGGAGGTCACCCACAAAAAAAGGAAGGAGGTCACCCGGAAAAAGAGCAAGGGATTGCTTAAGGAAAAGACGCGACCGGATGCTATAGTCATCTCGGCAAAAGGTGAAGCGAGCTACTCAGAGACACTGAGAAAAATTAAAGCCGATGAGAAACTGGGCGAGCTCGGAAAAGCGGTGACAAAAATAAGGAGGATACAAAAAGGAGAACTGCTACTTCAGCTTAGGAATTCGGGAGAGAATACCACAGCATTTAGGAGCCTGGTGGGCGAAACGCTAGGCGAAAATGCAGAGGTCCGGACGCTGTCCCACCGAGTCTCTATTGAGTGCAAGGACCTAGACGAGATCACGACCAGAGAGGACATCTGCGAGGCGATGAGGGGTCAAATCCAAATATTGGACATAGCCCCAGAGAATATTAGCCTCCGTAAGTCGTATGGCCAATCACAAACGGCGACTATACGACTGCCAGCGGAAAGCGCGTAAAAAACCCTCTCGGTAGGTTTCCTGAAAGTTGGCTGGGTCAACTCAAGAATCCGCGAGCGGATAAACATCACCAGATGTTTTAGATGCCTTGAGTTTGGACACCTTGCAAGACACTGCAAGAGTGAACATTGCCGGTAGCGGCAATTGCCCCGTGTTTAGGAGCGCCCTGGCCAACAGAAAATGAAGTTCACACAGTTAAACCTCAACCACTGCGAGGCTGCTCAGGCCCTGCTGTCGCAAGCAACACGGAAAAGAAACACTGACGTCGCAATAATCTGCGAGCCATACAAGCCTATCGTAGGAAGCGGCTGGGTGGCAAGTAAATGCGGAAAAGCGACCATCTGGTCCCTCAACTCACCGCTCCAGGAAGTCAGAGCATCACACGAAGAATTCGTCAGAGCGAAAATTAATGGAATCACCGTTTACAGTTGCTACGCACCCCCAAGCTGGGAACTGCGGCGGTTCCAAAACATGCTGGAGGAAATATCAGAAGACGCTCGCAACAGAGCTCCCCTCGTCATAGCAGGAGACTTTAACGCCTGGGCCATGGAATGGGGAAGCAAGGAAACCAACGCGAGAGGGACCACCTTGCTAGAAGAGTTCGCGGCGATCGACTTGGGCCTTGCAAACGACGGGCAGGAGCTCACGTACTGCAAGGCCGGTAGAAGCTCTATTATAGACCTCATCCTGCTCAGCAACTCACTCTATAGGCTAACCACATGGAAAGTCAGCAATGAATTCACATTCAGCGACCACCAAGCAGTACATTTCGAGATCCACGGGAGAGGACGGAGAAAACAGCAGCCCAAAATAACAGGCCCCAAATGGAAGGACAACTGCCTAGACAAGGAAACATACACGGATTCCCTACGCCATGCTCGATGGACTGGGGCCACGGCAGAAGACATGGCACGGCAACTTATGGAAAACATCTCGGACGCGTGCGACTTATCCATGCCCAGGAGGAAGCCAAACAGAAGAGGAGCACCTTGCTACTGGTGTAACGAGGAAATCAACGACCTTAGGAAGGCCTGCCTACGCGCTAGAAGACGCTCCCAACGATGGCGCTTCATGAATTTGCTCTCAACGTTGCACCGGGATATAAAATGAATGAAATCCCACACAACCTTATTTACTTGCCATTAAACGCCAGAGAGATAAACACATTAACGATACGAATAATTGATCAGGACGGTGACTTGATTAACTTGCGTGAAGAAGTAACTCTTCGCTTTCATTTGTGACCACGAGAATGCTAATTTACAATAATAAAAACGTGTGGAAGCCAGTAGTACGAAATAGTCGCTCATATTGCACAGTAGGGCGAGGGTCAACTAGGAGAGCACTTACACCAGCAAATAAAATATTCTTAAAATCTCTAGGTTTAAAAGTTAGAAAACAATAGCAAACAACAGCATTTTAAATTTTCGTGAAAAACCTTATTCCGATGATAGTATAAGGAAAAAGGAATATCATACTTGTACACCCTATCTTCAATCATTCAATGTTAACGATGAAGTTCGAATTACAATTCAAAAGCAAGATTTGTATGTTTTACCACATGAAAGTTTCATCAGCATAGAAGGTTTGGTTGCTACGGCTACTAAGGATGCTGATACATCAGCTGCTACAGGCAAACTTAAAAATAACTACATGGCATATTTATTTGATGAAATTCGATATGAACTAAATGGAAGTGAAATTGATCGCACTCGATTGGTTGGAGTTACTTCAACTATAAAAAACTATGTTTCTTTAAATAAATCAGAGAGTGAAATGCTTGAGAGCGCTGGATGGTTTAGAGGTGAAAGTCGCGAACTATCGAAAATAAGTGATAAGGGGTTTTTTATTGTTAATGTACCTCTAAAATGTTTACTCGGGTTTGCTGAAGACTATAACAAAATCCTATTAAATAGTAAAACTAGCAGCTAATAGAGAACGTCCTCGATTTGCATTATTCGTATTTATTTCGGAGGGAAAAATGGTTACAAACAATTAATTAAATTTAAAAGTTCATTTGAACTTAGAAACATATCCATACGATGATTTAAATTTAAATTTTGAGCGCGGGCGATTTGCTGTTTTGTATTTGTACGCTAAATTTCAAGAAAGCTATTATATGAAAGAACCTCAACCACTGCTAACACCTAAAGAATTTGAAAAAAATGCCCCCATTGCTGTTGTGGACTTATCATATCAGAATGAGGCAGTTAAAACCGGATCCATTGATGTTCGAATTTCTATAGACTTAGCAACAGGAAATACTTCAACATGTGATGCTTACTGTCTACTTATCCATGACCGCTTGGTTGAGTATTCACCGTTAACCTCTTTAGTTCAACGCATAGTCTGATAGCGATCGGATGTATTCGTAGCGATCCCAAAAAATGAATACCGCTGTCATATATCTTACATTTACTGGTGGAAAACAATGTGAGATTATTGTCAAAGAAATCGCAATCTTCTTTACACCGGACACCATGCTCGATCGAGTATTTCGAATAAAACCTCCATACCCCTTTAGGGACTTAAACAAGCTTCAGCAAACCTATTCACGGGCAGATGCAGTGCTCTCGTGGGAGATCGGTGAGGACGATTACAACTCAACTAAAAGATGGCTTCGCGAAAAAACTAAAGGCAAATGTATAATTACGTACGGATGTCAGGAAAAAGACATCTTACAATATATGCTAAAAACAAGCGTCGAAGACTATAATGATTATATAAATGCTCCAGTGCTTTCATCTGATCAAATCAGCGGCTATAAAAAGTGTGGTTCCCATTCAAATCAGCATGATGTGTGCAGCTATCAAGCGGGCATATGTCTGAACTATTTGATATTGGACTACTTTAAACAATTGAATAATGATATCTACTAATATTAAACATCTCCAAAGAAAACGAGAAAGAAGGGCTATCTTCGGCATGCCGAAGATCTAATACCCTTGCAGACCCAACCTTTTAATGCCGAGAAAATGGTTAAGGCCGAGTTTCGTCAAGGTATATTGATAAACAATAAAAAATGCTTTTAATCAATAACCGATGTAAATAAGATTTAGCAAAAATGAAGGGAGCATAGTGAAATCTTTAAATGCCGTGTTTAATCGCAAAATCATGAAAAACAAAAAATTCTCCATACAAAAACTTAATAATATGATATAGTGGTCCGATCTTAATAGAATTTTGCATATATATGAGGAGCATAGTAAAACTAATAAATGTCAAGTTTGGTCAAGATATCTTGATAAACAAAAGGTTTTTTCATACAAAAACTTAATTTTCGACCGATCGTTCCTATGGCAGCTATATGATATAGTGGTCCGATCTTAATAGGATTTTGCATATATATGAGGAGCTTAGTAAAACTAATAAATGCCGAGTTTGGTCAAGATATCTTGACAAACAAAATGTTTTTTCATACAAAAACTTAATTTTCGACCGATCGTTCCTATGGCGGCTGTATGATATAGTGGTCCGATCTTAATAGAATTTTGCATATATATGAGGAGCATAGTAAAACTAATAAATGCCGAGTTTGGTTAAGATATCTTGAAAAACAAAATGTTTTTTCATACAAAAACTTAATTTTCGATCGATCGTTCCTATGGCAGCTATATGATATAGTGGTCCGATCTTAATAGGATTTTGCATATATATGAGGAGCTTAGTAAAACTAATAAATGCCGAGTTTGGTCAAGATATCTTGACAAACAAAATGTTTTTTCATACAAAAACTTAATTTTCGACCGATCGTTCCTATGGCGGCTATATGATATAGTGGTCCGATCTTAATAGAATTTTGCATATATATGAGGAGCATAGTAAAACTAATAAATGTCGAGTTTGGTCAAGATATCTTGATAAACAAAAGGTTTTTTCATACAAAAACTTAATTTTCGACCGATCGTTCCTATGGCAGCTATATGATATAGTGGTCCGATCCAGCTGGTTTTGACATATGTGCTGCGTGCAATAGAAATAGGGACTTCTGCAAAGTTTCATTAAGATAGCTTTAAAACTGAGGGACTAGTTCGCATAGAAACAGACAGACGGACAGACGGACATGGCTATATCAACTCGTCTGTTGATGCTGATCAAGAATATATATACTTTATGGGGTCGGAGATGTCTCCTTCTATGCGTTACACATTTCACGACAAAATTATAATACCCTCTGCAAGGGTATAAAAATATATAATACAATATAAATAATAAAATTGTTTTATCAAAAGAATTAAAAACGTTTGTGTTTTATTTAAAGATTAGTAATTCTTCCACGGCAAGCTGCAATAGACGCATTAATTTCATTGTTCCGCTCAATTATTAATAAAATTGAAGCGTTTACAGAAGATTTTCAGGATGTTGTCTTAAATGAAGAGCTGTTTTCTGGATTCGTTTAGAAGCTACCTACTGGAGCGGTCATATTGTGATCTCAATGAATCTCAATTTGGGATACATTTAACATCTTGTCCATGGTCTTTCGATGACCAGAAGGACCCGATACATGTAGCTGTTATAAGTTTATATATCAACTACATACATAAGTGTCAATCTATTATATCAAAATATGCTAACTAATATAGGATATTTCATAAGTTTATAATCAACCCTCGCTATCGCGTGCTTCATAAGTTAAGGAACAGCCCTCGCAATTGCGACACTGCATACTTTGTATCAGCGCGCTATAGCTGCAATGGTCAGCGGCGGTAACCGGACACTTTTGTTTTGCTGCAAGAGTTTCCGTTATTGCCTAAGATTTTGCTGAGTCGGCTTGCCGACCATGACATTGTGGCGTGATGCGAGTTTTGGCTTAGCTTACGTGAAATATTCTGTGTATTAAGAAATTAGTTTTGAATTCAGCGCTCTTCCAATAAGTCGCTTAAATAAATATTCACTCCGGCACTTAGCCGTTAAATAATTTGTTTTATTGTCTGAGCCCGAGGCCAGCAATAAGAGGCACAGTCGCCTCTCAACCTAATCTTCAGCCACCACAGGACTGGAAGGATATTAATTGGCGCCCAACTAGTGGTCGAACCACAACAATTAAGACAGCAGCGCGGGAGCTGCAACAACCAACAACAATTTTTTTTGTGTTAATTGAATCATGTAAGTGGATACTCTAGCCAAAATTTTTCTTCAAACACAAAAATTTTTAAATTTATTTTATAAAAAATTAGTTAGTACTAGTGAGTATTTTATATTGCAACAGATCATATAAAATTTTTTTTTTAAATAATAATAATCAGAACCAAGTTTCTGAAACACGTGAGAGTGACTGCTTTGAGAATTTTAGTTGAAACAATTAATCATCCAGATCGTTAACAAAATTACTTGGTGTTACTTTCTATGTGTCTAAAATTGTGCTATAACAATACATACAGTTCTCGTGGTTCAGAGCTGCGACGTAATTCGACCCATCTTTTGACGGCCCGTTTTATTTTTCGCGGCCACTGGCCTGCGCATGTCACGGTTCAGCCAATATAGAAACCCTCGAAAGCAGTCTAGCGACTCAGATTCCGACTGTGACATTCGCATCAGAGTCCCGGCTACAAGACTTCTCCCTGCAGTTCCCCCACCATTAGGTAAAATGGATCCAGATCAGCTTGGGAAGTAGTAAGGACGGCTATCAGCAATGCTTTAGCCGAACAGGCCGCTGCAAACCAGCAGAGGGAGCAAGCATTGACTCAAAGAATTAATGAGTTAGCCGAACAAATAGCAGCAGCAAACGTTGCCGCCCCACAAGTAGTAGCATATGCTGCTATAGGAATTAGAAACGACATTCGCTGTGACGAGCCGCTAGATGCCGTCAAGTGCTTACCTGAGTTTGCAGGAGTACAGGAATCTTATGTATCTAGGAGGCAGGCAGCATTAGCCGCTTACGAGATCTTCAGACCACATAATGGCAGTTCTCGTCATTATCAGGCTGTTATCATCATAAGAAGCAAGATTAGGGGCCCCGCAGACGCGGTGCTGGCCTCATTTGGTACTGTATTGAATTTTGATGCGATAATAAATCGCCTAGATTTCACATACAGTGACAAGAGACCAATTCATGTCATTGAACAGGAATTAGGTACCTTAAGGCAAGGTGGCCTGTCCCTGCTTCAATATTACGGTGAGGTAGAGAAGAAACTCACTCTTCTCACTAACAAAGTTAACATGGCATATGAGCCGGCCTTAGCAAAGGGCCTATGTGAAAAATTCCGCGACGATGCGTTGCGTGTGTTCATATCGGGTCTCAAGCGCAGTCTTACAGATGTGCTCTTTGCAGCAAAGCCCAGAGATTTGCCTTCAGCGCTAGCTCTCGCGCAAGAAGTCGAGTCAAATCATGAAAGGTACGCATTCGCGGCTAGAAGACAAAGAGCGCAAGCCGCATGCAAAAGCGCAGGGTCACCAACAGGAGAGGCATTCGCAACAAGCCGAAACACAAGCTAGCGGTACAAAGAATCCGCACTTTAGCAAGCAAAGCAAGGCCCCAGTGCAGACTGACCAACGAAGCAGCAGGCAGCACAATAATAATGGCGCACCGGTGCCCATGGAGGTCGATCCTTCCTTCTCAAGGGTCTTGCAGCCCACTCAGGCCCCTGCTTACGCGAATAGGAAGCACCCCGCATCTGACCGCACAGGCGGTCAGAGAAATCAGCAGAGGTTGAATCACGTCACGCAAGACGCGGGACAGGGGGCAGAGGCGTATGCTGATGCCGCCTCCAGCGCAGCAGCACAAATCAATGACGATGCTAGTTATGACTCTGATGCCCTCAATTTTTTAGGAGCAAATCCCTGCTACCCGTCATCAGACGAAGAGTAGCAGGGACTCACATGCGATTCCTCATAGACACGGGAGCGGCCAAGAATTTCATTCGGCCACATGAAGGGTTGAAAGGCGTCCGCTCGGTAGAGTCCCCCTTCAAAATTCATTCCATTCACGGCGAGACACAAATTACTCACAAATGCTTTGTTTCAATGTTTGGGTTAAAGGCAACCTTTTTTATCTGCCGGACTTGTCAACTTTTGATGGGATTGTAGGCCTTGACCTGCTAAAGCAGGCAGCTGCTTCGCTTTGTCTAGCTTCAGGACAACTTAAGTGGGGTACGGAGGTCGAACAAATCACCTTCCACACGTGCAAAAATGTTAATTTCACAAATGTAGACTGTGCAGAGGCATCCCCATTAGCTAGAAGTTCTTTTTTGAAAATGCTAAAGACCAGACAAAAGGCCTTTGCAGACCCAGACGAGGCGTTGCCGTATAACACATCAGTCGTGGCTACCATTAGGACCACAGATGAGCAACCGATCTATGCCAAGCTTTACCCTTATCCAATGGGAGCAGCTGATTTCGTTAATAAAGAAATCAAAGATCTGCTAAAAAATGATATAATTCAAAAGTCCGTCTCTCCCTACAATAACCCAATATGGGTAGTAGACAAGAAGGGCACTGATGAAGCAGGCAATAGAAAAATGAGGTTGGTAATGGACTTTCGTAAACTTAACGAAAGAACCGTGCCTGACAAATACCCTATGCCAAATATATCAATGATATTGGGGAATTTGGGGAGAGCCAAATTCTTTTCAACATTAGACCTCAAGTCTGGTTATCACCAGATCATACTCGCTGAACGCGACCGTGAAAAAACCTCTTTCTCTGTGAACGGGGGGAAATACGAGTTCAAAAGACTCCCCTTTGGATTAAAGAATGCAGCAAGCATCTTCCAAAGAACCATCGACGACATACTGCGAGAGCAGATTGGCAAATTTTGCTATGTTTATGTCGATGACGTAATCATCTTTTCAGAAGATGAGGAATCCCACATTAAACACGTGGATTGGGTCCTTAAAAGCTTACACGAAGCAAACATGAGGGTCTCCGTCGAAAAGTCACGTTTTTTTAAGAAAAGCGTGAACTTTCTTGGTTTCATAGTCACCAGCACTGGCGCCACGACGGATCCTGAAAAGGTTAGGGCAATACAGGAGTATCCAGAACCTAAAACACTGTTCGAGGTCAGATCATTTCTAGGCCTCGCAAGTTATTACAGATGTTTCTTTAGGGACTTCGCCGCAATAGCAAGACCCATCTCGAACATCTTGAAGGGTAAAAATGGAACAGTCAGTAAGCATAGGTCCAGAAATATAAAGGTTCAATTCTCTGAAGTGCAGCAAAGGGCGTTTCAGAAGTTGCGCGATATTTTGTCATCCGAGAATGTAATGCTCAGGTACCCCGATTTTAAGAAGCCATTCGATCTAACGACCGATGCTTCGGCTCACGGCATAGGTGCAGTTTTGTCTCAAGAGGGTCGTCCTATAACAATGATTTCAAGAACATTGAAGGACAGCGAGGTTAACTATGCAACAAATGAGAGAGAGTTATTGGCCATCGTATGGTCACTTGCCAAGTTAAGGCACTATTTGTATGGGGTGAAAGACATTAATATCTTCACTGACCATCAACCCTTGACCTTCGCAGTTTCGGAATCCAATCCAAATGCGAAGATCAAAAGGTGGAAAGCGCGCATTGACGAGTCTAATGCACGTATCTTTTATAAACCTGGCAAGGACAATCTGGTTGCGGATGCCTTGTCAAGACAGCAGCTCAACGCTGTAAATGAACAAGAAGTTGAGTCCTGCGCAGCAACGATCCACAGTGAGGTATCTCTCACCAACACCATTGAGACAACAGACAAACCCTTGAATTGTTTTCAAAACCAAATAGTGCTAGAAGAGGCGCGTTTCCCCTTAAAACGAAGTTTTATTCTTTTTGGAAATAAGAAACGCTACTTGATCAGCTATACTTGCATCGAATCGCTGCTAGACGAGCTCGAAGATGTAATTTCACCCAAATGCGTAAATGCTCTCCACTGTAATTTACACACGCTTGCAATGATACAAGATGCATTGGTTCAAAGATACCCGGCCACAAAGTTCTGGCACTGCAAAAATCGCGTAGTGGACGTATTTGCGGTTGGAGAAAGAAGGGAAATCCTCACAGCCGAGCATAATAGGGCCCATAGGTCTGCACAGGAAAATATTAAGCAGGTGCTCTCGGAGTACTACTTTCCAAAGATGGCAAAAATAGCCAATGAAATAGTACAAAATTGCAAAACATGTGCTAGGGCTAAATATGATAGACACCATAAAAAACAAGAGCTTGGGGAGACACCTATCCCCTCACATGTAGGAGAGATGTTACACATAGACATTTTCTCCACTGACAGGAAATACTTTTTCACTTGCATCGACAAGTTCTCTAAGTTTGCTATTGTCCAACCGGTCCCTTCAAGAACCATTGTGGATCTGAAGCCAGCTTTAATGCAACTAATGAATTTTTTTCCAAAAGCCAGATCCATTTACTGTGACAATGAACCATCATTGAATTCAGAGACCATCGTGACTATGCTCGCAAACAACAATGGGGTCAGCATTTCTAATGCACCACCATTGCATAGCATCTCGAATGGACAGGTTGAGCGCTTTCACAGCACTCTGTTAGAACTAGCCAGATGCCTAAAGATCGATAAGGGCATAAGCGACACCGTAGAAGTCATTTTACTGGCTACAACTGAGTACAATAAGTCGATCCATTCGGTCATCGACCAGAGACCAGTCGATGTGGTTCAGGCGCACCCAGATGAGCCACAAGAAAAGATACAAGAAAAGATCAGAAACGCTCAGACGACACTCAGAGCTAGGGAGAACGCAAACCGGCAGAATAGGGTCTTCGACGTTGGTGACAAAGTTTTGGTCAAGTCCAACCGACGGCTCGGAAACAAACTCACACCTTTATGTGATGAGAAGGCCGTGGAAGCAGACCTGGGGACCGAGGTCCTCATTAGAGGGAGGGTGGTCCACAAGGACAACCTAAGGTGACTCCCTTGTTATTTTTACACCTTTTTTTAAGCCACTAGGCAAACTCGTATAAGTTAGATATAGTTTTTCAATTTACTTTTAGCCACTTGACATAGTTTTTATAAAACATTTTTGGTGGTGGGCAAACCTCTTTAAAAAGAAAAACAAAAAAGTTGCTAAAAAGAAAGAAAACAACTTCATTTCACAGGTTTGAATCCATATTACTCCTTTCCTTATCATTTGCTTCGGCACATGTCACCGACTACTCGCGTGCCAAGTACATTCCCATCGTCGACGGCGAAATCTTGGTATGGGAAGAATACGCCTATGTTAGGCACTCGGCAAACCTCTCAGAGTACGTGCGAATGGTGGAAGAAACGGTCAAATTAATTGACATGTTCCCGCTATCCCACATGAAAAAACTTCTGAGTGTGGACACGGCACATCTACAAGACCTATTGGAGGCGTTAGGCACACACCATAGAGTCGCCAGGAGTTTAGATTTCCTAGGATCCATACTGAAGGTTGTGGCGGGTACACCCGATGCCGGTGATTTAGAGCAGACTAGGTTCACTGAAATGCAACTAATAAATGCCAACAATAGACAAATAGAAATAAACACTAGAGTTCAAGACCAGCTTAACCAGTTAACAATCACTGTCAATAAAATTCTCAAGATAACCAAAAACTCACAAGTTGACACTAGCCATTTATTTGAATCACTACTGTCTAGAAACAGAATGCTGATGATGGAGTTGCAAAATTTAATGCTTGCTATTACTCTTGCGAAGGCTAACATTGTTAGCCCAAACATTTTGGACCACTCAGATTTGAAATCAATTTGGCTAGAGGAACCCACCAACACTCCCATAGGAGATCTTATGTCCGTTGCGTCCGTAAAAGTTCTTCAATCCATTAACACTATACATTTTATAATTAAATTCCCAAAGATTAAAAAAGCTTGCAGAAAAATTACGATTTATCCTGTCGTCCACAAGAACTTCATATTGCGATTGTTTGACAACGTCATAGCCGAATGCGATGGAGAAACCCACACACTGCAGAGTTGCACCGCTTCACCTGGAGCCACATTTTGTCGTCTGGCATTAGAGAGTTCATGTGCCAAAGAGCTCCATGCAGGTGGCACGGCACACTGCGAGATCCAGCCGAGCAACCTGGAAATAATCACCCATGTAGATGACGGAATCATCATCCTCAACGACGGGGCCGCAAGGATTCAGGTGGACAACGGCACTGAGATCCAGGTGCAAGGCACGCATCTCATCACGTTCGGAGACCGAGTCGCAATTAACGGGACTCTGTTTTACAATCACAACAACGTACGCAATAGAGTCCCGAGTATTGCCAATTCTCCCTTGCTGAACATCACTGCCAGCCAAGATGTCCTCAGCCTCCCTTACCTTCATCGTTTGAATGAACGTAATTTGGAGGTGATACAGCAATTCAAGAAAGACGCCGGAACTGATCAAGCTTATCGTGTGGCATTCATCATTGGAGCCATATGCTGTGCTTTAATCTGCATCGGCCTCACTCTTTGGCGGATCATCGACGCAAAGAAGTCTGCGAAGCAGTTACGAGAAGTCGTCGCCGGGATTGGGTCGGCCGAGGACGGCCTTATACTTGAAGGGGGAGTAGTTAACACATAACACTTAATATAGGATATTTCATAAGTTTATAATCAACCCTCGCTATCGCGTGCTTCATAAGTTAAGGAACAGCCCTCGCAATTGCGACATTGCATACTTTGTATCAGCGCGCTATAGCTGCAATGGTCAGCGGCGGTAACCGGACACTTTTGTTTTGCTGCAAGAGTTTCCGTTATTGCCTAAGATTTTGCTGAGTCGGCTTGCCGACCATGACATTGTGGCGTGATGCGAGTTTTGGCTTAGCTTACGTGAAATATTCTGTGTATTAAGAAATTAGTTTTGAATTCAGCGCTCTTCCAATAAGTCGCTTAAATAAATATTCACTCCGGCACTTAGCCGTTAAATAATTTGTTTTATTGTCTGAGCCCGAGGCCAGCAAAAAAGGGAGGGTGGCCTCTCAACCTAATCTTCAGCCACCACAGGACTGGAAGGATATTAATTTACATATACATATATATCCTCTTTCATATGTTTTATTTAAAAAACTTTAGTTATAGTTATTTTCCCAAAACACTCAGTTAGCTGCAGACACACCCACACAAATATTCAAAATATTCATGATCTTGCACTCCCTCTCCCCTTCCCCCCTTCCAATCCAATCACATCCAGCGAAAGCAAATGTGATCTTGCTCCCCACACACACACACACGCACAAATGGAAACATAACACCCAGTCCCTTTCCTCATGTCCACCCAATTCCCCTTCCACCACCCCCCTTCCCGTCTTGCGCACGCGACACCCTCCTCTTCTATGTGATCTTGCTTCCCACACAAAAATGGAAACATAAGACCCCCCGCCCCCCTTCCTCATGAGCATCCACTTACGCGCGCGCGCACAAAAATATAAACATAGCACCCCCCGCTCCCCCTTTCCCAAGAGCGTCTGAGCGTCCACTTACGAACGCGCACAAAAATATAAACATAGCACCCCCCGCTCCCCTTTTCCTTTTGCATAAAACCACTTGATCCTTAACACCCCCCGCCCCCCCCCCGCCACCCCTTTCCCTTGCGTAAAAACACTTGACCTTGATAATAAATGTAAACAAACGTGACGCCACTTACTGTGCCAGAACATACATTCCCCACCACGGTGACGTGACTTCCTGTGCCAGAACATACATTCCCTATCTACTTAGTTTTATAAAAGGTATTTCATGTACGAAAATTAGAATCGGCGAAATGAAAATTAGATTAATTGATCCAAGAAAACCAGTTCAAAGAAGGCCATATCGATTGAGTCCATGCGAGCGAGAGTTAGTTCGAGAAAAAATTGATTGGCTGTTGAAATGCAATATAATTAGACCAAGCTGTTGACCTTATGCAAGCCCTATATTATTGGTAAAAAAAAAATGGTTCGGATAGACTTTGTGTTGACTATAGAAAGCTAAATTCAAATACAATCGCAGATAAATACCCGCTGATGCAGATTCTGTTGAGTATATACCGTTTGTGACGCCAGATGGTCAATATGAATTTTTGTCTACGCCATTCGGGCTTAAAAACGCGCCCTCTGTTTTTCAACGCAGGCGCTCGGGAATCTGGCAAATTTGTATGTTATCGTCTATATGGATGAAATCATGATAACTGCTGCAACACAATGTGAAGCGTTAGAGAGATTAGAGATTGCTCTAAATATCCTGACAGAGGCTGGGTTTTCGTTCAACATTACAAAGTGTTCTTTCTTGAAAACATCGGTTCAATATTTAGGCTTCAGTGTTAGTGCTGGTGAAATTCTCTCCGAACCCTCAGAAAATTGTAGCGTTGACTGCCCTTCCGCCTCTACAGTCAGTCACATCACTTAGGCAATTTATTGGATTGGCATATTATGGTTTATTAAGGAATTTTCGCAGTTGATGAAACCGCTATATTTTTTAACTTCAGACAAAAATAAATTTTTTTGGAAAACAGAACATGAACAGATACGGAATAAGGTTATTTCTACTCTTACTGATAAACCAGCCCTTGTTATTTTTGACCCAAATTATCCAATTGAATTGCATACAGATGCAAATTGCAGTGGATACGGTGCAATTTTATTACACAAAATTAATAATAAACCCCAGTTAATAGAATACTATAGCAAAACTACTTCACATGCAGAGTCGAGATACCACTCGTATGAGTTGGAAACTTTAGCAGTTGTGAACGCCATTAAACATTTTCGACACTATTTGTTGGGTAGAAACTTTATTGTTTATACAGACTGTAACTCACTAAAGGCGTCAAGAAATAAACAAGATTTGACCCCTAGAGCGCTGGTGGGCTTATTTGCAGTCATTTACATTCGACATTCAGTACATAGAAGGGAAAAGAATGGCCCATGTTGACTTTTTTTCGAGAAATCCTATTTTTCCAAAGTCTACTTCTGCTGTGAAGGCGATTGAAGAGAAGAGAGTTAACTTGTCCGAAATTTCAAGCAATTGGCTCATTGCTAAACAGCGTCGAGACTCAGATATAGCCGAAATTGTGAGTAAATTGAAAGATTTTTCTCTTGCTGAAGATATTGCGAAAACCTATGAACTAAGGGCAGAAGTTCTTCACCGAAGAATACAGAGAAATTACAGAACACGCTGTATACCAGTGGTGCCGCGTGCTTTCAGATGATCCATTATAAACTAAGTTCACGAGTCAATAATGCATTTAGGTTAAGAAAAGACACTCGATAAAGTTAACGATTTTTACTGGTTTGAGAATATGTCAAAATATATCAGAAAATTTGTTGACAACTGCATCACTTGCAAAATGTCCAAATCAACTTCAGGAAAAACTCAGGCTGAACTGCATCCAATCCCGAAAGTCAATATTCCTTGGAACACTATCCACATCGACATAACTGGGAAATTGAGTGGCAAGAGTGACCAAAAAGAGTACGTTATTGTTCAAGTAGACGCGTTTACCAAGTATGTCTATCTATATCATACCCTTAAATTGGACAGTGAGAATTCTATAAGTGCTGTTCAATCCGCTGCTTCGTTGTTTGGAGTACCAAACCGAATAATAGCTGACCAGAGAAGGTGTTTTACGGGAGCGAAGTTTAGTCAATTCTGTTCAGATCATAAAATAAACTTGCACTTGATTGCCACCGGTGCCAGTCGAGCCAATGGCCAAGTGGAACGGACAATGAGCACGCTGAAAAATATGTTAACGGCGGCTGAAACTGGAACGCAGTCTTGGCAGGATGTGCTAGGAGAGGTGTAGTTAATTAAAGCAATTCATTGTACAACTAACCGTGAGACAAAGGCAAGTCCTCTAGAAATGCTTTTGGGAAAGGTAGCACGCCCTTTAGGATTACTTCCACCTAGTGACATAGAAAATGAGATTGATCTGTCAAACATAAGAGCAAAAGCTGAAAAGAATGTTTTAGCTACTGCAGTTTATGACAAAGAACGATTTGATAAAAATAAGGCAAAAGTACTTAAACACAAAGTAGGAGATTTTGTATTACTTAAAAGCGAAGAGAGGTATCAAACCAAGTTAAGTCCAAAATTCAAGGGGCCTTTTTAAATAACGCAGGTTTTAGAGGGTGACAGGTACAATTTAAATTCCTTAACCAATAAACGAAGTTACAAATATGCACATGAAGATTTAAGAAAATTGCCAGAAGGGGAAGTGCCCGAGGAGCTGAATGTGTGTGATGATTATAATAATAGAGTTGAAAGTGAAAAAGAAAATATTGAGAATGTTGAAGTTTCTGAAGCACGTGAAGAACACCAATAAGGGTGAAAGATGTTAAACTGCTGGTTAAAGGAAATGACAGAGTACGTCGACCATGTAATATAATGCAAGCACAAGTACAAAACATACTGATGTTTGTTTTGATCATGGCGTGTAGGGCATTTGATTGATTTGAAAAAAAAAACGAAAGAAACCAAACAGAATGGTAAAGACTATGTTAAAGTATGATTTGAGGAGGCTTGGTACTATTTTGAGAAATTGTTAGAATGATAAGTCTTTATGAATTAAGAAATTAAGATTTGCTTTTGTTGTGGAAATATTTGTTGGCAATAAAAAATATATATATATATTTTAGACGACTTATGCGCGTATAGAACACTAAGACAGGTGTAATGTTTATGATTGTTTTATGATTATATTAAATGAGTAATGCACGTCTGTGCTGTTTAGGTTTCTTCATGAGAATGATTATATTCCAAGTTAAGGGCATATGCTTACATATATGTACTTATGCTGTTATTGGTTAACAGCTACAAAGAGAGGGAGAGCTGGTGTACTCATACATATGGGCGCTCACTCTCGGAGCGCCTAAAATGCAAGCGGTTATCCGTGGTCAACGGTCTCACGCTGTCTTGGCATGCCAATGGGCATCATATTACTTATGTGCGCAGTTCTGTATGTATGTATGTGCATGAACCCATTAAAAATGGGTAAAAGGGGTATAATGTTTTTGTGTAAAATGCAAATGTATGTAACAGGCAGAAGGAAGCATCTCCGACCCCATAAAGTATATATATTCTTGATCAGCATCGATAGCCGAGTCGATATGTATGAACGCAGGGATCTCAGAACCTATAAGAGCTGTTTCCGATAATCGATACAATCGATATCGACCTCTTGTTTTTAAGGCAATTTTGGTAAATAATAAGAGCTAGAGTCACCAAACTTGTAGTACATGTAGCTTCTAGAATAGTATATATATTGGCATTTGGTGTTGGAAGAAGAGGGTTCAGGGTATCCCCTAGTCGGGAGCTCTCTACTAGAACCTCTTGTTTTTTAATATAATTTTAAAAATTGATTAAAATTTATTAAAATGTACAAATTTAAAAATGTGAAAATATGAAGATAAAAAATATGAAAATTTAAAGCTTTTTATAATGATTTATTCAAAAATTGTGTTTAATTTTTGGAAGAAAATTTAGTATGTAAAATTGCAAAAATGTAAAAAAATGTTATTTTACTTAATAATAAGGAGATATACTTATGTATGGCCACACTAAAAATGCTTATGAAATTAAAATTATTAACCTATCCTTATGAACTTTTTGTTGTTTATTCCTATTGTCTTTTATTAAAATATTGTTATTATCTTCTACTGATACTACTGTATAGGCTCCTAAGTATTCTGGGATCAATTTATGACCAGTTTCATTTCTTAATAAAAGATTATCACCTATTTTTGTTTTAAAATCTATAACTTTTTTTTCGTAATGTTCCTTATTTTTAATCTTAAGTTTGTCTAACATAGCTCGGGATCTTTTATGTGCTTACCTAAACTTTGATTCCTTAGCGTAGTTTTCTTTGTTATATTGTGGTTCTGTATACCCTATTTTATTAAAATGTTTTGGCAAATTGTTTTGTTTGTCGAACATTAACTCATATCACTAACCATACAATGCATAGATACTCCAAACAGCATTTTAATCGAAGCAGGTTTTTTCGCAACGAGTGAGCCCCATGGGTGTCTGAGACCGTTTTAGTGTGCCCAGATAAAGTAAGACTGCTGAGAGCAGCAGCCGAACGCCGGCCTCGAAAGCCGAACGTTCAGTATGAAGCCGCATCTCGCTCAGCGCACATCGTCGCTGCGGCTGATGTCTTTTCTTTATGTATGTATGTATGCCTGTTTTAAATGCTTACAGCCCAAATACATATGTATGTGTATACGCATTTGCCTCGCCCTCACTCATTGCTTTGCACACTTGTGTGCATCTCTTTCTCCCTGCATATCTTCTCACAAAACCCCGAGATCTACACACATACATACATACATATGTTTGTGTTGTGTGGATATGCACACAAGTAGATCACGGCGTTTGTCGCGAGCCAGAGGTTTTTCTTCAATTGTGTGCCCTTTGTGCCTGTGGTAGCAAAAGGAACACACATTCAAATGCTCTATCATATATTTATTCGTCCAGTCAGGTAAAATGAGAAGAATCTGATCTATATTTATTAAATAAACAATTCATTGACCTAAATAAAATAAATATATTTATTTTCTATTTACTGTAGGGACTTATTTTGCTTAAAATAAAAATATATCTAAGTCGTATTTCTGCAAGGGTAATTCATCGTCGGCTTGTCGAAAAATTCTAAGAGAATACGAAAAATTGAACATTTTCAAATTTTGCGACTTGCTACTTGTGCACACGCACACTCTTTCGACGGAGCAGTCGTGTGATATTATAAAAGGGTTTGGCCTGTTTATCTGCAAATTTGCTATTTTCCATGCTTGTTGTAGGGGTAAGGGTACCTGAACGTTGGCATTTGTGCATGATAACTTTTTGGGCCTGCCAAACACGCATACTTACACACTTTTCTATATGGATGGAAGCATTTATGCGTTTGTGTGCGTGTTTGTTGCCTGCCTGCCGATGCAAATTTCATAAAATTTGAAGTTTTTGGCATTTCTTAACTTCGAGCTCTACACACACACCCATACACACACTCACAAATCCGTGTGAATGAGCCGATCAAGGGTTTGTCGTGAGACAAGATATTTTCATCAATGGGTGCGTAAATTTGTGCGACGGGCACGGTCTTTGTTTTTTTGGCTTGCCTGCGGTGGGCTTGCGGCCGCAAAAGGCACAAATGTGTGAAGGGTCAATAAAAATAGGTAAGCCCCACTTGTCGTTCGTTTGCATTTTGTTATGGATACAGACGCATGCTAGACATTTCGACTGTAATGACCTGCCATAAAACCCTTTAACCAAAATTCTATACAATGTCAATAAATGCATAAACACATCAATTGCATTCTTGAGAATTTTTTGGCAGTTATGGACATTTTAGGCGTTAAATGTCATAAAAGAGACTGCATCTCATAAAGCCCACCGCAGGCAAGCCAAAAAAACAAAGACCGTGCCCGTCGCACAAATTTACGCACCCATTGATGAAAATATCTTGTCTCACGACAAACCCTTGATCGGCTCATTCACACGGATTTGTGAGTGTGTGTATGGGTGTGTGTGTAGAGCTCGAAGTTAAGAAATGCCAAAAACTTCAAATTTTATGAAATTTGCATCGGCAGGCAGGCAACAAACACGCACACAAACGCATAAATGCTTCCATCCATATAGAAAAGTGTGTAAGTATGCGTGTTTGGCAGGCCCAAAAAGTTATCATGCACAAATGCCAACGTTCAGGTACCCTTACCCCTACAACAAGCATGGAAAATAGCAAATTTGCAGATAAACAGGCCAAACCCTTTTATAATATCACACGACTGCTCCGTCGAAAGAGTGTGCGTGTGCACAAGTAGCAAGTCGCAAAATTTGAAAATGTTCAATTTTTCGTATTCTCTTAGAATTTTTCGACAAGCCGACGATGAATTACCCTTGCAGAAATACGACTTAGATATATTTTTATTTTAAGCAAAATAAGTCCCTACAGTAAATAGAAAATAAATATATTTATTTTATTTAGGTCAATTAATTGTTTATTTAATAAATATAGATCAGATTCTTCTCATTTTACCTGACTGGACGAATAAATATATGATAGAGCATTTGAATGTGTGTTCCTTTTGCTACCACAGGCACAAAGGGCACACAATTGAAGAAAAACCTCTGGCTCGCGACAAACGCCGTGATCTACTTGTGTGCATATCCACACAACACAAACATATGTATGTATGTATGTGTGTAGATCTCGGGGTTTTGTGAGAAGATATGCAGGGAGAAAGAGATGCACACAAGTGTGCAAAGCAATGAGTGAGGGCGAAGCAAATGCGTATACACATATGTATTTGGGCTGTAAGCATTTAAAACAGGCATACATACATACATACACATGATAAGAAAAGACATCAGCCGCAGCGACGATGTGCGCTGAGCGAGATGCGGCTTCATACTGAACGTTCGGCTTTCGAGGCCGGCGTTCGGCTGCTGCTCTCAGCAGTCTTACTTTATCTGGGCACACTAAAACGGTCTCAGACACCCATGGGGCTCACTCGTTGCGAAAAAACCTGCTTCGATTAAAATGCTGTTTGGAGTATATATGCATTGTATGGTTAGTGCTCATATGTACAATAATTGTGTGCCATAGAGGGGGTTGTGTTTAAACAGTATACGAAGTATTGAAGCCATACGTCCCAATCAGCTTTATCAATTGATATACATATATGAACGTATGTATTCATTAAATGTTCTGTGGCATCTTTCTACTGTTCCAACTGTCTGGTGATGATGTGCCGTAGACGTTATGTTGTCTATTTTTAGATATTTGCACAAATCATTTATAATCGAATTCTTATACTCTGTTCCCATGTCCGTAACGAACGTCGTTGGACCGTACTCCGGAATAAATGATTCAAATATTGCCTTTGCTACAGTATTTGCACTTTTATTTGCAATTGGGACGGCAACCAAGTATTTGGTTAAATCACATATTAGTGTGACTATATACTCATTCCCATTCTCAGATGTAGGTTGGGGACCAATAGTGTCCACTATCATTCTGTCGAAAGAACTTATTGGTGTTTCTCTCAGTATAAGAGGAGTTTTAGTATGCGTTGTTATTTTCGCTTTTTGACATTTTTGACATTTTCGTATGTAGTCAGATATATCTTTAGACATTCCTTTCCAGAAATAATATCTTTGACCTTGACCAAGGTTTTTGAAATGCCTGTGTGACCTTCTTGTATTGGATCTTTATGAAATGTAGACAGTATAGCTTCTTTTTATACCCTTGCAGAGGGTATTATAATTTTGTCGTGAAATGTGTAACGCATAGAAGGAGACATCTCCGACCCCATAAAGTATATATATTCTTGATCAGCATCAACAGCCGAGTCGATATAGCCATGTCCGTCTGTCCGTCTGTCTGTTTCTATGCGAACTAGTCCCTCAGTTTTAAAGCTATCTTATTGAAACTTTGCAGAAGTCCCTATTTCTGTTGCACGCAGCACATATGTCAAAACCAGCTGGATCGGACCACTATATCATATAGCTGCCATAGGAACGATCGGTCGAAAATTAAGTTTTTGTATGAAAAAACCTTTTGTTTATCAAGATATCTTGACCAAACTCGACATTTATTAGTTTTACTATGCTCCTCATATATATGCAAAATTCTATTAAGATCGGACCACTATATCATATAGCCGCCATAGGAACGATCGGTCGAAAATTAAGTTTTTGTATGAAAAAACATTTTGTTTGTCAAGATATCTTGACCAAACTCGGCATTTATTAGTTTTACTAAGCTCCTCATATATATGCAAAATCCTATTAAGATCAGACCACTATATCATATAGCTGCCATAGGAACGATCGGTCGAAAATTAAGTTTTTGTATGAAAAAACCTTTTGTTTATCAAGATATCTTGACCAAACTCGACATTTATTAGTTTTACTATGCTCCTCATATATATGCAAAATTCTATTAAGATCGGACCACTATATCATATAGCCGCCATAGGAACGATCGGTCGAAAATTAAGTTTTTGTATGAAAAAACATTTTGTTTGTCAAGATATCTTGACCAAACTCGGCATTTATTAGTTTTACTAAGCTCCTCATATATATGCAAAATCCTATTAAGATCGGACCACTATATCATATAGCTGCCATAGAAACGATCGATCGAAAATTAAGTTTTTGTATGAAAAAACATTTTGTTTTTCAAGATATCTTAACCAAACTCGGCATTTATTAGTTTTACTATGCTCCTCATATATATGCAAAATCCTATTAAGATCGGACCACTATATCATATTATTAAGTTTTTGTATGGAGCATTTTTTGTTTTACATGATTTTGCGATTAAACACGGCATTTAAAGATTTCACTATGCTCCCTTCATTTTTGCTAAATCTTATTTACATCGGTTTTTGATTAAAAGCCTTTTTTTTTGTTTATCAATATACCTTGACCAAACTCGGCCTTAACCATTTTCTCGGCATTAAAAGGTTGGGTCTGCAAGGGTATTAGATCTTCGGCATGCCGAAGATAGCCCTTCTTTCTCGTTATTTTTCTTCTTTTATTAGGCTCACCGGCTTGAGTAGCGCTACTCTTAAAGTTTTCAATATTTTATTGCCCATTTTTTTGAAACTATCAATTGAAACTTGTTCAAAGATATTTTCCCACGGTGCCACTTTGAGTTGGGTGATTTCATTTATACCGGCGGCTTGCGTTTCAAGCCTTTGGAAGAACTGACCTAAGTCAAGGATTCCATCTCTATATATGTAGGATATGATAATCAACGTCAAACACGTAGTGGCTGTCGGTTCTGATCGTGTCGTCTGTAAATTAGCAGAAGTCGCTCGAACGTTTACAGAATGTAAACGAATTAGAGTCAGTCGATACCAATATTCCACAATCAATAAAAAACATTTGCGTTATACCGAAACCTGGGATCGTACAAATTGGGGGCTCGACCGAGATTTTTGATTGAATAGACAAGAAAAGAACGAATGCAGGGCTGTGTTATATAGGCATAAATTGCATATACATACTACGTGTGTTGGCGATGGTAAAGTTTGACGCTGATGTAAATTCCGAAGTTGCGACTTAAGGAGACGTGCGCGGAAAACGCAGAAGGCTCAATGCTGAATATCATGGGATTGTGAAATTCGGTGACAGCAGAGGCAACGTCGGAGGCAGCGAGTGCGAAGACGCAGCAAGCTCAGGGCAGAATTTCATGGTATTGTGAAATTCGGTGACAGCAGAGGCAACGTCGGAGGCAGCGAGTGCGAAGACGCAGCAAGCTCAGTGCAGAATTTCATGGTGTTGTGAAATTCAGCGACAGCAGAAGCAACGAGTAGAAGCAACGCGCAGTAGCAACGAACAGGCAGCGAAAACGGCACAAAACGACGAAGGCAAGAGGCTTATACATCTTCGGTGTGGTGAATTAAGCAAAGCAAATTCGTGTTAGAGACGAGAGCAGCGTTCGATAGTCGACAGCGCAGAAAAGCAACGAGAGGCAGCCAATTAAGTTTTGTATGTGCAGAAAGTGGACGTTAGCAGAAGCGGTGGCTGTTCGATTTATCTGAATAAACACATAAAAGCTATATCGATATTATCCGATAAACGTATGCAGTTGCATTTTGCATGTTAGAAATAAGTTATTGATAATTTTATAGCAATAAGATCTGAAAATATCAATTATTAATATTTAAAATATTGGTGCAGTTGTAACGATGCAGGTCGATGAGATAATGGTATTGGATAATGGTCGCGGACTTGCGACTAAAATTATCCGAGCTTAGTTTGCAGACGACCGGTGTAAAACGCGACTTACAAAACAGATTGTTACTTCATTATGGCCACCAGGACGAGGAAGACGATGATGACAGCTTTAAGTAGCCCAGGACAGAATGTTGCACCAAATGAAGAACGAACAGAAAACAGATCGCGGTTTACGTTAAAAGATGTAGAAGGCATTGTTTCACAATTCTAAGGCTCTGATAGTCTAGACATTAATCAATGGGTTGTAGTGGCGCTTGAAGCAAGAACAATTTGTTTGAGTTTAAATAAGCAGCCCAAAAGTAGGCAATGTAATCCAGTCAAGGACTTGTACTTTGCTTACCCTGATTAGCAATAAAAAAAAATAAAAATAAAAAAATAAAAATATATGTAATTTGTAATATTGTTTAACTCAAGCAATATCAATTTTTATAGTTTTTTTTTTCATATTTTGTTATATACTTAGTATAGTAGATCTCGCCATCTATTGCTCAACCCGGGCGTGATATCGCTTGTAACGAGTGAAATATAAAAGTAGTAGAGGAATGTTAATCTGAATATTGGAAATGGCGTCTGTCCTGGTGTCGCTGTAAACAGCTTTCCCTAAGGCGATCGGAGCTCAGATCTTTATTTTACCTTCTGTCCACCGTGGAGAAAGGTTGACCCAAAAAAAAAAGTGAGAAAGTGCGCCTATTTACAATCGCGCTTAACCTCTGAGAAACAGTATTTTCTGAAGCATCATTTTTAATAGAAGAAATTTCAAAAAATATCTAAGTTCGCGTATCGATGAACCACTTCTCAGCCGCCAGTTGGCCGCCATAATTAATTGAGATCATCAGGGGTAAGTTAGATTTTTTTTTTTTTTGACCCAAAAGACTAAAAAGCACTTATATTTCAACCTGTCTATTGCAGGTACGGCGTTTCGTAATATTCTCATAAACAAAGTATAATGAGATATTATAGTCTTTCGACTTTCTGCAATTAGCAGCGGCAAACATTTCTTTTTTGCCTGCCGTGCCCAAAATATGCAGAGCACCTGTAACTGTCATCATTAATTCGCATTGTCGCAAATAGCTTAATCAGCTGCTTCCAGCTTTATCGCATCTTATCAAATCTCGTTCGTTCTCTCTCGCCTGCTCAAAAATGGGAGTTCGAAAGACGAATTAGTAAGAGACGATCGCCGTCGCCGAAACTCCAAAATTAGTTGGAAATCGATCCCTGGTGGCTGACGTCGTCAAAAGCAGCTGCATTTATCTTGATCGCGCAATCGTTTTCTATATACATACATATGCTAACCGGAACATTGTTTCTTTTTCTTGTTTGTAAAGTTCTCGCTGGAAAACTGAATAATTAGCGTAACTAACAGAAAAGTGCAGAATCTGAATAAGTCCTATTGTGAACGTCATGGGCGTAGTCAAGTCGCCTTAAGCGCATAATATAAATATTACGATAGTTATGTGCGAGTTTTTTTTCTTTTGTTTTCTCGGTCAAATTTTTATTTTGCATTTTTTTCTTTAACTCGGGTTTTTTACCCTACATATTCTTTCCATTGGCCTATATTCTTTACTCTATCTCTCTCCTTTCATGCTCCGAAATTCGGATCGCCATATTGCTGGTGAGAGCCAGATTTTTTTTTTGAAAAGCAACGTATAAAGAGAAAGAGAGAGAATACAAGTCACATGAAGTAAGAAAAAACAGTTTTTATCGAATGCCTTCTTTTTTTTTCTTCTAAATTTTTTTGTGTGCAATTCGAAGTGATTTTTTTTTGTTACAGCATTACATCGATGGAAGCGCTTTCGGAGATGGAGTGAATGTATGTAAGTGAAGCAAAACTCTTTAATTTACTTTTTTTTTTGCTTTTAATTTATGAGATTAAGATAATGGCCGAGAAAAACCCTATTAAATTAAATAATTTTATGCCGCGTTAAAGAGCAAACGAATCGTTAAAAAGAAAACTTTAAGAGCTTAATCTAGTTAAAGCGATAAAGCTTTTGCTAAATGAATCAAAAAAATTTAACGGAATTTTTCCCAAACAAGAAAAAGAAAAAAAAATAATAATAATTTGTACTTTACCAATTCGGGTCATAGACCAAATTAGATCCTCGCCTAGAAAAATTCTCTATCCATGTGTAAGATAAGTCTTTTATTATTTTTTTCTTTTTTTTTCTATTATTAAAAATGTATAATGGATAAACAAAATTTCGATTTAACTTCACGATTCACCACAAAAATAAATATGTGTAACGAACTTACAATTATGTGCTAATTTGCCTTATTTATGTTGGAGCCATGCGTCGTCGGAATGTTAGGGTAATTTAATCTGTGTTGTTTTAGGGATCACCGACCATTTGTCTGGTCAAGCGGCCCCGGTGATCATGGTAGGGTGAGCAACAGCTGTCGCATTGATACCAGCGCAGCATAACAGCAACATATACAGCTACGGTCCCTAACCAATCTAGTACAATTTCTGTAACTCTGTCGATTTTTCCTAACCCACGTACTTTTGTTTGTGCAATCGAACTGGTCATCTTAATAGCACGCGAATTTTTTTATATAATTATAAAAGCTTGCGAGTAGGTAGCTTAGCCATTTCTTAGTCAACCCACCCCAGCCGACTTCACTGTGCCTGAACCGCCGTGTGCTCCGCTAGACGCTACACGGACATCAGCTCGCTTACGTACGTTGTATGTTACAATATTATATCTTATATTTATATATTTGGCGCCCAACTTAGGGGCCTGAAGCAGCCACTCTGGCTGGTCCCGACCGATAACTCTTTTCATATGTCAACAATACCTGACAATACACAGCTAGATCGATTTGTTCACTACCCATTGTCCTGTTATTGGCAGTACGGTTTTTGGATCAGCTACAGCTTTGAATTAGTGTAACTGCCAAGACTTGTTATAGCGAATAACACATGTTTTTGTTTAAAGTAACTGGATGCGTTTTAACTTTAAATTGTTATAACTCCGTGATCTATAATTACAAAACAATGTAAATCCCAGTATGATTGGTTGGTCGTGCGTAGTAGACTTTGGATATTTGTTTACGCGGAGAAATGTGCAGCGGCAATCCCGTTTACTCATACACTGATTCAATCATACCCTTATGTTGCTCTATGGATTTAACGCTACTTTCATATTAAGTCGTTACCTAGGCAACGGCTATCCCTTGCATCCTTATCTTTTATTTCCTTATGAGAGAATTTCTGGAGCCTTACTGACTTGTGTATACCAAGTGGATCAAACTGTTGTCTTTCGCCTTTTTGATCTCGCACTTGGTTACATCATAAGAGTAAGCCGGATATCAACCTAACCATTATCTTTTGTTGAGGAAGCAAAGAAGATATTAGTTACTGCTGGAGTCAAGTGTACTTGGTGTAGAACTGGCACTTGCTGCTTAATTATAAAATTTTCGTTTTCTCATCCCTACACTCTTCCTTGTACTAGTTGATCAGTTATGAAGCTGATGCAGATTATAACCTTTCATGAAAACGACTGCATGGCATCTACACATTTTTATGAAATATTGTTCTATATTTTCGATCTGTTTTTCGATTTTGCACCTTGTATTTTTTTTTGAGTAATTTTAGTTCTTGTTAGTATTTTTCTTCAAGCGTAGGTCGGAAATGTCAATACATCGCAGTTGCGAAAACTTAGCAGCTGCTTCGATTAATACGGAACAGTGCTATATTTGCCTTAAAACGATTGAGTTTTCGACACAATTAGTAGCTACCAGTTGCGAGCACACATTCCATCGTGCATGCTATAATACTAGAGTAGGCAAGAAAAATATTTGTCCTGTTTGCAAAACAACAATTTCACCGTCTAACCCAAGTGTGGTAGACGACGCCCTCGCAAAGCAACCGACGATAGTTACTATGCCAATTGGAACCCGAAGTCAAGGCCCCCAGAAGAGATTTTGTCCCAAGGCACCATGTCAAAGAATCCTAGTCCGCAAAGTGTTCCGCCTTTGGCAGCCGAGCCAGATGCATGCTCTCGTGTATCCCCCACGGTAAGCGAAATACAGCAGTCAATTTCTGATTCAATGGCAGCAGCCACGGAAAGACAAACAGCCTCCCTGACCCAAGCGTTACAGTCAGGATTCCATAATCTTTTGTCTGCTTTTACAGCTCAATAAGGCAGATCCACAGCTCAGCAACCAACATCGAACATGAGTACTGTCGATCATCCGCAGCCCAGACCGGCTAATTCTATACGAAACGAGTCTAGAACTAGGAATTCTCCAATGTTAGAAAACTTGCGTCCAGACCTTAGATTTTCTGGTCGATCGGGCATGGGTATAGATGAGTTTATCTATCGCGTCGAGGCGTTAACAGCCGAGACACTAGATGGAAATAATGAGTTGTTGGTTCGTCATATAAGCCATCTGTTTGAAGGCAGCGCTAACGATTGGTTCTGGCCCTACCATAAGAGTGTCCCTATTATCGTATGGTCGGAATTATGTGTCGCTTTACGTGTTCAGTTCAAAGAAGAGCGAACTGATGTTGACATACGTGCGGCAATTGATCGTCGTAAACAAAAAGAGGGTGAGTCTTTCGATGACTTTTACGATGCAATTATTATAATGACCGACAAACTGTCCCTACCCCTATCGAATTCCTCCTTGCTAGAATCGTTGCGCTCTAATTTGCTGCCAGAAATACAGCACGAGCTTCTATCTATATGAGCCCATACATTCTATCGCGCAACTTAGACATTTAGTGCGAAAGCGGGAAGGTTTCATTCAGTCAATCTCTAAAGCTCGAGTGTTTGCACCCCGCCCTGCGCCTCGTCGCTCCTTGCACGCTATAGAAGTACAAACTGAAAGCGAAGCAGAGCCAGATGTGATAGACGCTCTCGATAATGATGTATCAGCCATCAATCTAGTCTGCTGGAACTGCAGGAAATGTGGCCATCGGTACCAAGATTGTGTCGCTGAACGCAAAGTGTTTTGCTCTGGCTGTGGTCAGACAAACACTTACAAGCCAATTTGTGCCAAGTGTAACAAGGTGCCAAAAAACTACCTGTCTCGTGTACCATTGACCGGTACACGCAAACCAGTTGCATCTAAGGGAACAAATCAATCTTTACGTGACTTGTCCTTTAACCCAGAATTTACCTTGCATACTCGTTGCAATCTCAATCTGTTAAAAAAAATACTTCTGTAAGTCGCAAGATATTACGAGCGCGCTTACGTCGAATAAATTTCTTTAAACGATGTAAGATCGAGAAACAAGCTCTCGTGTCAGCGATCGTGTGCACCGATTCTAGGCCTTACGCTGAAGTAACCGTATTGGGAAAAACGGTTACAGGATTATTGGATACCGGTGCGTCGATAAGTTGTTTTGGTGAGAGTTTCGCTGTGGAATTATTGAATACGAATGTACTGTATAAATCGATTATTTCACAGCTAAAAACCGCCGATGGAAAAACCCAACAAATATTGGGACGGTTACGCACAGAAGTTTATTATGGCGGAAAGGTTAAACGAATTACTTTTTATATAGTCCCTTCTCTTGTTCAACCGCTTTATTTGGGCATAGACTTTTGGTCAACGTTTAAGCTGTTGCCTCCATGCTTGTTAAGGCCAGCTTTGCAGCCAAGTATTGCATGCATTGAAGATCCGCTGCGAGCTTTAATTGCACACCAACAGCAACGTCTTACAGAAAGTGTGAAACTATTTCCTTCATTCGCGGAAAAAGGGTTAGGAAAAACCACCTTACTGTCTCATGTCATAGATGTAGGTAACGCAATTCCTATCAAACAACGACACTATGCCGTATCTCCTGCAAGGGAGAAATTAATGTTCGAAGAAATTGATCGTATGCTTTCCCTTGGCGTTATTGAACAATCTGAGAGTTCTTGGACTTCCCCAGTAGTACTCGTTTGTAAACCAGGAAAGGTTCGTCTCTGTATTGATTGCAGAAAAGTTAACGAGGTTACTCGAAAGGATGCTCCCTAATTGATGGAATTATTAGTCGTCTTCCTAAGGCTGAATATATTACAAGTCTCGACTTAAAAGACGCTTATTGGCAAATACCCTTAGAGCCCAGTTCTCGTGACAAAACAGCGTTTGTAGTACCAGGTAGACCCCTTTACCAATATACGGTAATGCCAATTGGTTTGTCTAACGCTCCTGCTACGATGTCCAAATTGATGGACAGAATAATTCCAGCTTACTTAAGAAACGAAGTGTTTATATATTTAGATGATCTGTGTCTGATACATTCGACCGCCATCTTGCCGTGTTAAGTGAACTAGCGGGAAAAATAAAGGATGCCGGGTTGACAATTAACGTCGAAAAAAGCAAGTTTTGTCTAAAGGACGTTATTTATCTTGGTCATGTTGTTGGTCAGGGTATTATTCGGATGAATGCTGATAAAATAACTGCCATTACCGAGTATCCAGCGCCTCGCTCGCTTAAACAATTGCGTCGCTTTCTCGGTATGACTGGGTGGTACCATAAGTTCATTCGAAATTACGCTTCTATAGTTTCGCCATTGACTGATGCCCTGACAACTCGGAAAAAGTTTGAATGGTCAGAAACGGCAGAGCAAGCTTTCCAGGCACTTAAAACTGAAATGTGCAAGGCCCCTGTGTTGCATACAACTAACTTTGAAGCTCCCTTCTACATACATTGTGATGCTAGTCACACTGGCGTGGGTGGTTTTCTCGTCCAAATTAATGATACAGGTGACGAGGTCCCCATAGCATTTATGTCGCGGAAGTTGAACAAGTGCCAACGTAATTATTCAGTTACGGAGAAGGAATGTCTAGCAGCAATTTTAAGCATCCGCAAGTTTCGAGCTTACGTCGAAGGCCATCCATTTACTGTTATTACCGACCACGCATCCCGTAAATGGCTCATGAATCAAGCAGATCTCAGTAGTCGTCTAGCTCGGTGGGCTCTCAAGCTTCAAGGATATACATTATCTATACAACATCGGAAGGGCAGTAAAAATATTGTACCAGATGCTTCATCCCGTACTCACACGGAGGATTTATCGGCTTTAGATGTTGATGACTTTATTGATATGCAGTCTCCACATTTTAAATCCCAGGGTTACGAGTTGTTGAAGACTAAAGTTTTGCAGAATTAGACTCAAATGCCGGACGTCAAAGTTATCGATGGCTTCATTTATCGAAGGTCCGAGCATGCCTCAGGAGACAGAGTTGCCGATGACATGGTTTGGAAATTATGGCTACCCAAAGAGTTGGTTCCCTATGCCTTGAAATTAGCTCATGATGATCCCTTAGCGTCGCATTGTGGAATGAATAAGACACTAGAGAGATTACGACGATATTATTATTGGCCAAATTTAGTTTCACACGTGAAAGAGTATATTAATGAATGTGAAATTTGCAAAGCGACTAAACATCCGAATCGGGTTTTGAGACCTCCTATGGGAAAAAGTGGAAAAAAAACTCATCGATTCTTTCAAAAATTGTATGTTGATTATCTTGGACCGTATCCCCGTTCCAAGGCTGGTCATATTGGCATATTTGTGGTGCTCGACCATTTCACAAAGTTTCCTTTTTCGAAACCGGTTCGCAAACTGACCGCAGAGGCTATTCTACCGTTTTTGGGACAAGAGTTGTTTCACTGCTTCGGGGTTCCAGAAGTATTGTGTCGGACAATGGTGTTCAATTTAAATCACAAATATTTAACGATTTACTTCGAAAGTATTCAATACACCACTCGTACACTGCAGTTCACGCACCTCAAGCAAACGCATCCGAGCGTGTCAATAGATCTGTTATAGCAGCCATGAAAGCTTATATAAATCGTAATCAGACTAATTGGGATGAAAAACTCAGCAGTATCTGCTGTTCAGTGCGATCCAGTTGGCATTCAGCTATTACTCATAGTCCGTATCGTTTGGCTTTTGGTCAGAATATGATTACCAATGGGTCAACAAATAAATTATTACGGGACTTGAATTTATTGGAAGATCGAACAGTGCAATTTAGTAGAGATGATTCCTTTGATTTAATGAGAAATCAGGCTGCCAAAGCTACGCAAAAGCAGCACTTACGAAATGAAAACTCCTACAATCTACGCTGTAGTCCGGTATTGTTTACTGTAGGATAAGAAGTTTTTCGAAGGAACTTCCAACAGAGCAACTTCTCTCTAGGTTTTAGTGCTAAGCTTGCTCCTACTTTTATCAAGGCAAGAATACGACGTAAGCTTGGTAATAGTTACTATGAGTTGGAGAACCTGCAATGGCAGTTCGTGGGAAAGTACCATGCGAAAGACATCTAACAATAATTAAATGGTGTAAAGTATTCGCTCCAAGCGCTAATCCAAACCAAAGTGCGGTGGTTTCGAATAAATAAAAAATGTAAACCCCACAAAGTCAGATTTTGGCGGGGGGGAATTTTAGTGGCGCTTGAAGCAAGAACAATTTGTTTGAGTTGAAATAAGCAGCCCAAAAGTAGGCAATGTAATCCAGTCAAGGTCTTGTACTTTGCTTACCCTGATTAGCAATAAAAAAAATAAAAATAAAAAAATAAAAATATATTTAATTTGTAATATTGTTTAACTCAAGCAATATAAATATTTTTTTTTTTCATATTTTGTTCCCTTGTAAACTCGGAGGTTTTTTGGAAAAGCAAGTTCTTCTAAATATCGTATAGTAGATCTCGCCATCTATGGCTCAACCCGGGCGTGATATCGCTTGTAACGAGTGAAATATAAAAGTAGTAGAGGAATGTTAATCTGAATATTGGAAATGGCGTCTGTCCTGGTGTCGCTGTAAACAGCTTTCCCTAAGACGATCGGAGCTCAGATCTTTATTTTACCTTCTGTCCACCGTGGAGAAAGGTTGACCCAAAAAAAAAAGTGAGAAAGTGCGCCTATTTACAATCGCGCTTAACCTCTGAGAAACAGTATTTTCTGAAGCATCATTTTTAATAGAAGAAATTTCAAAAAATATCTAAGTTCGCGTATCGATGAACCACTTCTCAGCCGCCAGTTGGCCGCCATAATTAATTGAGAAACTAAATTGAAGAAAAAAAGTGCCAGACCCAATCAGGGGTAAGTTAGATTTTTTTTTTTTTTGACCCAAAAGACTAAAAAGCACTTATATTTCAACCTGTCTATTGCAGGTACTGCGCTTCGTAATATTCTCATAAACAAAGTATAATGAGATATTATAGTCTTTCGACTTTCTGCAATTAGCAGCGGCAAACATTTCTTTTTTGCCTGCCGTGCCCAAAATATGCAGAGCACCTGTAACTGTCATCATTAATTCGCATTGTCGCAAATAGCTTAATCAGCTGCGTCCAGCTTTATCGCATCTTATCAAATCTCGTTCGTTCTCTCTCGCCTGCTCAAAAATGGAAGTTCGAAAGACGAATTAGTAAGAGACGATCGCCGTCGCCGAAACTCCAAAATTAGTTGGAAATCGATCCCTGGTGGCTGACGTCGTCAAAAGCAGCTGCATTTATCTTGATCGCGCAATCGTTTTCTATATACATACATATGCTAACCGGAACATTGTTTCTTTTTCTTGTTTGTAAAGTTCTCGCTGGGAAACTGAATAATTAGCGTAACTAACAGAAAAGTGCAGAATCTGAATAAGTCCTATTGTGAACGTCATGGGCGTAGTCAAGTCGCCTAAGCGCATAATATAAATATTACGATAGTTATGTGCGAGTTTTTTTTTCTTTTTGTTTTCTCGGTCAAATTTTTATTTTGCATTTTTTTCTTTAACTCGGGTTTTTTACCCTACATATTCTTTCCATTGGCCTATATTCTTTACTCTCTCTCTCTCCTTTCATGCTCCGAAATTCGGATCGCCATATTGCTGGTGAGAGCCAGATTTTTTTTTTGAAAAGCAACGTATAAAGGGAAAGAGAGAGAATACAAGTCACATGAAGTAAGAAAAAACAGTTCTTATAGAATGCCTTCTTTTTTTTTTCTTCTAAATTTTTTTGTGTGCAATTCGAAGTGATTTTTTTTTTTGTTACAGCATTACATCGATGGAAGCGCTTTCGGAGATGGAGTGAATGTATGTAAGTGAAGCAAAACTCTTTAATTTACTTTTTTTTTTGCCCTTAATTTATGAGATAAAGAGAATGGCCGAGAAAAACCCTATTAAATTAAATAATTTTGTGCCGCGTTAAAGAGCAAACGAATCGTTAAAAAGAAAACTTTAAGAGCATAATTTAGTTAAAGCGATAAAGCTTTTGCTAAATGAATAAAAAAATTTAACGGAATTTTTCCCGAACAAGAAAAAGAAATATAAAAAGAATAATTTGTACATTATCAATTCGGGTCATAGACCAAATTAGATCCTCGCCTAGAAAAATTCTTTATCCATGTGTAAGATAAGTCTTTTATTATTATTTATTTTTTTTTCTATTAACTTCACGATTCCCCACTAAAATAAATATGTGTAACGAACTTACAATGATGTGCTAATTTGCCTTATTTATGTTGGAGCCATGCGTCGTCGTAATGTTAGGGTAATTAAATCTGTGTTGTTTTAGGGATCACCGACCATTTGTCTGGTCAAGCGGCCCCGGTGATCATGGTAGGGTGAGCAACAGCTGTCGCATTGATACCAGCGCAGCATAACAGCAACACATGCTGCTACCGTCCCTAATATAGTACAATTTCTGTAACTCTGTCGATTTTTCCTAACCCCCGTACTTTTGTTTGTGCAATCGAACTGGAAATCTTAATGGCACGCGAATTTTTTTATATAATTATAAAAGCTTGCGAGTAGGTAGCTTAGCCATTTCTTAGTCAACCCACCCCAGCCGACTTCACTGTGCCTGAACCACCGCGTGCTCCGCTAGACGCTACACGGACATCAGCTCGCTGACATACGTTGTATGTTACAGGGTTGAAGAGTTAGAGGAATGTGCGATGACAGTGCAGTGGAGCAGACTACAACTTTTTATATATGCTAAACAGTTGTTAACTGGGGCTGCAAAATCATTTGTTCGAAGTTTGCGAGAAGTTAGAGACTGGGAGTCTTTAAAAGCCGCACTTCTTGAAGAATTTACAATAAAATTGTCCACGGCAAAGATTCATAGAATTTTACAGAAGCGCCAAATGAAGAAAGGAGAATCCTTGCAAGAGTTTCTGTATGCTTTAATGGAAATTGCAAATCCAATAAACTTGGATGACGCTAGTTTAATTGAATATTTTGTTGCAGGCATTCCAGATAGCAAAACAAACAAAGCAATGTTGTATCAGGCCAGGGATATTAGGCAGCTAAAATTTCAAATTGAGGCCTACAAAAAGTCTCGCGGCGGGTCGGAACAAAAGAGCAAGAATTGTTCGCACACAAACAGAGAGGATCAACCAGTCGAGTCGACCGAAAAGGCAAAAAAGTGTTTTAAGTGCGGAGACGATTCTCATTTTAAGAAAGACTGCAAAAAAGTTTCTTTTAATTGTTTTAAATGCGGACAGCCAGGGCATCGCGTCGCAAGCTGCAAAGTTCAAATTGCGATAAAACAGGAAAATAGCTTAAGCACACATAGTGTTTAAAATATGGAAAAGATTAGAAAGCCGACTAACATTTTTACTTCAACAGGACTTGAGCTCAAAGACATTGTGTATGCAGATGTAAAATTTAAAGGCCTTGTTGATACAGGCGCCGATTTGTGTTTACTTTGCAGAAGCATATTCTTAAAACTTGGAAATTTAAGAGTAAGTGGCCTTGCAAAATGTCTAACAGGTATCGGGTAAAGTCAAGTTCTAACTTTCGGAAGCATTACCATACCCGTCACCATTGACAATATTGAAATGCAGATAGAGTTCCACGTTATTCAAGATGAGGACATTAGGTTTGAAGTAATTTTAGGAAGAACTATTCTTGAACATATTGACATGCAGGTCACTAAAAACGGAACGCAGTTTATTCGTCGAATCGTCGACAATAACGTTAAAATTTATAGGAAGCCGCAAGATCAGAGGCTACGTTCTTCTTGCGCAGAATTGCTCTCGGAATTTGAAGGTATTTGCATGACCGGTACAGAGAATGGAGAAATTACGGATAATTTGAATCTGTCTCATCTCAGTCAGGAGTATGAAAGCAAGGTTAGGAATATGGTATAAAGTTATCAACCGCAACGAAATGTGAATGCGCCCGTCAAAATGAAAATAATTTTAAACAACGAAGTTCCAGTTTTCCAGCACCCTAGGCGGCTAGCACATAGTGAGCAGAAAATTGTCGACAATCAGGTAGAAGAATGGCTAGCCCAGAAGATTATTAAACCGAGCATATCAGAATTTGCCTCTCCAGTGGTTTTGGTTGCAAAGAAAAATGGGCAGAAACGATTATGTTGCGACTACAGGAAACTTAACGAAAAAATTGTTCGAGATAATTTTCCAATGGCACACATGGACACAGTATTAGAAAAGCTTCGGGGTGCAAAGGTGTTTACCACACTTGACTTGACCAATGGTTTCTTTCACGTCCCAGTAGATGAAGACTCGCAAAAATACACTTCCTTTGTTACTCAGAACGGTCAATATGAGTTTCTGTATGTACCGTTTGGAATTTCAAACTCCATAGCAGTATTTACACGATTCATAATGGCTGTTTTGCGCGACTTAGTTAAGAGTAATGACGCAGTTGTATACATGGATGACGTCATCATTTCAAGTAAGGATATAAACGAGAAACTAAGTAGAGTTTTGACGGTGGCTACAAAAAATGGATTGCGCATAAATTGGACCAAGTGCCACCTGTTGCAGACAAAAGTACAGTTTCTGGGATACATAATTGAAGACAACTCAATTAGGCCAAGTAAAGAAGTTTGAATTCAATGATCAACAACAGGTTGCATTTGAGCAGTTAAAGGTTGCTTTGACCAGCAAACCTGTTTTGCAGTTATATAGTCCGGATTTAGAGACAGAAATACATACAGATGCGTCGAAATGGGGCTATGGGGCAGTTATGTTGCAAAAGAGTTTTGAAGATGGTTTCTATCATCCAATGCAGTACATGAGTCGTAAGACTAAAACTTGCGAAGAAAAGTACCCAGCTTACAATCTCGAAGTTCTTGCTATTATAGAATCCTTAGCTAAATGGCGTGTTTATCTGTTGGGAATAAAATTCAAATTAGTCACGGATTGTAATGCATTTACAATGTTTCCTGTTATATGCTTACCGACACTATCGTACACCGTTTAGAGAAGCGCAATTAGCGGACGAATGGGTGAAAGTTATACGGAGTCTTGTTGAAGAGAGAGCAGTTGAAGACTATTACATAGAAAATCAAGTTTTATTTAAGGACCCAAACAAAGAGCTCATTGTAGTACCAGCCCAAATGAAAAATGAGATTATATTGATAGCGCACAAACAAGGTCACTTTTCTGCAAAAAAGACACAGGACTTAGTTGAAGGACATTGAAGGACAAAGTAGCACGAATTGTTGACAGTTGTATAGAGTGCATTATTGTTAACGAGAAATTTGGCAAGCGAGAGGGGTATTTAACGCCTATAGATAAGGGCGATAGACCCTTATTGAATTACCACATTGACCACGTTGGGCCAATGGAGATACCAAAAAAGCTGTACAATTATATCTTTGTGGTGGTTGATGCATTCTCGAAATATGTTTGGTTGTACTCTACTCGAAGCACAGGTATAGATGAAGTCATTAAGAGCTTGGAAGTACAGGCTACAAACTTTGGTAATCCTTTACGAATAGTTTCAGATAGAGGCGCTGCATTCACGTCCCATTTATTTTGTGAATATTGTGAAAAGCGTATTATTCAACATTTAATGATTGCAACTGGAGTTCCGCGTGGTAATGGGCAGGTAGAACGCATGCACAAAATTGTGGTACCGATGCTATCGAAGTTGAGTCTAGGAGATGCAGGTGCCTGGTACAAACACTTGAGTAAAGTTCAACAAATCATAAATAGCGTAGTGCCGCGAAGCACTAAAGTCTCACCTTTCAAGATATTAACTGGAATGGACATGCGTATAAGTGGCGAGCCGAACTTAAGAGAATTAGTGAAGCAGTCGTTAATTACAGAGCTCGACGAGGAACGTGAAAAATGTAGAGAGGAAGCTCGTGAAAATATAAGGAAAATACAAGAAGAAAATAAAAAGGCTTTCAACTCTAAGAGAAAACCAGACAGACAATATCAAGTTAATGACATGGTAGCTATAAAGCGTACACAATACGGGACAGGCTTAAAACTTAAGGGAAAGTATCTCGGACCGTATAAAGTTGTGAAGGTAATAAATAAAGTTGTCGTCTATAAACCAGTTGAGCAAGAAGTCGGTCGAACGTTGATATGACAATTTTTTTTTTATAAATTATAGAAGCTCGAACACAGAATGTAAACGAATTAGAGTCAGTCGATACCAATAACTCATAAGCATCGCACGCACGTATAATTTTGTAACTCCTAAAAGATTCAAACTACATCTAAGCCGCATTTATGTTCTTTTAAGTTAATTCCACAATCAATAAAAAACATTTGCGTTATACCGAAACCTGGGATCGTACATACATATATAAAACTGTTTGTCCTGACTGACTGACTGATTGGTGATCAACGCACAGCCCAAACCGTAAGAGCTAGGAAGCTGAAATTTTCACTGTAGTTACATTATGTGATGAAGGTGCACGTTAAGACGGGGTTTCGGGAAATTCCACACGCAAGTATGGAAAAATCGCGAAAAATGTTTGTATGTATCTTTTTTGTTTACCATCCGATCGGCCTCAAACTCAATTTCAATGTTCTTTGTTAAAATTCATTTGAGGGGGGTTTCGCACTTTTTGGAAAATCCATCCCTCCTTGGTATCAAAGATTTGGTGGTAGACTTTTCGCCCTCAAATTCATTTCCAAAGATCTACATAAGAAATCATTTAAGACGTGTTTCACATATTTCGTAAAATGTAAACTCCTTTGGTGGATAGATCATTTCAAAGATTTTTTTGGTGAATTTTAGGTTTTGTCCGATTTGCATCAAACTTATTTTCAAAGATCTACATAATAATATAATGAATACGTGTTTCCGCGAGTTGGCAAATTCCACTTGCAACAGTGGTAAAAGGGCGGAAAACTTTTATATGAATGTAGTTTGTTTACCGTCCGCTCAGTTTCAAAATCATTTTCAAAGCTTTTTGAGAACATTGATTTTATAACATACGTGCCACGGGCAAGGCCGAGCTATACCCGCTAGTTAGTAAAAACTTTTTTTCCATGTTTAAAGAAACATAGCATAATATTTACATAAAAGGACACTAATTTACGTAGATCGTCATTTTTGATGACTTCAAATACGTTGGACTCTGAAGCTTTTTTTATAGATTGCCTAGGCAATTATTTTTCTTTATCATCTCCTGTGCAGGATTTCTGTCTACTTTGGTGCCTGGTATTGACTTTCAGGACTTGATAACGCATCCGCTACATGATTATCTTTACCCTTAAGATACTCTACTGTAAACTCGTACTCTTCTAAATCAAGCCTCATTCTGCTTAATTTTGATGTAGGATTAACCATTGAAAATAGGTACGTTAACGGTCTGTGGTCTGTTTTGACTGTGAAATGTCTACCATATACATATGGTTTGAAGTGATTAATTACCCAATGAATTGCTGATAGCTCTTGTTCTGTGGTTGACTTATTACTTTCACCTTTAATGAAACTACGAGATGCATATGCTACAGGTAATTGAAGACCATTATAGTTTTGCGTTAAAACTGCTCCAAATGCCTCTTTGCTAGCATCTCTGATTATGCAAAATTCTTTGCTAAAATCGAGGTACTGCAGTAAAGTTGGATTCATTAATGCCGTTTTAAGATGTTCAAAGGCATGCTGGCAATCAGCTGTCCATTCGAATTTTACATCTTTTTTACATAATCTTGTTATGTGACGAGAATAATCGGCGAAGTTTTTAATAAAACGTCTATAGTAGTTACAAAATGCAACAAATCTTCTAGCGCTGTCTGCGTCCGTAGGGACTGGGTATTTCCTAATAACATCATATTTGGTGTCGTCAGGCAATATACCTTTATTGGTGCATTTGTGCCCAAGAAAAGTGACCTCCTTCATGAAGAATGAGCCCTTATCTGGATGCAACTTGATGTTGTTTTTTCTGCATAGATCGAAAACATTTGTGAGATTTTTGGTCATATGCTTTTCAGAACAACCAATGACAAACAAGTCGTCCATGTATAGGAATGCTTGGGATGGTTTAAGACCAGTGAATGCTATTGTCATCATTCTTTGAAAGGAATTGGGCGCTATTTTTAAACCGTAAGGTAATCGTGTAAAATGATAAGAGCCATTGCTCGTAGAAAAAGACGTTTCATTTCTTGAATTTTCTTCAAGTTCTATTTGATGGAATCCAGACATTAGATCAAGGCACGAGAAATATTTTGCTCGGCCCAATTGATCAAGAATATCATCTATTCTGGGAAGTTGAAATTTATCAGCTAATAATAGTTTATCAATTTGACGATAGTCTATTACTAACCGCCATCTTTTCTCTGTTGAATCCGGTAAGGATTTTTTTGGTACCAATAGTAACGGGCTGTTATATTCAGACACAGAGGGTTCTACTATTTTATCATTTATAAGTTTTGTTACTTGTTTAGTTATTTCAGCTCGTTGTTAATGAGGAGTTCTATAGTTCTTAATTTAACTTGGTTCATCATCTTTCAATCTTAAGTAAAAGTTATTAGTTGTGATTCTGTTTCCAATCCAAAAATATTTGTATATTTTGAACATAATTCTGTCATTATTTTTATACCCTTGCAGAGGGTATTATAATTTTGTCGTGAAATGTGTAACGCATAGAAGGAGACATCTCCGACCCCATAAAGTATATATATTCTTGATCAGCATCAACAGCCGAGTCGAGTCTGTCCGCCTGTCTGTTTCTATGCGAACTAGTCTTTCAGTTTTAAAGCTATCTTAATGAAACTTTGCAGAAGTCCCTTTTTCTGTTGCACGCAGCACCAGGAACGATCGCACCTATGCACTGCCATAGGAACGATCGGTCGAAAATTATGTTTTTGTATAAAAAAACATTTTGTTTTTCAAGATATCTTAACCAAACTCGGCATTTATTAGTTTTACTATGCTCCTCATATATATGCAAAATCGTATTAAGATCGGACCACAATATCATATAGCTGCCATAGGAACGATCGGTCGAAAATGTAGTTCTTGAATGAAAAAACATTTTGTTTTTCAAGATATCTTGACCAAACTCGGCATTTATTAGTTTTACTATGCTCCTCATATATATGCCAAATCCTATTAAGATCAGACCACTATATCATTCAGCTGCCATAGGAACTATCGGTCGAAAATTAGGTTTTTGTATGAAAAAACATTTTGTTTTTCAAGATATCTTAACCAAACTCAGCATTTATTAGTTTTACTATGCTCCTCATATATATGCAAAATCGTATTAAGATCGGACCACTATATCATATAGCTGCCATAGGAACGATCTGTAGAAAAGTAGGATCTTGTATGCAAAACATTTTTTTTATCAAGATATCTTGACCAAACTCGGCATTGATTAGTTTTACTATGCTCCTCATATATATGCAAAATCCTATTAAGATCGGACCACTATATCATATTATTAAGTTTTTGTATGGAGCATTTTTTGTTTTTCATGATTTTGCGATTAAACACGGCATTTAAAGATTTCACTATGCTCCCTTCGTTTTTGCAAAATCTTATTTACATCGGTTTTTGATTAAAAGCCTTTTTTTTTGTTTATCAATATACCTTGACCAAACTCGGCCTTAACCATTTTCTCGGCATTAAAAGGTTGGGTCTGCAAGGGTATTAGATCTTCGGAATGCCGAAGATAGCTTCTTTCTCGTTTTATATGGTGGTGGAAAGTTCTTTTTATACCCTGAACCCATTGAAAATGGGTAAAAAGGGTATATTGTATTTGTGCAAAATGCAAATGTATGTAACAGGCAGAAGGAAGCATCTCCGACCCCATAAAGTGTATAGATTCTTGATCAGCATCAATAGCCGAGTCGATCTAGCCATGTCCGTCTGTCTGTCCGTCCGTCCGTCCGTCCGTCCGTCCGTCCGTCCGTCTGTCCGTATGTATGAACGCAAGGATCTCAGAACCTATAAGAGCTAGAGAGCTCAAATTTTATAGGTAGGTGCTCCTAGTGCCTGCGCAGATCGAGTTTGTTTCCGATAATCGATAACTTACTCCGTTTCCAAGCAATCGATAAAAGTCGATATCGACATCCGGTTTTTTAGCAAATTGGGTAAATAATAAGAGCTAGAATCACCAAACATGATATGTTGCTTTCTTTCTTTCATTTTATACCTATCGCCACCTCCCCTCTAACACTGCACAGCTATAAATCAAGTAAATAACCCAACTTATATTGCCAACCAATTTAAGCCATAATTTTAATGCAATTGACTTTTTGAGAATACAATAATATATACTGAAGAAAATTTCATTAAGATCGGTTAGGAGAAAACCAAAGTTATATGTAACTGCGCAATTGGATGGCACAGCTAGCGAAAACATCAAGAATTTGTGTACACACACACATTCATGCGCGTCTGTTTCGCATTCTATCGCATTCTAACAGCATTGTAATAGCGACTTTTTTCTGTAATGCTATTTTGGCTCGTTTTTTCTCAATGATACTTAAATATTGGTGTGGCTGTTGAGTAGAGGCATAGCAAGTGTTGCGGTCTTCCGCGAGTTCGAGCCCTACCTGGGAAACTAGTTTTTTTTTGTTTTTTTTTTTTTTGCTGGTTTGTTTGTTGAGTAGAATCGTCAGCAAGTAATACGGTCAGTTGCGAGTTCGAATCCTGCCAAGGGACCTTTTTTTTTTTAATTTATCTTTATTACATTTGGTGTTGGAATGGGAGGGTTTAGGGTATTCCCTAGTCGGGAGCTCTCGACTAGAACCTCTTACTTGTTTAGTTAAGTGATAATTGATTCTGCTCTTTGAGAGTCGTGAGTCTGCTATTTGATAATCGGATAATGGTTCAAAATTTAATTCTTTTATTTTTTAAATTTTATTACTGTTGGTTGTGTTTAATATTCGCACGTATGCGTTTTTCGAATCTGAAATTGAATGACCAACAAATATACCATCTCCTATCTCCTGATTAGGTATTAGGATTTGATTATATTTAGTATTTACATTAATTTTTCTGATTACTTCACAGCGTGATGGTATAATTATCTCGTTGTTCATGATACTATTGAAAATTGGTATTTGTATGGAATTGGGTCTTAAAATGAAACAGTCACTTTCTATAGTGAAATATAATTGGGAGTTGAATTTTTTTGTGAAGTCTATTGCAATTATTATGTCTCCAAGGATCGGAAAATCGTTTTTTACTATATGAAAATTATGTGGTATAATGAAGTTAGAAGATCGCATTTCGGGGAATGCCAAACCTAATGAACTTAATGATCCCTTACCAATTCCTTTAATTTGGGTTATATTATCTTAATCAAAATCTATAAAGTGATCAGAATTCTCTTTTATTTTTGAAATGTCAGCTCCTGTATCGATTAAAAATGTTAATTTCCTACCAGTATGTTCCTTTTCTATGCTGATAAATATATTTAAGTTAAGATTGATGGTGTGAACGGTTGTTTTTATTGATTTTGAGTACATAAGGGGGCCTGTTGGTTTTCCGACGTGCTTTGAGCCTGTCGTACATTATCATTTTGTTTGTAATTGTTTGAGGTGTTTTGGTGGTTATTGTAGTTGTTATCTCCGTGTTGACGGTTGTTTCCTCTGTAATTTCCACGCCCTCTTCCATAATTATTGTTATTATATTGGCCATTATTTCGGTTATAATTGTTTCTATTATGATTACAACGACTATTGCCTCGACCGCGGTAATTACCTCTATTATGATTACCACGCTAGGCTTGACCTCTCTGGGAGTATAAAATGGAACTTGCATTACCCGTCATGTCAGTACTACAATGTACGTACTTACTGACGGCTTCATTCATGGTGGTAGTGAATGTGCCTGCTTCTAGTATTGTCTTTCAATTGCCATGATCACAATTTTTGATCATGATGTTGATTGCTTCTTTAGTGCTGAACTTATCAGCATGCTCAGATGGCAATCCTTCACGATATACGACGATTCAAGCAATTTTCGTAGATTATGATCCTTTTGTCATATCAACTAATTTTATTGCCGTTATAAATCTTTGTAGATGGATTTTTTTTCCATCAAATTCTGAGACTGCATGGCTGATTTCCTTAATATACGCCCTTTGGGCGGCTGCTTTATCGGCCATGGTATAAGGCTTTTGCTCAATTGCCCTAGAGTTTGTATCAGAATCCGTATCCGAATCCGTGATCTGAGAGTTCAGATTGTTTTAAAACAGCAGGAATCAAATCTTCTTTCTCTATCTCTGTGTTTAAAGATTTAAGCTCTTCCGGCTCTACAAAGTCAATCTCTGGTAATTCTTTCGATTCCGGTTCACTACCAGTTTCGAATGTCAACGGGGTGTTTAAGATTGTTGCTATTGATATATCCAAATTAAATCTTTGTTTTATGGATATTAAGTTTGATCGTAATTTGATCAACAATTTTGATACCTGGGACCAGTGTGTCTTAACTTGTGTGTATTTTTGGTCATATATTAGTATACGTGCTTGGTTGAAACATTCTACTAATATTTCAGCATGTTTGTTAACTGTTTGCCCGTGAATTGGTCTATTTTGAGATAAAGATTTGTAAGATTTGTCAAATCTATTCTTCAATTCATTTATTTTTATGTATGTTTCCTTCCATTCCATTATACCATGGACGTTAATTATTTTTTTGAAATACTACTATTACGAGGGTTCTACCTAGTATTGGGTGCTCGCTAAATTAAAAGTATACATATATAGGTATTCTAATTCATATATGCTTTTTGGGGAAAAGAAATTTTTTTTTGAGAAATATTTAATTAATTTGATGTTCTTATACTTTTCGGCAATTTCCTATCCAATTCTGTCTAGGTTGTCGGCTCTGCTCATAGAGCGCGACTTAATGATTTTATTATGTTTTACATACAAATGCAAAATAAATTGAGCGACATTGACAGTTGTCAAGATAAGAAGTAGCATCCACAACGATTAAATATCATCTGTGTGATTTACAATTTTGACATTGTTGACCACATTGGCCGTATTGTCTTTGGTCTGGCTTTCGTCAGAACCGAACCAACCCATTTTGGAAATTTAATTAAAAAGGTTTTAAAATGTGTTTGTATCAATGTACAATCGCACACGGAAAATATATGAAGAATAAAAAAAACAATGTTAGTTTACATATGACTGATTTACAAAATTTTACTCTATAAAAGCCTATCAGTTGTTAGTATTTTTCAAGTTGCACTTCATGGGCGCTTCAACTTGAGTAGGATCTTAAAATAGTGGCATTGGGGCATTCGCTTATTTGCAGTCGCTTTGTATTTGTATATTGCAGCCGAAGTTTTGTATTTAATTCGTTGATACGCTCTTGGCAGCGTTGTCGGTCTTCCTTCTCCAGTTCCAATCTTCTTTTCTGAAGAAGTTTCCTTTTTCTTCTACCACACTTTACCTTCTTAGGTGGTTTCTTCTGTTGCCTAGCCTGTACTCAGCTAATGTGAGTGGGCGGGTCCATCGTTTGAATACACCTCTAAAGCCTCAGCCAGACTCGGTGCATCCCATTGCTCAACAGGAGCAGTATCCTTGAGGTTGACTGAATCCACTTTGTTGGTTTAATGTAAAGTTGATTTAAATTGTCCCCCTTTTATTTTTCTCTGCTGCAGTTGTCCGGAGCCTATGGGCTCAGGCGGTGCCGATGCTGGTCATCGCACAGGTCAATTCCATTCTGCTGCTCGCAACTATTGTTTATTGCAAAGTTTTATTTATTATTTCTTTTCCAGGGCAACGCGTCTGTGTTTACGCTGCAGCACTACTGGGTGAGAGGTTTTGGGTGCCTTAGCTGTGGTCTGCTTCTTCTCCTTGGCAGGCAACGAAGCTACGTTTGTTTAATGTGATGCACCATAAGTTTTTGTAAAGTTTTTGAAGTTTTATATTTGTTATTTATTTTCCATGCAAAGTTGATTTTCAATTGATCATTATGAACTGGACACAAACTACGGCGAATGACCGACAACCACTGTCACAGTCGCCATGTAATGTTTAAGATTGTTTTATGATTCTATTAAATGAATAATGCACGTCTGTGCTGTTAAGGTTACTTCATGAGAATGATTTTATTCAAAGTCAAGGGCACATGCTTAACCTATGGATACATATATGTACTTACCCCTTTCGACCCCAACTTTTTCCTGATGAATGAAAATTTTTTTTTTACTTTTAATCTTTTTGTATTTATTTATTATTTGTTATTTTATTTATTTATTTATTTTAAGTATTTGACCAAAATTTAAGGTTGCCACGCCCATCGGTTTGGGCGCTACAGAAAGTTGCTTGTGAGCAACGTTGGGCCATAGTGGTATATATATAAAAAAATTGTTTTCTTGGAAACAGCTTAAAATTAATTTTATTTATTTTAGGAAATTAGGTATGAAAAGAAATAAAACAGTTTTTATTGTTATTACAGCAAAGATGGACTTTGCATTTAAAGCATTTGGACAATGGTGTTCCTGTCTTGCACAATCTGCAACGCCCTTTTTCACCAAATACTACAAAATGTTCCTTTTGATCGTAACGCCGTGAGTTTTTGACTGGTGCGAAGACACACTGCTTGATGGGGAGCCCAAGGGTGTTATCGAGCTTTCCTTTTCTGCATTCAATGGTCGCCCTCTCTTTTTTGCCAACGAAGTAGTGGCAGTACATTGTAAAAGCTCCTGAGCAACTTCCATTTGAAATAGTATGAGAGGAATATGCTTCTGTCCCGGGTTTATCAAATGTAAATGCTTTCTATATAGTAACCACGCATTTGTAATAGATGTTCCCAAGCACCTATAAAAGATTCTAATATACCACTTTCTTGAACGGTGGTTGACCTTGTAGAGCTCCATGAGCATGTCTGCCAAATCTACTCCTCCCATACGGATTCCAACGTTTGCATATCCCAACAGGTTGATGGGCTTCACACGAGGATATAAGTTGAACTGGCTTATTGTCAAACCATTTTACACATACCAGATTGATGTTGATTTCAGTTTTTATATCGAAAGACCCTCTTCCACGCTTTCTTAACTCTGCGTCCGAAAGTAGTTGGCAATTACTTATGCGATTTTTACGTACAGTACCTGTTGCAAATATGCCCATTTCCTTTAACGAAATCAGAAGGCTTACTGACGTAAACCAGCTATCAAAATAAAGCTTAAAGTGTTTGTTCATGGAAGACCTTTTGCCAAATATAAGACTACATCCGAAGATATTCCCAAACCATAAGAAGGACAGGTGCCTCCACCAACATACAGCGTAAAGTCGTAAACTAATCCAGATGTTCCAGCACGCGTAAACATTTTCAGACCCCATTTGTGAGGCTTAGCTGGGTTGTATTGCTTAAATGACGATCGACCTTTGAACGCAATGATTTGCTCATCAGCACTTTGATGTTCTTCTTGAGGTAGCTTACCAAAATTTATTTTGAGAATGTTTAGTAAAGGGCACTGCAGAAATGTCATCCATCTCATCACCACTTTCTTCGTCAGTAGAGGCATCCCATTCGAAGTTAATAATCCTCTCAATATCTTCATTTGACAAGCACTTCTGTTTCGGTCTCATATCTAAGTACAAATATATTTATTACCACTATGGCCCAAGGTTGCCCACAAGCAATTTCACATCTTTGAAAATTACTAACCTGGGTATTGTTTAAAATAAATCAAATTTAACTTTAACACCTTTTAGATAAATCTCCGTTTGAAAAAACTCATTTACAGTTTTTTATTTTTCTTTATTATTATTAAAGTTAATCACTCACTTTAATACCTCTTCCGAATTTCACAATTATATTTTTTGCGTTCAGTCTATTCAAAATAATTTCTCTAAATGACCTCCAAATGTGAATTTTTTTGGACATATTTTGAGTGGACAAATAAAAGTACCGTTATCATTAAGAATGAGCAGACAAAAACAAAAGGAACGCTTACCGTTAGCCCATTGAGTAATAAAGAGACAGAGGAGGCTTTTGGATCAAAAGCTCTTTTTCGAAACAGTTCACGAGCGATAGCGCGGTTGCAAACACAATTGAGTATAACTCAATGACAAATTGCAAGCACAACACTCGGCTGTCTATAGCTAATTCTGCCTTTGCCCAAAATTCAATGACAACTTCAAAACATTTTCCATAAGAACCAACAACAACCATAATCAAAACAAATGACTCGACAATAAAAACGGCACACCACAAGTTCTATCCTTGCTATCCCTTTTTTGTTTGAGGCTACAGCCTATGATCTTAGCTTCTGCACCCTTCTAACTCATTGTTGTGGTTTCTAAGCACTGCTATGCCTATAATTCGCAAAGTCATGTCTTCATCTTCTCCACTCACTTTCAACTTGCAAGCAGCCCGGCAGATTTTATAATTTTTCATTTTTCGATCAGCAAGGCACCCTTGCTCAAAATAGGGTATTTTAACTATTCATAAGTTCTGTAACCAAGTACCACTAACTTTCTCATATAAACATTTTTATCTAATCTCTGAGAAATATATAATATCGTATTTAGTGTGCAACTATTAGTACAATCAATAATAATTGTTTTCTTGAAACATTCTATACCATTTCTATAAATAAGGGTATCAATGCCTCGACGCGCCAAATAGTTGTTGGCATGTGTGCCTCATCTCACACACATTGGCAAAAAATGGGTCATTGAGTAATAAAGAGAGCAAGGGTGCCTTGCTGATCGAAAAATGAAAAATTATAAAATCTGCCGGGCTGCTTGCAAGTTGAAAGTGAGTGGAGAAGATGAAGACATGACTTTGCGAATTATAGGCATAGCAGTGCTTAGAAACCACAACAATGAGTTAGAAGGGTGCAGAAGCTAAGATCATAGGCTGTAGCCTCAAACAAAAAAGGGATAGCAAGGATAGAACTTGTGGTGTGCCGTTTTTATTGTCGAGTCATTTGTTTTGATTATGGTTGTTGTTGGTTCTTATGGAAAATGTTTTGAAGTTGTCATTGAATTTTGGGCAAAGGCAGAATTAGCTATAGACAGCCGAGTGTTCTGCTTGCAATTTGTCATTGAGTTATACTCAATTGTGTTTGCAACCGCGCTATCGCTCGTGAACTGTTTCGAAAAAGAGCTTTTGATCCAAAAGCCTCCTCTGTCTCTTTATTACTCAATGGGTTAACAGCTACAAAGAGAGGGAGAGCGGGTGTACTTATACATATGGGCGCTAACTCTCGGAGCGCCTAAAATGCAAGATCAGCGGTTATCCGTGGTCAACGGTCTCACGCTGTCTTGGCATGCCAATGGGCATCATATTACTTATGTGCGCAGTTCTGTATGTATGTATGTGCATGTGTATATGCATACGTATATACGATTATAAATATGGTATGCGCTTGGGCCTTTTATATATTTGTTTATACTTGGAACAAAGTGTTACTAGTTGAGTTATGTATTATATGTTTGAATACACTACACAGGATCCGACATCAATACTACAGACAAAAAATAACAACTTCGTGGCAAAATTATTCAAGATGGGTCTTATTTCAAAGGACGAAAGATATAAGATGACTACGACAACAGCGGTACCTCCGAGAATATATGGACTTCCGAAGATACACAAAGAAGAAACACCAGTAAGACCAATATGTTTTTCCATCGGATCTGCTTCTTACGAGCTGTGCAAATATATTATTAAAATATTAAAAAATCTGACAGTAGACTTAAGGTACATCGTAAAGAACGCAATAGATTTAAAGACAGAGTTAGCAATTCCCACAATAGGAAAGACGAAGCATCGGTATCTTTTGACGTAGTATCTTTGTTTAACAGCATACCAATGGAACTAGCACTTGACACAATAAAAAAAAATGGACCAAGTTAGAAGAACACACAAGTATACCCAAACAACTATTTATGGACATAGTCAGATTTTGTATACATGAAAACAGATATTTTAAATACGAGGACAAGATATACACGCAACAAAAAGGAATGCCAATGGGATCACCGGCCTCCCCAGTGATCGCAGACATAGCAATGAAAGAACTGTTAGACAACATTACGGATAAATTGACAATAAAACCAAGACTCTTGACAAAATATGAAGATGACCTGTTTGCCATAACGGACAAAACAAAACCACTTAAAATTCTGAAAGAATTGAACTCGTTCCACAGACATATTAAATTCACCATTTTATTAGAAAAATACGGGGAATTGCCATTTTTAGACTGTTCAGTAAGTAGCTTAGACAACACACTCAAAATAAAGTGGTATAAGAAACCCATAGCCTCCGGACGAATACTCAACTTGAATTCAAACCACCCTAAGAGTATGATAATCAATACAGCAATAGGATGTATGCAAAGAATGCTTAACATATCGGTCGCAATATACCACAAAGAAACTGTACATGAAATCAAAAAACTCTTGACGAAAAATGGCTTCCCACAAAATGTAATTAAAACATTAATAAGAAGACGACATATCGAAACAGATATGGAACAGCCTACAGAATCTAACAAAATATACAAATCCGTTATATATGCCCCACGACTATCTGAACGCCTCACGAACTCAGACTGCTACAACAACCAATAATTAAAAGTAGCACACAAACCTACGAATTAGTTACAAAAATTCTTTAAATCTCAAAAATTCGTATGACCGACAAAAGTAACGTAATTTACAAAATATCATGTCCTGTGGAAAATAACACCAAGTGCAATAGTGTGTACATAGGCACAACCAAATCTAAATTAAAAACAAGAAAGAGGTTCTAGTCGGGAGCTCCCGACTAGGGAATACCTTGAACCTTCTTATTCCAACACCAAATGGAGTTCGTTTGAATTAATAAAGATAAATTAAAAAAAAAAAATATAAAATAAAAATAAAAATTCCATTGGCAGGGTTCGAACTTGCAACTGACCGCATATTTACTTTCCTCGGTACACTAATAATTAAGTATGAAGACAGAATTCGAAGCAGACGCGCATGAATGTGTGTTTGTACAATGTACACTGTCCACTGTACATGTATATATAAATTCTTGCAAATTGCGTCACAACACGTGCGCAGCAGTGCGCAGTCAAAATACCGAAAAACAAAACAAAAACCGATCTTAATGAAATTTTCTACAGTATATTTTATTGTACCATAGAATATTTGTGTATTCTCAAAAATTCAATTGCATTTAAATTGTGGCTTGAATTGGTTGGCAATACAAGTTGGGTTATTAACTTGATTTATAGCTCTGGGGTGGTAGCGGGGAGGTGTCCATAGGTCTAAAATGAAAGATACTTGATATATATATATAATATTCTAGAAGCAACATATCAAGTTTGGTGACTCCAGCTCTTTTTATTTACCCAATTAGCTAAAAAAAACAGGATGTCGATATCGATTTTTATCGATTGCTTGGAAACGGAGTAAGTTATCGATTATCGGAAACAAACTCGATCTGCGTAGGCACTAGGAGGACCTACAGCTAAAATTTCAGTCTCTAGCTCTTATAGGTTCTGAGATCCTTGCGTTCATACATACGGACAGACGGACGGACAGACAGACGGACATGGCTAGATCGACTCGGCTATTGATGCTGATCAAGAATATAAATACTTTATGGGGTTGGAGATGCTTCCTTCTGCCTGCTACATACATTTACATTTTGTACAAAAACATTATACCCATTTAACCCATTTTTAATGGGTTCAGGGTGTGACAAGGATTACTCAACATAAATCAGACTTCAAATTAAGACATCAAAATAATATGCAGAAAACAGCACGTATGTCCCACTGTATGCGAAGCAACCACACACAAAATTTTAATGCAACAATAATCTTACAACAAGGACAACACTACAACAAACGACACACATTAGAAATGCTACACATAATTAACACACCAACGAACAAACGACTAAACTACATGACAGACACAGAAAATTGCGCTCACTTGTACAGACACCTATTGAACAGCCAAACAGCCTCAGTTTGAATCTGCATGTCAAAAAGCGCAGACATGTAATAAAATGTATGTAAAATGTTCAAATTAATGTTTATCTGTAATCTAATTGTTAATTGTTTTTTGTATCTTGGTGTTAGTGCCCTGAAGACGGTTTGCCGATGTGCAACCGAAATATATCGGAAACAAAAATTAAATAAAATTGTTTTAATGATTGTTTTTACAAACCCGGACCTCGAGCCAGCCAACGAATATTCTTATACCTTTTATAATTCATGCAGATTTCGAGTGCGTTTTAAAACCTATCAACAGGAATGTGAGCGAGAATGTAATAAGCATTCAAGAACATTTTCCTGTTGGATACGCATATTTCACAAAATCTGCATATGATTCTAGTTTAGATAAGCTCGTTATATATAGTGGAGAAAATGTAGGATTACATTTTGTAACATCTCTCATTGCTGATGACAGAGAGACTTGTAGCAAATATTTATCTACTGTAAAGCCAATCGAAATGAGTTTAGAAGATGAACATAAATTTAAAAATGCTATAAATTGCCACATTTGCACTAAGAATTTAAACTTAGATAGAGTACGGGATCATTGCCACTTAACTGGTAAATTTAGAGGGGCAGCCTGTAATATAAATTACAAAATTGCCTCATTTATCCCCGTACTTTTTCATAATTTTTCACGCTATGATGCTCATTTGTTTGTAAGAGAGTTGTCAAAAGTTGAAGGTGAAATTAAGGTTCTACCTCTCAATAAAGAGATTTACATTTCCCTTTCAAAATACACATATATAACAGAGCATAATACAAATGTGGAAATACGTTTCTTAGACTCATTTCGATTTATGGCTGCAAGTTTAGATAGTCTTAGCTCTAATTTAGAACATAATAATTTCACAAATGTTAAACGGTTTTTCCCGGACGAAACACACTTTAATCTAGTACTTAGGAAGGGAGTTTTCCCATATGAATACTTTACTAAATTTGAATGTTTGCAAGAAACTGTTCTTCCACCAAGGGAAAAAATTTTCAACAGTCTTGCGAGAATGTTTATGTGATTATTTGCACGGTCAGAACGTGTGGAGAGTTTTTAATTGTAAAACCCTCAATGATTATATGGAGCTGTATTTAAAGACAGATGTACTTTTGCTTGCAGATGTTTTCAAATAATCTATATGGGTGGGCGATGTCACAATATCTTTCATATGGGGATTTCCAGTGGTTAAGTGAGGATGAAATACGATCATTTCATTTATTTTCAATTTCTGAAACGTATGAATACGGATATATTCTTGAAGTAGATTTAGAATACCCAGCATCCCTTCATGATATGCATAACGACTTGCCGTTTTGTCCAAGCAATCAAAAACCGACTGCAAAGTGTACAGTTAAAAAGCTTATCGCTGACCTAAGACCGAAATATAAATATCCCAAACATTATAGAAATCTTCAACAATGAATTCATAATGAATTGCGGCTAACTAAGATTTACCGTATATTACGGTTTAAGCAGTCTCCTTGGTTAAGAAAATATATTGATATTAATACATATCATAGAACGCAGGCGAAAAAGATTTTTTAAGCTATTAAATAATGCAGTATATGGGAAAACCATGGAAAACGTTGAAAAACGTAAAAATATTAAATTGGTAACTGAGTGGGAAACAACGTCTCGCAATAGATTGGGAGCAGGGGCATTAATCGCAAAATCAAACTTTCATAGCTCACTGCAATTCTCGAATATTATGTATGCAATCCAAATGAAAAGATTGCATAACTATTATAATAAACCCATATATTTAGGTTTTACCATATTAGATCTTTCGAAATTGTTGATGTATGATTTTCATTATGATTATATGGTAGCAAAGTTTAAATCTGATCTAGCATTGAATTATATGGACACAGACTCCTTAATATATACCATTAAAACTGAGGACTTGTATGCAGATATTAGAGATGATCTTGAAATGAAATTCGACACATCTGAATATTCTGATGATCATGCTCATAAATATGCCCTAAAGAGAGTTAATAAAAAAGTCTTGGGCATGATGAAAGATGAGAATAATGGTAGGATAATGAAAGAATTCATAGGACTTCGACCCAAAATGTACTCATTGAAACTTGAGGACGGAGGTTGTGTTAAAAAGGCAAAGGGTATTAAAACATCAATTTTGGAAAACATCAGTGTGAAATGCTTTAAAGATTGTCTTTTCAATAATAAATCATATACAACAAATAATATGTTAATTTTTAGATCTAACTTACATAAATTGTATACTCCAAAAATAACAAAAGTAGCTTTAAGTTCTCCAGATGATAAGATGCATACTTATGCATGGGGTCACCATAAGATTGTAAATTGATTGGATAAATAAAAACATTAAAAAAAACTGACTCGACTTTTTTAATTTCATTCTGAAATTGTATATATAAATTGTGAGAGAGAGAGTTAAACGGAGTTACCTTAAAAAATTACTATTAAACTTCACAGAGGAAGATGTATAAATACCGTATACCGAATTCAGTAGATCTACATTAAAAATGCTGCTGTATTCAAAAAATATAAGAATGAGCGATTCCCAGCGTTTAACCGGCCGTGAGAGTGGACGTGAAGATAAGGTGAAAGAAGAAAAATATAAAATATATCCAGCTAAAACAAATAACGAGGAAAAAACACCAATAACAGCTATTCAGAGAGCTCTGTAAAATACAAAATATTTAAATAGCTCTGACTTTGTGCTAGCAACAACCATTCGACAGAAAACACTGGATACGGAAGCCTCATCATGAACACTCAAAATCAGCAAATTCAATCCAACGAAATATCATCATCAACAGATATTTTTATACCCTGAACCCATTAAAAATGGGTAAAAAGGGTATATTGTATTTGTGCAAAATGCAAATGTAACAGGCAGAAGGAAGCATCTCCGACCCCATAAAGTATATATATTCTTGATCAGCATCAATAGCCGAGTCGATCTAGCCATGTCCGTCTGTCTGTCTGTCCGTCCGTCCGTCCGTCCGTTTGTATGAACGCAAGGATCTCAGAAGGATCTCCTAGGGCCTGCGCAGATCGAGTTTGTTTCCGATAATCGATAACTTACTCCGTTTCCGAGCAATCCATAAAAATCGATATCGACATCCTGTTTTTTGAGCAAATTGGGTAAATAATTAGAGCTAGAGTCACCAAACATGATATTTTGCTTCTAGAATATTATATATATGTCCAGTATCTTTCATTTTATACCTATCGCCACCTCCCCGCTACCACCTCAAAGAGGGTTCAGGGTATTCCCTAGTCGGGAATTCCCAACTAGAACCTCTTACTTGTTCAATATGAAACATGGAGTTTAAATTCAAATTCAAATTCAGATTTAATAATACACCGTGAGATTCAAGAAAATATAATATCATCTACAACTCGTGAGCTTTTTGATGAGGATGATGATACCGTTGAAGTCCCTGAAACAGACATTGAAGTTGAGGAGGACGATATATTTAACAATAGACATCATTATTTGCATCAAGAAGCTCAACCAATAATATTATCAGATAGTGAGGAGAACTATTTGAATACCAAAATTTATTTGATTAATAAAATTATATATAAATATTTTACAAAACTATATCCTTCTTGTTTATTCTATTTTCATTAAAGACGTTTTGCGAATAATTTTTTTTAAATTAATCAATCGAATTTTTAAATCTTAAGAATTCTTCAAAAATTTTTAGTGATTTAATCTCTCCTCATTTGCCATTATCCTGACAGCTTCGTTAACAGGTAATTTTCAGATGACGAAGTTCATAACTACTGTTATAAGTACATCTTTTTGTTGAGACATATTCATCATATTGAAGCATAAAATGTCTATAAAACGGTGTATTACTCTCAAAAGTTCCAGAAATGTTTGCTTCTTCCTGTATTAGCTCTTGCCTACACATCTTTTGCGCTTGAATTCTCATCAAGTTGAAGTGGAATTAGTAGCGTATTAAAACATTGAGCTACTATAATTAATATATAATATTTAAATAGATGAGTGCTCTTTATATTTTCTGAGCAAATGATAAAATAATAATGATTGCAATATTCATTTTATATCAAATTTATTAACCAAACCTAGTCATAACTCTAGTTTCAAAAGAAAACATTTTCATATAAAATTTTTTTTTTTCATTTTTTTTCATATTATTACATAAAATTTTACATTTAAATGATTCTTCTTATTTATGATTTGAAAAATGATATATATATAATATATTATTTTATACAACTTCATTTTTGTTTATCCAGGAGTTGTGCTCATCAGAGAACCCCAACCATTTAACATATACCTTATCACCATTTTTCTTTATTACCTTCTCAACTAGGTAGGTATCGGGAAAGCGAGTTTTCTTTAATTCGTGAGAATAGAATCCTCTTTTAAGTGGCGTTCCTTCAATTCGGAGTATATCCCATCCCAAAGATATTTTTATACTTGCTAATGCGTACATTATCACCAACATGAAATCGTGATCCGGCAAATATTTTTTGTTTACTGTGACCGTGCTTAACAACTCCTTTTCATTCGAATAATTTACTTTGATTGGGGATATTTTGATCGTTCTATGATATCTTCTATTATATTCATCAATTAGGTCTTGATAAATTCCAATCCATTGATATGTACCATTAACACTAAATTCTTTCCACATCATATCTTTGAGCGTTCTATTGAATCGTTCAACTATTGAGGCTTTTAACCCACTATATGTTGAATAATGATTGATATTAAATTTATTCATTAAGTGCTTAAAGTTCTAGTTAATAAATTCTTTTCCATCATCGGTTTGTAAATTCTTAGGAGAACGACCCAATTTAAAAATATTTAACATTTTTGCTTTTGAGTGCTACACCCCAGTCGTATTTGGAAAATGTGTCGATAACAGTTAATAGGAATCGAAAATTTTTATTTGATGATATATAATTTCCCATTTCCACCAAATCTGCCTGCCAATGATCATCGATTCCTTTTATAATAACCCTTCTACGCTCAAAATTTTTTCGCGCTGGTCCATGTACTCATTAACTATTCCTCTCGTGCTCATGTTGGTGGTGGTGTGTGTTCTTTTTTTTATGTTATGTTGGTTTGTTTAAAAGCTTTAATGGTATTTTCTCTCCTTCAATTTGCATTCCTACATTTTTTAATACACTTTTCGGAGTAGTATAGTATTTAAATATAAAATCCTCGAGACTCGCTATTTTTTCATTTAGTTCAGCTATTATTTTTTCACAATATTCTTTCAGATTCTTCTCGCTACTCGTAGACTGAGTGATAATACTCTTTTCTAGATTTAAGTTTTCTTTTCTAATGAGCGTTTGCAAGTCTTGTGCTAATCCAACGACCTTACTTTCCAAAAAAAGATAGTTAACTGCGTCCTTTTCTTGAATCGGGTTTCCAAAGTTTTTAAGACGTTTACTCTGGATATCAATGTTTTGATCGTTATCCATAAACAGCCCCAAGAATTTAGCACAATTTTTCCTAAAATTCTCAGTATGGTATTTATCACTTGAAAAGTGACCAAACTTGTCTACGGACATGTTGTGAATAGCTAAACCATTGAACATTTATTATATTTATAATAGCTCTATTGTCTTAAGTCAACCTTTCAACAATGTAATTGACTCCCTAATTTTAGCATTTTCCTTATTAATATACTCCCTCAACGCAATATTTTCACTATTGATATAAGTAACCAAAAACGTCTTAAGTTCATTCAAGCTATTTGTATTTATACTCTTTAATTTAACGTTTTCACTTATAAGATATTCTCACAATTCATTATTTTCACTATTAATATACGTATGCAAATAGTTTTTTGATTTTTGTAAGATTTTCTCAAAACTTATATTGATCTCTTCAAGTTTTCCAAAAATCGTATTATTATATAAATTAATATCACTTCTCACTTATTTAAACATTCGTTTATAGATTTATCTACTTCATCAACTTTATTATGTATGAAAAGCTCCAAATCCTCTTTTGATTTGTATAATATATTTTGAACATAAAGTTTATTGTCAACAGAATCTCTCTTTTTAGCTGAGGAGTAATGTCCAAACTTGTCGATACTCATTTTAATAATGTCAGTTAAATGCAAATATTTTTCCCTTTTATAAATTTATTGGATAATTTTTGCTTCCCGAAGTTCTTCAACTATTGAAATTGTCTCATTGTTATGATTACTATGACCAGCTGTTTGTGAGGCGAATAGAAGCTTTAATCGATCAACAATTTCATTAGGATCATCCCAGTAAATATAGTTTGGTTTATTTGTATTGAGCTTCATTATACCACTACCGGATATAGATGATTTTGATTGATTTGGAGTTGATATGGCAATTGGTACTGATTTATGAAAAAGAACTTTTTGAGATAATTTTCGAAAAAGATTTTTAATTATAGTTAAATATTTTTTCGAACGATTTCCTTTAAGTTGTCCATCAGGTTTGTTATGTTTTCTGTGAGCAGAAGTTTTTATTAGAATATCTTTATAATTTTGTAGATCTAGATCGTTATAGTTCTGAGGAGTATTTTCATAAATTAAAGAATATAAGCCTGTAGTGAGATCCCATGTTTCACCACTGTCTAGAAAAAAATTTTCTTCTGATATATGAATAATAGAATTTCCTAACCTTAATTCACCATTTAAATCTTTATATGGTCCATACGCTTTATCAAGTATCTTTTTTCTAGCTAATTTACTTAGATTAAACATATTTTCAACTCCAACATTAGATTGAGAATAAAGTTGATTAACTGTAATACCATTAACATCATCATCATCATCATCCGCATCAGCATAGTCATCAGTTTGATTGATTCTTGTATTAGCATCAATAAAATCATCATCATCATCTCATCATCATAATCATTCTCATCATCTAGTTTCCGTCGTCTAAAATGCGAACTATCTAACTCTGGCTTAATTCCAATATTTGAAATAAGTGGCGTGTACGACTGCTCTTCTTTCTTCGGTTTCAAAAATGTATTATTTGATTTATTACTCTTAGTAACGAGTTTCTGCAATGGTTCTGTTATGGGCTTTAATGTTTCTTCCAGTTGTAAAGCGGATTCAGCTTTACCTAATTTAATACTTTGAAAATTTGTTTTCAAAACATTTCTAGTCTTTGATAATTCCTTTAGTAAATTCTCATCCATTTTCTGATCTGCTATACAGTTTAATAGCAGTAACTAATCGGTTATTCGGTTTTATAGCAGTTAAACAGCCTGTTATGAAAGGTTTTATAGCAGTTAAACAGCCTGTTAAGAATAGCTGATATACAGGTTGACTGCCCTGTTAGCAGCTAAAGAGATGACTGAATAATATTCAGAGAGTGGGGATTTCTAGTTCAATTTGCTGAATAAGTTCACTCGTTTATTTTCTGCACGTGAACTAAATCGGTCATTTAGTTCACTCGTTCATTTATTCAGTCGGTCATGAACGATGAATTCTGCTCAGCTATTTAGTCGGTCACGAACTATTCGCTTAGTTCAGTTATGCACTCGATCATGAACGATTCGTTTTGCTTAGCTATTCAATTACACGCGAACAATATTTTCTGTTTAGTTATTTTTAATGTTTTCAGTTGTAAAAAATATGTTATACTTTTTACTTATTTATATTATACTGTACTATTGATAATAGTATGTTATACTTTTTACTTATTTATATTATACTGTACTATTGATAATAGATACTTACATGTTGGAGGTTAAAACTCAACAAATAAATAGTGAACTTTAAATCCCGCCATCTAATTTATTTATTATCAACTGAACATCTCAAAAGAATGCATCGTTCATAAACGGCTGAACTGCTGAGTGGAATACATCGTTCATGAACGAGTTGCTAGACGGAGTGAATAGTTCATGACCGACAGAACGAGTACGGAATACATCGTTCATGACCGACTGAATAGCTGAACGAGTGAAATAAATTACCGATTTAGTTCACTAATCACTGAATTAGTTCAGTAGTTCATTTTAATGATCCGTTCAATCGAACTTGGTCTGAACTAAACGACACAAAAGGGGTTTCGCCCCTTTTGAGTTAAAATCATTAAGGACATCAATGTCCTGCATCTCCACTTGATGGTTAGATTGGTGCGATTGCTTCTGCGGCTGCTGCTGTTGATGCTGATGCTCCAACTGTCTAGGAGCTTCGACGAGGGTGGCCACTTGATACAACTTTAAGGATGAAGATGATGCTGCCTCCATAGTTTCTTACTTAATGAAGTTATACTCTGAGCTGCACTGATTTTATAGTCCTGCCTTTGAACGCTGGAATTATTTTTCAGGCAATATTTTTGAGGAGCAGCATTTTGTTAAGTGGAGTCTTCAACGATTAGTTTTTCAAACATCTCGAGCGATTCTTAATGTTGAAATATTACTCTGAGCTGCACTGATTTTATAGGTCTGCCTCTAATATATATTTCGATGGAATTATTTTTGAAGTAATATTTTTGAGGAACAGCATTTTGTGAAGTGAGAGTCTCCATTCTTTTCTTAGCTCGTTATCAATTATTAATTTTTCAAACATATCTAGGGATTCTTATATATCTTGTTACGTTGTTCTGGCACAAAGCTTGTGTCGACAAATGTTACGCAGCCACCCTAAACGCAAATTGCAATATGTTGACATTGATCAATTGCAAATGATAATGGAACAAAATATGGTGGAGATTCTCCACGCCTTAGAGAAAATATAAGAGTTTTCTGTCCATTTTCAGGTGTGATATACACCTGTAGTAATAGAGCAATAGCTTGCCGTTGAGCAATATACAATTTTGCTCATCCTCCATAATAAGTGCAGTCTCTATCATCTGGAGTAAGTCTTTGTACCCAAAACATTTTGAGAGCTTCCCTTGATATATCTGCCTGCAGACTGCAGCGTTTATTATTGTGTTAATAAAAACTGTAAACAGAGATGTCCACAGTTATAGCTGTTGAAATGTTGAACCCGATTAGAGTTGTATTTAATGTTTTTTCCTAAATAATCAATAAATTCTTGAGGAGGTTGTAAATTTCTAAAACTATTAAAATATTCAGTCTCTCTTCTATTTTTAATATAAGCTACCCAGTGTGTTGCCGATGAGTCTAAATTTATAATACCACGCTCATTTTTCCACTTATTTTTGGGAAGAGAATCTCTCATATATACACCTCTGAAATATGGAATATGCTTACGAGCAAATTTCATTATATCAATATTTGAGAGAGGTTTATTGGGTAGCTGACTTAGAAGTTTTTTGCAGAATGATCAGTTGTTATTCCGTAGCCCTTTCGATATGGTTTTAAATAAAATCCCTTGCCTGCCTAACGCAATAGCTTCCATTGAGCGGTTATGTCGCTTATTCTCCTCTAGTTGTTGTCTGGCATTTTTAGCGTTTGTGATTGTTTTTGCAATAGATGCGCCACCCGATGTAAGTCCAGCGAGTGCTCCTAGGGCTGTTAAGATGGGTATTAGCGGTAAGAAACTATCAAATTTGAGAACGGTAATCACTCAAGGAATTGCTATTTCATTGTTTTTTTTTTTAACTAATTGATTTGCAAATAGCTTTCCGAGCTATTTTAATTGCACTCTCAACATCAAGGGGTCTTTCCCTTTTCAATAGCTTATCAGCTGCTTTAACCACCTGCATCATTGAATAATAAAGAGACAGAGGAGGCTTTTGGATCAAAAGATCTTTTTCGAAACAGTTCACGAGCGATAGCGCGGTTGCAAACACAATTGAGTATAACTCAATGACAAATTGCAAGCACAACACTCGGCTGTCTATAGCTACTTCTGCCTTTGCCCAAAATTCAATGACAACTTCAAAACATTTTCCATAAGAACCAACAACAACCATAATCAAAACAAATGACTCGACAATAAAAACGGCACACCACAAGTTCTATCCTTGCTATCCCTTTTTTGTTTGAGGCTACAGCCTATGATCTTAGCTTCTGCACCCTTCTAACTCATTGTTGTGGCTTCTAAGCACTGCTATGCCTATAATTCGCAAAGTCATGTCTTCATCTTCCCCACTCACTTTCAACTTGCAAGCAGCCCGGCAGATTTTATAATTTTTCATTTTTCGATCAGCAAGGCACCCTTGCTCAAAATAGGGTATTTTAACTATTCATAAGTTCTGTAACCAAGTACCACTAACCTTCTCATATAAACATTTTTATCTAATCTCTGAGAAATATATAATATCGTATTTAGTGTGCAACTATTAGTACAATCAATAATAATTGTTTTCTTGAAACATTCTATACCATTTTTATTAATAAGGGTATCAATGCCTCGACGCGCCAAATAGTTGTTGGCATGTGTGCCTCATCATTATTTGGGTCATTGAGTAATAAAGAGACAGAGCTGAAGGCTTGCTCCGAGCTTTTTTTACCGTTTTGAAAATCCCGAGAGGTAGATCGGGATGGTCCGCAAAAAAATCCAACTCAAAAATAAAGCTCATTTACTATAGGAAGCAACAACAAATCACTCGCAAAACAACAACAGTGCGCATGAAAACCCATTTGTTTTTTTCGTCGTCCGTCTTGATCAAAAGTTTCTGCGCGATGATGAGGACATAGGAAACTCAGTGCAAAGAAAAGGGACAAATAATGCCACTGTGTTTGTTGCTGGTTTCTCTGTCGTTCTAACAAGGCGGCGCGTAGAAACAACAACAACACTATTTGGGTTCTAATGTTGTTGTTGCATAGCCGAGTCTCGGCGCAAGTAGGTAGAAAATTTGAATGCCATGCCATTCAACTCAAAGGGTTACGCATACGGCGCGTCAACATCATATACTATTACGTCACGTTTTAAAGAATTTCATATCTTGTGATGCTTAGAATATGTGACGTCACATGCGCAACAGAATATTGCAATCTTCTTAAATTCATATACTTCCCTTGGCTTCGAAAACACACACATGCATATTTTTTGCCAATGTGTGTGAGATGAGGCACAGATGCCAACAACTATTTGGCGCGTCGAGGCATTGATACCCTTATTTATAGAAATGGTATAGAATGTTTCAAGAAAACAATTATTATTGATTGTACTAATAGTTGCACACTAAATACGATATTATATATTTCTCAGAGATTAGATAAAAATGTTTATATGAGAAGGTTAGTGGTACTTGGTTACAGAACTTATGAATAGTTAAAATACCCTATTTTGAGCAAGGGTGCCTTGCTGATCGAAAAATGAAAAATTATAAAATCTGCCGGGCTGCTTGCAAGTTGAAAGTGAGTGGAGAAGATGAAGACATGACTTTGCGAATTATAGGCATAGCAGTGCTTAGAAACCACAACAATGAGTTAGAAGGGTGCAGAAGCTAAGATCATAGGCTGTAGCCTCAAACAAAAAAGGGATAGCAAGGATAGAACTTGTGGTGTGCCGTTTTTATTGTCGAGTCATTTGTTTTGATTATGGTTGTTGTTGGTTCTTATGGAAAATGTTTTGAAGTTGTCATTGAATTTTGGGCAAAGGCAGAATTAGCTATAGACAGCCGAGTGTTGTGCTTGCAATTTGTCATTGAGTTATACTCAATTGTGTTTGCAACCGCGCTATCGCTCGTGAACTGTTTCGAAAAAGAGCTTTTGATCCAAAAGCCTCCTCTGTCTCTTTATTACTCAATGGACCCCAATAAAGGTAATGGGATATTTCACCTTTTCTGAGAACGAAGTTGTAATACCACCTGAGAAAGCTAAGGATAGCTCGATATTGATATTTGATGATGTAGCTGTGAAAATCAAGATAATTTACGCTTATACTTTTGTATGGGTCGACATAAAAACATCGACTCATTTTATTTATGTCAAACGTATACACGCATACCAAAGCATCTTGTGCGCGATAATGCCAATTTAATAATAATATTCAATCAAGATCAACTTAATATGAAGCACATATATCAAGATCATGTGGGTGACGATCTGAATTTCGAAACGTTTATACAAATTTGTCAATTGTGCTGGAAAAATAAATATGGGTTTCTTTTGATTAGCTAGGATGACGCAATAGACAATGGAAGATATAGAATAATATTTGATACATTTATTATAATTTTTATAATTCACTATAATAAAGTAATATTATAAAAATGTAAAATTAAGTAAATTTAGATTCATTTAACATTCGTTTCTCAAAATGGTAACAACAATAACTTAACTGGGAAAGGGGCAATTGTAACTGCAAATTACTTTCCTCCCATTGAATTGTCAACAGAATACGAATGCTGTCTAGTTGATTTTCATATGTACAATTCAATTCCAAATGTTGATCGGACTAATAATCTATTTCATTTTGGGGAACATGCAATTGAAATACCTGTAGGATCATACGAGCTTGAAGACATTGTTGATTTCATCATAGATAATTTGATAGAACGAAAACTTATTACTCATTACTCTGATCTCATAATTGAAAGCAATAACAATACACTTGACAATACATTTTAATAAAAATCATTCGATTGGTCAATTACTTGGATTTAAAAAAAGAGTACTAGTACCGAACGTTACTCATACCTCAGATTAAGGGGTAAATATTTTTAAAGTGAATACAATTCGATTGGAGTGTATTATTATTAACGGATCATATGTAAACAATATCTTATCGCATACGCTTCATGAATTTGCTCTCAACGTTGCACCGGGATATAAAATGAATGAGATCCCACACAACCTTATTTACTTGCCATTAAACGCCATAGAGATAAACACATTAACGATACGAATAATTGATCAAGACGGTGACTTGATTAACTTGCGTGAAGAAGAAGTAACTCTTCGCTTACATTTGAGAACACGAGAATGATAATTTACAATAATAAAAACGTGTGGAAGCCTGTAATACGAAATAGTCGCTCATATTCCACAGTAGGGCGAGGGTCAACTAAAAGAGCACTTACACCAGCAAATAAAATATTCTTAAAATCTCTAGGTTTAAAAATTAGAAAACAATGGCAAACAACAGAATTTTAAATGTTCGTGAAAAACCTTATTCCAATGATAGTATAAGGAAAAAGGAATATCATACTTGTACACCCTATCTTCAATCATTCGAATATGAATATGAGTGGCGTATTTCAAACTGAGGTTGGCACTGTTGAGTATAAACTCAATATTTTCAAGATAACCTGGAAAATGCCACATATAATACTAAATGATCAAGCAAAATTGCAAATGTTTAATGTGGTTAAAAGTGGGAGTTCTCTCCCAATAGCATTCCGCAGCTGGGACTGTTATATGAATCCATCACTCACAGATGGCGCTCAACACACTTGGAATGTAAAGCTAGCAGCTAATAGAGAACGTCCTCGATTTGCATTATTTGTATTTATTTCGGAGGGAAAAATTATTACATACAATTTATTAAATTTAAAAGTTCATTTGAACTCAGAAACATATCCATACGATGATTTAAATTTAAATTTAGATCGCGGACGATTTGCTGTTTTGTATGATATGTACGCTAAATTTCAAGAAAGCTATTATATGAAAGAACCTCAACCACTGCTTAAACCTAAAAAATTTGAACAAAATGTCCTAATTGTTGTTGTGGACTTATCATATCAGAATGAGGCAGTTAAAACCGGATCCATTGATGTTCGAACTTCTATAGACTTAGCAACAGGAAATACTTCAACATGTGATGCTTACTGTCTACTTATGCATGACCGCTTGGTTGAGTATTCACCGTTAACCTCTTTAGTTCAACGCATAGTCTGATAGCGATCGGATGTATTCGTAGCGATCCCAAGAAAATGAATACCGCTGTCATATATCTTACATTTACTGGTGGAAAACAATGTGAGATTATTATCAAAGAAATCTCAATCTTCTTTACACCGGACACCATGCTCGATCGAGTATTTCAAATAAAACCTCCATACCCCTTAAGGGACTTAAACAAGCTTCAGCAAACCTATTCACGGGCAGATGCACTAAAAGATGGCTTCGCGAAAAAACTTAAGGCAAACGTATAGTTACGTACCGATGTCAGGAAAAAGACATCTTACAATATATGCTCAAAACAAGCATCGAAGACTATAATGATTATATAAATGCTACAGTGCTTTCATCTGATCAAACCAGCGGCTATAAAAAGAGTGGTTCCCATTCAAATCAAATCAATGGAAGGGGAGAGGGAGTGCGTTGGCAACGCATGCGCAAGATCATGAATGTTTGTGTGGGTGTGTGTCTGCAACTTGAGTGTGGGAAACTGACTATAGCTAGAGTTTTTTAAATAAAACATATAAAAGATTATATATGTATATATATATTTTTTTTTTATATCATTCTTTTTTCTAATATAGCATATTTGGGTATAATTGATTGGCACTTATGTAGTTGATATATATGTACATGTATCGGGTCCTTCTGTTGCATCATCGAAAGACCATGGACAATATGTTAAATGTATCCCAAATTGAGATTCATTGAGATCACAATATGACCGCTCCAGTAGGTAGCTTCTAAACGAATCCACGTCCATTGCAGCTTACCGTGGAAGAATTACTAATCTTTAAATAAAACACAAACAATTTTAATTCTTTTGATAAAATAATAATATTATTTATATTGTATTGTACATATTATATATATGTATATATATATATATACAAAAACATATTTTTTTTTTGGGATATTTTATATTAGTAGATATCATTATTCAATTGTTTAAAGTAGTCCGATATCAAATAGTTCAGACATATGCCCGCTTGAAACCTGCACACATCATGCTGATTTGAATGGGAACCACTCTTTTTATAGCCGCTGGTTTGATCAGATGAAAGCACTGTAGCATTTATATAATCATTATAGTCTTCGACGCTTGTTTTTAGCATATATTGTAAGATGTCTTTTTCCTGACATCCGTACGTAATTATACGTTTGCCTTTAGTTTTTTCGCGAAGCCATCTTTTAGTGCATCTGCCCGTGAATAGGTTTGCTGAAGCTTGTTTAAGTCCCTTAAGGGGTATGGAGGTTTTATTTGAAATACTCGATCGAGCATGGTGTCCGGTGTAAAGAAGATTGAGATTTCTTTGATAATAATCTCACATTGTTTTCCACCAGTAAATGTAAGATATATGACAGCGGTATTCATTTTCTTGGGATCGCTACGAATACATCCGATCGCTATCAGACTATGCGTTGAACTAAAGAGGTTAACGGTGAATACTCAACCAAGCGGTCATGCATAAGTAGACAGTAAGCATCACATGTTGAAGTATTTCCTGTTGCTAAGTCTATAGACGTTCGAACATCAATGGATCCGGTTTTAACTGCCTCATTCTGATATGATAAGTCCACAACAACAATTAGGGCATTTTGTTCAAATTTTTTAGGTTTTAGCAGTGGTTGAGGTTCTTTCATATAATAGCTTTCTTGAAATTTAGCGTACATATCATACAAAACAGCAAATCGTCCGCGCTCTAAATTTAAATTTAAATCATCGTATGGATATGTTTCTGAGTTCAAATGAACTTTTAAATTTAATAAATTGTCTGTAATAATTTTTCCCTCCGAAATAAATATGAATAATGCAAATCGAGGACGTTCTCTATTAGCTGCTAGCTTTACATTCCAAGTGTGTTGAGCGCCATCTGTGAGTGATGGATTCATATAACAGTCCCAGCTGCGGAATGCTATTGGGAGAGAACTCCCACTTTTAACCACATTAAACATTTGCAATTTTGCTTGATCATTTAGTATTATATGTGGCATTTTCCAGGTTATCTTGAAAATATTGAGTTTATACTCAACAGTGCCAACCTCAGTTTGAAATACGCCACTCATATTCATATTCGAATGATTGAAGATAGGGTGTACAAGTATGATATTCCTTTTTCCTTATACTATCATCGGAATAAGGTTTTTCACGAATATTTAAAATTCTGTTGTTTGCCATTGTTTTCTAACTTTAAAACCTAGAGATTTTAAGAATATTTTATTTGCTGGTGTAAGTGCTCTCCTAGTTGACCCTCGCCCTACTGTGGAATATGAGCGACTATTTCGTATTACTGGCTTCCACACGTTTTTATTATTGTAAATTATCATTCTCGTGTTCTCAAATGTAAGCGAAGAGTTACTTCTTCTTCACGCAAGTTAATCAAGTCACCGTCTTGATCAATTATTCGTATCGTTAATGTGTTTATCTCTCTGGTGTTTAATGGCAAGTAAATAAGGTTGTGTGGGATCTCATTCATTTTATATCCCGGTGCAACGTTGAGAGCAAATTCATGAAGCGTAAGCGATAAGATATTGTTTACATATGATCCGTTAATAATATTACACTCCAATCGAATTGTATTTACCCCTAAATCTGAGGTATGAGTAACGTTCGGTACTAGAACTCTTTTTTTAAATCCAAGTAATTGACCAATCGAATGATTTTTATTTAAATGTATTGGCAAACTTTTACTCATCACCGTCACTTGAAGTGTATTGTTATTGCTTTCAATTGTGAGGTCAGAGTGATGAGTAATAAATTTTCGTTCTATCAAATTATCTATGATGAAATCAACAATGTCCTCAAGCTCGTATGATCCTACAAGTATTTCAATCGTATGTTCCCCAAAATGAAATAGATTATTAGTCCGATCAACATTTGGAATTGAATTGTACATATGAAAATCAACTAGACAGCATTCGTATTCTGTTGACAATTCAATGGGAGGAAAGTAATTTGCAGTTACAATTGCCCCTTTCCCAGTTAAGTTATTGTTGTTACCATTTTGAGAAACGAATGTTAAATGAATCTAAATTTACTTAATTTTACATTTTTATAATATTACTTTATTATAGTGAATTATAAAAATTATAATAAATGTATCAAATATTATTCTATATCTTCCATTGTCTATTGCGTCATCCTAGCTAATCAAAAGAAACCCATATTTATTTTTCCAGCACAATTGACAAATTTGTATAAACGTTTCGAAATTCAGATCGACACCCACATGATCTTGATATATGTGCTTCATATTAAGTTGATCTTGATTGAATATTATTATTAAATTGGCATTATCGCGCACAAGATGCTTTGGTATGCGTGTATACGTTTGACATAAATAAAATGAGTCGATGTTTTTATGTCGACCCATACAAAAGTATGAACGTATATTATCTTGTTTTTCACATGCTACATCATCAAATATCATTATCGAGCTATTCTTAGCTTTCTCAGGAAACGTGAAATAACAAGCAATCGATAAAAATCGAAATCGACATCCTGTTTTTTTAACAAATTGGGTAAATAATAAGAGCTAGAGTCACCAAACTTGATATGTTGCTTCTAGAATATTATATATATGTCAAGTATCTTACATTTTAGATCTATCGCCACCTCCCTGCTACCACCCCAGAGCTATAAATCAAGTTAATAACCCAACTTGTATTGTCAACTAATTTAAGCCACAATTTAAATGCAATTGACTTTTTGAGAACACACAAATAGTCTATGGTGCAATAAGATATACTCTAGAAAATTTTAGTTCGGTTTTTGTTTTGTTTATCGGTATTTTGACTGCGCACTGCTGAGCACGTGTTGTGACGCAATTTGCAAGAATTTATATATAATAACGTAGTCATGAGTTTGAATAAAAAGACATTATTTCACGAGAGTGAATTTTTATCAGTTTATTATGTTGAATATCTGGATTAAGACTGAAGTACAAAAATTGGCTTACGCTATATTTAAAGCTAAATAATAATTGGAGTACGTGACTTTTTGCAAAGGGACAGCGGCTGCGGCTTGTTTATGCTAGCGCCTTTCTGTTGATCAGTTTTTGTTCGGATGCAGAAGGCATGTTATTGTTATGATTATTCAATTTGTAAACACACAGTGGGTTATGCCATGCAATATAGCTTATGAATAACAGTGGTTCAAAATGCTGTTGTTGTGAATATGTCACTCCTCCCACTAAAAATAAAGCGTGTCCTCACGCGTGTAGGGTATATGAAAAAGGTAAGTATAATAAAAAATATTCTTTAAATGCTAGGATACAATTTTGGTAACATATTTAAATTTTCTTGTTCATTTTCAATTTCAAGTTCAACTGGGAGTTGTGCAGGTGGTTGATCAATAACATTTACTTTCTTAATAAATATTTGTTTGGGTATATTTTTAAACTTATATGCTAGATACATTATTATGATTAATATGATGATTACAAATACTGTAATTATTATAATTTGGAATATTTTCATTTCTTTAATATTTTCGAATATTATTTCTTTTGTTTGAATGTATGAAAGTGGCTTTAATTTAGTAATATTATTTCTTACGTATATACTCTGTGTGTAGTCTGAGTTAATATTACTTATAGATATCTCATTAAGTATTGCAGAGCAATTATGAATTTTTATTATGTTATTTCCCTCAATACAGTTTTGATTCAATGTGATTTTGGGTAAGTTCCATGTTAGAAGTATATTTGGTTCGATATAGTGAGTTTGTGTTATTAGATGTGTTTTTGAAAATCTGCAACTAGCGTTAGTTTGTTTTATTATACCTAATATGCATTGGTTAATAGTTAATTTTTTCTTGTCCTTGTTGTATAAATTATTATTATGTGAGTAGTATTTGTATTGTGTTTCGTCTTGTAGAATATTTTTATCATCGTCCGGGTAGGGAAGAATTTCGTATAATGGGGTTTTATTTATTTCTCTAGGAATGTGTGAAATAATCAAAATTTCATTCGTATCTGATCTAAGCCAAGTAGATGTTTTTATGTTAAGTAGCTTTTCAGAATTAACGTTTGTGAGATAGTCGTGTTTTAATAATTTTGGATTAAAAATTCCCAATCTAGTTAGTTGCATTCCCATTTCTAAATCTTCAATATATTCTGTGAATTGTTGTAAGTTGAATGCAAGTAGTTCCAGTACTTTAAATTCTTCTCTTTCTTCTCTTTCTTTGTTTACTATTTCTATTCCTTGGTTGACCGCTTCAATTACATGGTTGAGTTCGTTTATTTGAATACAAAGTATTTTGAGCTATTGAATTCATTTTTTCTTCAAGTTCCTCCTTATCGTTGTTATCTAAAGTTCCAAACAAGTATTCGTATGTTGTTCCTACGAAATTAAGTAATCCTCTCTTACTTCTTTTTACTATTCGGATACCGTTTATTTCTCTTTGCAACTTTTCTGTCAAATATTGAATTTGTATTCTGTCCTTAAATTTGTTTGTTTGTAACAGTAATTTGTCATATGTGTCTTCTGTCTTTGTTAAATTTATTGTGAGGCAATGGTGCTCGTAATTATCGGGTATGTCTATCATGCCTATTTTAAAGAGTAAGTATCCATTATTTGATTTAATAGGGTAAATATCTATAAACTGGTTGTTACTTCCTGGTAATAGTGTTGACATCATTAGTGCCAGAAAAATGAATGTTATATGTCCTGTTTTGGAACTTCGTCCTCCTGTAAATATTTGCTCTTATTTCTTTTGTTTTTGATAATTTGTTTTAAAATGCTTAATTTTTCGACCTCTGTTAGTCTCCTCAAAATGATCTTCGTCAATTTGTTCTATTTTTCCAGTGGGTTTGTAAGGGTTATGTAATTTACCGTGAATTATGGGTGCTTTCCTAAACTTTGTATTTACTGCGAAATCATTTCGGTTTTTATTAAGATTATTTATTCTGGTCTCTTTTATAATTTGGGTATTATAATTAGGTGTACCTGCGTAAATGAAAATGTCAGCTGGAGTTCTGCCAGTAGAGTTATGTTTTAGCTTATGATTATAAGTGTATAAAATTACCTCAATTTTCATGAGTCTATTTTCTTCGTCATCGTCAGTATTTATAATGCGTATTTTTTCATTAATTGTCTTATGTAGTCTTTCTATATCCGCTACCCCATTTTTACTTGTTGTTATTTGAATTTCAACTTTTTCCTTATTCAACCATAAAAGCACTGTCCCTATCTGCCTTCAGAGTTATAGGTTTTCCATGTTGTTAAATATTTGGATGAGTTCTCTTTTAACTTCCATCCAATCCTTGCCGTTAAGTTCAATTACATTTGCAAATTTTGAATATAAATCAATACATGTTCAATAGCTGTGGTTTTTTATTGAATAAATGTGTACTACGTAAGTTTCTCTACAGTTTTCTACTTCTGGTGTAATTTTAAATTTACAAGATGTGTTCCTGTGATCAATTTTAGCTAGATTACAAACTTCACATTCGTTAATTATGTTTTGGATTAAATGTTGATAGTCTGGGTAATAATATGTTTTTTTAAAAAGTCTGACCATCTTTTCGATGCCTGGATGTAAAAGTTTCTTGTGGTTGCTAACTATTATTTCTTTAAATTCTGCATAGCTCCTAATGTCTTTCAGTTTAATATTTGTTCGTAATATTCGAGTTGTTTTGGGGTTCATTATTTCTTTAAAGGCTTGTTGTATTATCTCAAAATCGGAATCGTATTCAATGTATAATACGCTTGAATTGTTGCAAAAATGTTTTATCAATATCTGTTTAGCTTTTTCAATGTTTAAGTTTAAATATTCAACTTTTATTCTTAATTTTTTAAAATATGGTGCAACTTCTATTTGCTCGGTATCACTTCTAATCATTTCTATTTGTCTTCTAAAATAATTAAATGGTTTTTCTGTTAAATGTATTAAATTTTCATTATCTTCTTCAGCGCTATGTGCTGTAGCTTGTGTGTTAATATTTTGTTCGCCTAGCATATTTTCTTCAATTTTGATGCGTGATAAAGCATCTGCTAAGTGGTTTAATTTTCCTTCTAAGTATTTGATTGAGAAATTATATTCACTAAGTTTAATACGCCAACGTTGTAATTTCATGTTGGGTTCTTTAATGTTGGTTAGCCAAACGAGTGGCTTATGATCGCTTAAAATGTCAAATGGTCTGCCATATAAATATGGGCGAAAATATTTTACTGCCCACATTATTGCTAAAAGCTCTTTTTCTATTGTACTGTAATTTTGTTCATGAACGTTTAACGTTCTACTTGAGAAACTAATTGGCTTGTTATCTTGTGACAACACAGCTTTTTATTAAAGTCTGGACATATTAATATTGGGTCGTTTTATTAAAGTCTGGACATACTAATATTGGGTCGTTTATAATTAATATTTTTAATTTTTCAAAGGCTTTATTGTATTCAACATTTTTAAAATCAATTTTTGCCGCTTTCTTTAGGTAAAGAGTCATGGGTTTTGCAATTTTTGCAAAATCTGGAATGAACTTTCGATAATAACCACATAAACCTATAAAATGATTTAATTTCCTTTGATGTTTTTGGCAAAGGAAATTCTTGTATTGCTTTTACTTTTAATTTGTTTGGCCGTATGCCTTCTGGACTTTTAATATGGCCCAAGAATTCTGTTTCCTTTTTTAAAAACTCGCACTTATCGTATTGAACTTGTTTTAATTTTGAAATAGTGGATATATCATGTCTTGCGAGTAACATAAAGAGTCTATCTGGTAATTTTTTATTTATTAAGTTTTTTACAGTGTTATGCATAGCGGTTGTATACAATCTGGAATTATCTAAATTCCCTTCTAATTCTAACTTGTCAGTTATAATTATTATCTTAGCCTCTACCTCACTACAAAATTTACGTAAATTACCTTGATAATTGGTATTGTATAGTCTTCGCAGTAGTTCTTCCACGGGTGTTTGCGTCTTGTATTCGGAGATTAAGGCTTCCCTCAGTTGGGACCAGTTGTTGATTTGCAGCATTCTAGGAACCTTCTGGGCATCTCCGGATATCTGGAGCTCAATCGCCCCGAATATGATGCATTGTTGTCGTTCATTGTGAGTAGAGTACAGTTGAAGCAGGTAATCCATCCTTCTGATAAATGGACCCAGGGTTATAGGGTCTCCCTCAAAGGCTGGCACGTTCCGTATTTGTTGAAGCAATTGGTTTAAATTTTGGTCGTTTAATTTATTCATTGCTGCAAGTGCAGCCACATGAGAGCCTTCTGGTTGCTCCATTTTTTTATTTTTTATTTTAGTTTGTGTCACGAAATTCACTTTGTTGCAACGACCGAATTGGATTTATACGTTGCTTGAATTGTTTTGACACGTTAAGTTCTTTTTCGGATAGCGAGTTTTGGAGTTGAAATATATTCGATTTAGTTGTAATACTGTGCACAATTACACTTGTTGATCAGAGAAGACACCAGTTGTATGGATAAGCCTCTCTTTAATTGATCGTATCACTCACTTACTTTAATTTATTTCTTTTCACAAAATGCTATCCTACCGGCTGCGCCAATAACGTAGTTATGAGTTTGAATAAAAAGACATTATTTCACGAGAGTGAATTTTTATCAGTTTATTATGTTGAATATCTGGATTAAGACTGAAGTACAAAAATTGGCTTACGCTATATTTAAAGCTAAATAATAATTGGAGTACGTGACTTTTTGCAAAGGGACAGCGGCTGCGGCTTGTTTATGCTAGCGCCTTTCTGTTGATCAGTTTTTGTTCGGATGCAGAAGGCATGTTATTGTTATGATTATTCAATTTGTAAACACACAGTGGGTTATGCCATGCAATATAGCTTATGAATAACAGTGGTTCAAAATGCTGTTGTTGTGAATATGTCACTCCTCCCACTAAAAATAAAGCGTGTCCTCACGCGTGTAGGGTATATGAAAAAGGTAAGTATAATAAAAAATATTCTTTAAATGCTAGGATACAATTTTGGTAACATATTTAAATTTTCTTGTTCATTTTCAATTTCAAGTTCAACTGGGAGTTGTGCAGGTGGTTGATCAATAACATTTACTTTCTTAATAAATATTTGTTTGGGTATATTTTTAAACTTATATGCTAGATACATTATTATGATTAATATGATGATTACAAATACTGTAATTATTATATTATGGAATATTTTCATTTCTTTAATATTTTCGAAAATTATTTCTTTTGTTTGAATGTATGAAAGTGGCTTTAATTTAGTAATATTATTTCTTACGTATATACTCTGTGTGTAGTCTGAGTTAATATTGCTTATAGATATCTCATTAAGTATTGCAGAGCAATTATGAATTTTTATTATGTTATTTCCCTCAATACAGTTTTGATTCAATGTGATTTTGGGTAAGTTCCATGTTAGAAGTATATTTGGTTCGATATAGTGAGTTTGTGTTATTAGATGTGTTTTTGAAAATCTGCAACTAGCGTTAGTTTGTTTTATTATACCTAATGTGCATTGGTTAATAGTTAATTTTTTCTTGTCCTTGTTGTATAAATTATTATTATGTGAGTAGTATTTGTATTGTGTTTCGTCTTGTAGAATATTTTTATCATCGTCCGGGTAGGGTAGAATTTCGTATAATGGGGTTTTATTTATTTCTCTAGGAATGTGTGAAATAATCAAAATTTCATTCGTAACTGATCTAAGCCAAGTAGATGTTTTTATGTTAAGTAGCTTTTCAGAATTAACGTTTGTGAGATAGTCGTGTTTTAATAATTTTGGATTAAAAATTCCCAATCTAGTTAGTTGCATTCCCATTTCTAAATCGTCAATATATTCTGTGAATTGTTGTAAGTTGAATGCAAGTAGTTCCAGTACTTTAAATTCTTCTCTTTCTGCTCTTTCTTTGTTTACTATTTCTATTCCTTGGTTGACCGCTTCAATTACATGGATGCGTTCGTTTATTTGAATACTAAGTATTTTGAGCTATTGAATTCATTTTTTCTTCAAGTTCCTCCTTATCGTTGTTATCTAAAGTTCCAAACAAGTATTCGTATGTTGTTCCTACGAAATTAAGTAATCCTCTCTTACTTCTTTTTACTATTCGGATACCGTTTATTTCTCTTTGCAACTTTTCTGTCAAATATTGAATTTGTATTCTGTCCTTAAATTTGTTTGTTTGTAACAGTAATTTGTCATATGTGTCTTCTGTCTTTGTTAAATTTATTGTGAGGCAATGGTGCTCGTAATTATCGGGTATGTCTATCATGCCTATTTTAAAGAGTAAGTATCCATTATTTGATTTAATAGGGTAAATATCTATAAACTAGTTGTTACTTCCTGGTAATAGTGTTGACATCATTAGTGCCATAAAAATGAATGTTATATGTCCTGTTTTGGAACTTCGTCCTCCTGTAAATATTTGCTCTTATTTAATTTCTTTTGTTTTTGATAATTTGTTTTAAAATGCTTAATTTTTCGACCTCTGTTAGTCTCCTCAAAATGATCTTCGTCAATTTGTTCTATTTTTCCAGTGGGTTTGTAAGGGTTATGTAATTTACCGTGAATTATGGGTGCTTTCCTAAACTTTGTATTTACTGCGAAATCATTTCGGTTTTTATTAAGATTATTTATTCTGGTCTCTTTTATAATTTGGGTATTATAATTAGGTGTACCTGCGTAAATGAAAATGTCAGCTGGAGTTCTGCCAGTAGAGTTATGTTTTAGCTTATGATTATAAGTGTATAAAATTACCTAAATTTTCATGAGTCTATTTTCTTCGTCATCGTCAGTATTTATAATGCGTATTTTTTCATTAATTGTCTTATGTAGTCTTTCTATATCCGCTACACCATTTTTACTTGTTGTTATTTGAATTTCAACTTTTTCCTTATTCAACCATAAAAGCACTGTCCCTATCTGCCTTCAGAGTTATAGGTTTTCCATGTTGTTAAATATTTGGATGAGTTCTCTTTTAACTTCCATCCAATCCTTGCCGTTAAGTTCAATTACATTTGCAAATTTTGAATATAAATCAATACATGTTCAATAGCTGTGGTTTTTTATTGAATAAATGTCTACTACGTAAGTTTCTCTACAGTTTTCTACTTCTGGTGTAATTTTAAATTTACAAGATGTGTTCCTGTGATCAATTTTAGCTAGATTACAAACTTCACATTCGTTAATTATGTTTTGGATTAAATTTTGATAGTCTGGGTAATAGTATGTTTCTTTAAAAAGTCTGACCATCTTTTCGATGCCTGGATGTAAAAGTTTCTTGTGGTTGCTAACTATTATTTCTTTAAATTCTGCATAGCTCCTAATGTCTTTCAGTTTAATATTTGTTCGTAATATTCGAGTTGTTTTGGGGTTCATTATTTCTTTAAAGGCTTGTTGTATTATCTCAAAATCGGAATCGTATTCAATGTATAATACGCTTGAATTGTTTCAAAAATGTTTTATCAATATCTGTTTAGCTTTTTCAATGTTTAAGTTTAAATATTCAACTTTTATTCTTAATTTTTTAAAATATGGTGCAACTTCTATTTGCTCGGTATCACTTCTAATCATTTCTATTTGTCTTCTAAAATAATTAAATGGTTTTTCTGTTAAATGTATTAAATTTTCACTATCTTCTTCAGCGCTATGTGCTGTAGCTTGTGTGTTAATATTTTGTTCGCCTAGCATATTTTCTTCAATTTTGATGCGTGATAAAGCATCTGCTAAGTGGTTTAATTTTCCTTCTAAGTATTTGATTGAGAAATTATATTCACTAAGTTTAAAACGCCAACGTTGTAATTTCATGTTGGGTTCTTTAATGTTGGTTAGCCAAACGAGTGGCTTATGATCGCTTAAAATGTCAAATGGTCTGCCATATAAATATGGGCGAAAATATTTTACTGCCCACACTATTGCTAAAAGCTCTTTTTCTATTGTACTGTAATTTTGTTCATGAACATTTAACGTTCTACTTGAGAAACTAATTGGCTTGTTATCTTGTGACAACACAGCTTTTTATTAAAGTCTGGACATATTAATATTGGGTCGTTTTATTAAAGTCTGGACATACTAATATTGGGTCGTTTATAATTAATATTTTTAATTTTTCAAAGGCTTTATTGTATTCAACATTTTTAAAATCAATTTTTGCCGCTTTCTTTAGGTAAAGAGTCATGGGTTTTGCAATTTTTGCAAAATCTGGAATGAACTTTCGATAATAACCACATAAACCTATAAAATGATTTAATTTCCTTTGATGTTTTTGGCAAAGGAAATTCTTGTATTGCTTTTACTTTTAATTTGTTTGGCCGTATGCCTTCTGGACTTTTAATATGGCCCAAGAATTCTGTTTCCTTTTTTAAAAACTCGCACTTATCGTATTGAACTTGTTTTAATTTTGAAATAGTGGATATATCATGTCTTGCGAGTAACATAAAGAGTCTATCTGGTAATTTTTTATTTATTAAGTTTTTTACAGTGTTATGCATAGCGTTTGTATACAATCTGGAATTATCTAAATTCCCTTCTAATTCTAACTTGTCAGTTATAATTATTATCTTAGCCTCTACCTCACTACAAAATTTACGTAAATTACCTTGATAATTGGTATTATATAGTCTTCGCAGTAGGTCTTCCACGGGTGTTTGCGTCTTGTATTCGGAGATTAAGGCTTCCCTCAGTTGGGACCAGTTGTTGATTTGCAGCATTCTAGGAACCTTCTGGGCATCTCCGGATATCTGGAGCTCAATCCGTATTTCCGTATTTCCGTATTTGTTGAAGCAATTGGTTTAAATTTTGGTCGTTTAATTTATTCATTGCTGCAAGTGCAGCCACATGAGAGCCTTCTGGTTGCTCCATTTTTTTATTTTTTATTTTAGTTTGTGTCACGAAATTCACTTTGTTGCAACGACCGAATTGGATTTATACGTTGCTTGAATTGTTTTGACACATTAAGTTCTTTTTCGGATAGCGAATTTTGGAGTTGAAATATATTCGATTTAGTTGTAATACTGTGCACAATTACACTTGTTGATCAGAGAAGACACCAGTTGTATGGATAAGCCTCTCTTTAATTGATCGTATCACTCACGAACTTTAATTTATTTCTTTTCACAAAATGCTAACCTACCGGCTGCGCCAATAACGTAGTTATGAGTTTGAATAAAAAGACATTATTTCACGAGAGTGAATTTTTATCAGTTTATTATATTGAATATCTGGATTAAGACTGAAGTACAAAAATTGGTATATTTAAAGCTTAATAATAATTGGAGTACGTGACTTTTTGCAAAGGGACAGCGGCTGCGGCTTGTTTATGCTAGCGCCTTTCTGTTGATCAATTTTTGTTTATAAATGATTGTTGACAATATGTGAGCTCGGCTGCAGAAGGCATTCTGCTCTTAGGACTTTTGCTGCTGTTAGCGTTATTTGAATTCGGATGCAGAAAGCATGTTATTGTTATGATTATTCAATTTGTAAACACACAGTGGGCTTTGCCATGCAATATAGCTTATGAATAACAGTGGTTCAAAATGCTGTTGTTGTGAATATGTCACTATATACATGTACAGTGTACAGTGTACATTGTGCACACACACACATTCATGCGCATCTGCTTCGAATTCTGTCGTCACTGCGGTTGTTTTCTGTGTTGCTATTTTTATTGGTTTTTTTCTCAATAAGACTCAATTATTAGTGTGGATATTGAGTAGAGGCAGTGGCAAGTGGTGCGGTCAAGCGCGAGTTCGAGCCCTACCGAGCAAAGTAAATATTGAGTTCAAACCCTGCCAATGGATTTTTATTTATTTTTTCTTTTCTTTATTAATTCAAACGAGCTCCATTTGGTGTTGGAATAAGAGGGTTCAGGGTATTCCCTAGTCGGGAGCTCCAAACTAGAACCTCTTACCTGTTACATTTGGCTGCGTTATTACAGTAGAGACCCATATTAATAGACCATCAATTTGTCTGCTCTAAAAAAACTTTCTAAATGCAAATTACGACAAGTCAATCCAGCTTACCTTGTTGGCTGTGTGACAATGTCGTGCATTCTAAATGTGCGGGTTACACTGGCCTAGTGGGGGATGCTATTGCCAAACGGAATAGTTTGCACTATAGTTGAAACTCGTTTAGGGAGATTGATTGTGAAATGCGGGCGTTTATGCGTCGGACCAGGAGTGGCTTTAGGGGTCTGATAGTTGATTTTCGTAAATTAAACGATCAGCTCACAGCCCTGGATACTCAATTTAATAGCCCAAAACTGTTGGATGAGTCTCCAGGGCCTAAAAAGCCCACTCCTTGTGATTTGCCGTTGCCTAATACCCTTCAGCCTCCGACTGCAATTCAGCAGCCTACTACACCGATTACACAGCCTCCGATAGCTGTGAGGTATGCTGTGGGTACTGGTTCTGTCCCGAAATGTTTTATATCCGAGTCTTCCGCTGTTGTAGGTGTTCCGAAAAGGCGACAGAAACAATTAAAGTTACAACAGTCGCTGTTTTAGGTACCACAGCTACCTCTTTCCTACCTTTGGCGCCTAAGCCTCTAGTGGGTGTTCCACCGAAGATGATGTGGTGGAGTAATTAGAGTTCTTCTATGAAAGGGATATTCCATCCTTTAAAATAAGTGTTCCGCCAGAAATAGTTACTAACATTTGTTGCAAAGAGTTTTGGCCGGAACACTTAATAGTCAAAGAATATAAGGCCTACCACGTGTTCTCCTCTTCTTTTTTCTAGAGTGCCAACCTTCTATTTTAAAAAAATACATACAAGTATACATATGTCTTATATGATTATACTTATACTTTACAACATTAGATGTAGCGGCTGTTGACTTTAAAAGTTTACATTCATGTTCACTGTTTACATCCTGACATTTAATCGACCCTGATCATTATTTTATTCACAAACAAAGACCTACTGTTTTATCACACAAATGCATCCATGACTTAAGCCTGAGCTAACAATCATCAATGACCATATAGCGGTCATTAGAAAGCAGGCAGTTTCGATTATATGTCTCTATTTTGCCTTTCATTAAGGGAAACCAGTATTTACTTTTCAGATCATTGGCTCACTTATCTGTAAAAAGATGACCCAAATTCTCATTGCAGTTCCTTATCAAATCACTTTGCAAACGTTCTGGTGCATACAGACACTACTTTTCCTCAGCATTTCTCTTATACACAATACCATCAACTAACTGAAAATTGGCTACGTAACTTTCTTCGATTTCTCACGCAATATACGTACATCCGAATCTCTTATTTGTTGAGGCTGCAATAATAAGTCGATATCTTGTGGTGTAGCTCCCACTATTCCAACCAGTTTCTTTTGTGATTTCATTACGGGCTTTAATATCTGTATTATTCAACACTACCAGGTCACACGGATTTTCCTCGAAATTATTCAACTGCTTATGTCTCGTTAGGGCATAACACAACCTATCAGTCGGTTCTAGAATTTCATACAGGTTATCGTTATTCTTGTAATGGTCGATGAAACCAACCAAAAAAATAAACACAGTTCCACCACGTATCGTTTACGACAAAAATGTCGCCTGTGTTGTAACAGACAAAAGCTTGCGTTTGTATGGTACCAACTAAAGCTTTTGCTAATGTGCTTGAAGGAAGTCGAGCTTTTGTAAGCTTGCACCGCTCATATATCTCCACATGTGAGCTTTATAAGATCACCCCCAACTTCGTTGTCTCCACTTGTGATCCGGGAGCATAAGCTTTTTCTTCGGAAGCCTATTATATATTTTTTTGAGAACAATTGGGCACGGAAGGGGAACTGCTTGCGTTGTCGCAATCCCCGGTGAACCAAGACGCTCACGTGTGACGGACAACCAAAACCCTAATCCAAGGGCATCTCATCTTTGCTTCACTTTAAGCAGCTTCTAATAAAGCTGAGAGGACGGAAAAGAGGAGAAGAGCCTGATTATTTCGATCATCCTCATCCGAATCATTGCTAGTGCTCCATAAGATAACTAAGAAAAAAAAATGTGCTGCCCCAGCCAACCAGCATAATTCTGGGTTAGGGGCTAATAATCTGGCCACCAGAGTGCTAATTCTTGAAGCACGTCTGCAGTGCCGATTGGAGCAGCCGACGGGTCTAGGAGACATTGAAGCTCATGGCGATCTCATCAACCCCATCCGGATCCCCATTGCTAACTTAGTGCAAAATAGAACGCCAACAAAACTACAAAACTATGCAGGAAAAAAAAAACAAATTTTCTAAAATTATTGGGTGCAGTGCCTTAGTAGTTAAACCCTCTAGCAGGGAATTATAAATATTGAAATTTTTTTATTCAATTTTTTTTTTGTGTGTGTACGCAAGCAAATGTGTTCAAGGCAAGTCAGCAGTGCTCTCACCCTCAGAAAACTAAACCCCGCAGCAACAAAAACAAAAAAAATACAAATATAACAAACAAAAAAAAATATATATATATGTATATGTATATGCATAATTAAATAACAAACTTTTAGTGCACCCGTGATTAAAGAAAAATAACGAGATCAAGAAGATCTATACCATACCAACCCACAACTCATGAACTAAACAACACCGTCGCCAGCGTTGGAAGGCCTTTCACCGCCGTTGCATGTAAGTCACCACACTTCCTTCTTCCTCTCTTACATTTTTTTTGAGCGTGTCAGCGTTCTGAAAGCTTTCTCATTGCGTCAACAATGCTTGCAAGCGAGAGAGCTTTCGACCACGCTTTTTGTTTGTGATTTAATTATGCATCCAGATATATATATGTAACGTAACATAATAGCAAAACAGCTGATCAGTAACAATTAATTGTGCATATGCTTAGAATGAGCTTTTCACGCTTCGAGCCCTTGCATAACTCGAAAGTTTAAAGCGGAGGAACGTAGCATCAACTGCTGATTTGCTTTGTGACAGTAATTAATAAAAGTATGCGCCCACTAGTAAGTTTTTTTTATAAAAAAACTAAATTTTTGTTAGGACTTTAATAACGATGTTTGTTCCATATATAAATACGTACCCCGACTAATGTCGAACATCATCGATTCGTTTTTTTTAATTATACAACTGGCACGACATATGAAACAATTATAAGAATAATAACGGCTATTAAGAAACGATATGAGGAAAGATCGTAGTTTTTCTTGCTGGCTTGGAAAAAAAAAAAAACAAATAACCAGTGAAATGCAGTATTTATATTTCGTTAATCAATAAATGATTATGCAAACTTAGTTCGGTTGCAAATCGCGTTTAGTTAGAATATAACGAACCAAAATAATTTTTGTTTTACCAAGAATGTTAAAATTTAATCAAAATAAGCGAAAATAAATGCAGCCTATATATTGTTCCAAGGCATAATGAACGCTTAAGTTTTCATTAATGGGAGGCATAGTGACCTAATGTTATAGATTAGTTTACAGTAGGGAATCTCTCGAAAACTGGCATAAGAGATTCATGGTTGGGTGGGTAAAAGAACGCCAGGATCGCACTTCACCTCAGATCCTGCAAAAATCAGACAGTTGTCTAGTTGTAAGAAGGCTCCCCAATAAGTTGCCGTGTACAGTTAATACGCTGTAAGTTAGATTTTGGTTTCCTTTTGACCACTTTTGGTATGTTAAAAATGGAAGTTTAGCTTCCTCAATTTAGTTTCAGCAGGGACTCTATAATAATTAAGTTTATGTAACGATGGCCTGCGGACACAGCCACCCCACCCCAAACACGGAAAAGCTAGGGTATCAAAGGGTCCCGACCCCTGCTGTGCGCCTAAGGTCTACAGGAAAGCCAGTAGTAAAGATTGGTGTGGATATGTACGACCATTCGCCCTCCGATTTTACCGCGAGACCACCCCTTTCCATGTGGACCCTCTAACGAAGGTTTCTTTTGAAGTCTTCTTGAGGATCGACACAACAAAACGTGAAGTAACATTTGAACATTACATAAATTTTGGCGCCCAACGTGGGGCCAACTAAAGTCGAGATTTTCAATGATATGAAATATTTGGCGTTAGTGGCTACACAACCCCTGTGAGTACCTGAGTTTGATTGGCGTTGACGGCGTAAAAGTATTGCATGTAGAAGTATCAAATGTATATGTATTGGAACTTGGAGTCTGGCTATTACCTGGCTAAGTATACAGAAAATATGAATACAGAATATATAGATAATATTCTACACCATAGCTATTGCAAACACAGATCTCGCAACTAAAGCTCACTTATACTTCGATTGCCATTTTTTTTAAATTTATTCAGCTTTGTAATTTGTAAAACTTTGAGATACTGTTTCACCACTTCAGGAATCTTGAGTATTTAGCTGAGATTGAATACCCTGCCGAATGTTGGTGCATCAGCTTTTTCGTTGTATTGCCATTGCAAGGTTATAAAAATAAGATGGTTTTCATAACCCTTCAAGGGATAAAGTTTTAAGATATAATTTGTAATGCATATTTGGCGATATTGCATATCCATTTGCTCTGGAATAGATGTATCATGCTACATAGGCATATCGCTACCGAGAAAAGGGAATGTAATTGAAAAGATATGCACTGCAAATAAGGAACTTCTAATGATAATAGCAATAGACTAATAATAGATTATTTCCTTCTTCTTATAACTGAACACTGTCAAGTAGCAAACTTTTCTCTGCGTTAGGTTCATTATAAATGCCCCCTTTATAACCTTGAAATTTGAATAATAATGCCTAACGAACATAGTCCTCAAAATATTCCGCCTTCAAATGCCGTCGCGGAAAAAAAATTGTGTTATTTGTTGTCAGTTTATGACAAATACTCAGTCCTGTTATATTACCAAGTGTAAGCATAATTTTCACAAAGTTTGTCTGGAAAGTTGGTTACAAACACACCACACTTGTCCAGATTGTGCGTCTGCACTAGAGACACAAAATTTAAAACTAGTAATAGGAAATTGTTCACCTCGTTTAAAGGAAACCGAGCCTTCAGTTGCGGGCCCGAGTTCTCGCGTGGTGACACGAAATTTAGCTAGAGCCATGAAAGAAGTCGCAACCCAACGAGACGCCCCTGATCCTCGCTCTCTTGAAGTGAGCGATGGGCTGTGACTAGAGCTTGATGCCAGCAATGGGACCAACCCCCCAGACGCAGTTCCACCGAGAGGTGTATATCATAATACCAGAAGGAGGGGTCGTCCATATCGATCCGCTAACACACGCCGTGAAGAGCCTGTGTCGGCTGATTACTCAATTATACAGACTATGATCGAGCAAACCGTGTCACGATTAATGTCTTCATTGAACGTGAGCCCACGTTCCCCTGCCCAGGTTCCCTTATCATTGTCCCCTCCAATTTCATCAGGCAGCCGTACATCGGTGCATCCAAGCAAGGTTGCGGAGATAATGCAGAAATGGAATTTACATTTCGATGGTTCGGCAGAAGGTTTAAGTGTGGATGAATTCATGTATCGTGTAAAGGTGCTCACAGACGAAACTTTAGATGGAGACTTAAATGCCTTGTGCAAACATATGCATGTACTTTTCGTAGGCAGAGCTCGAGAGTGGTTTTGGCGATACCACAAACCAGTTAATCGCATTATCTGGTCAGATTTTTGCTCCTCCTTACGACAGCACTATAGATATCGGTCTGAATTTACAAGTTAAGAATAAATACGTTCGCGTAAGCAAAGAAACGGTGATACTTTCGCTAACTTCTATGATGCAGTGATTTCTCTTATTGATAAATCGTCGGTTCGTATAGAAGAGGAAGAGTTAAACGAAATTTTGAAAAACAATCTGCTTCCAGAAGCACGCCACAAGTTGCTATATCAACCAGTACATTCGGTAGGTCAGTAGCGTAGATATGTGCAAATGCATGAAAACTTGGTAAATGAGTAAAATGGTCGCACGGAAGGAGTTTCCAGAACAAAACCGGAAGTGCAGCTACGACAAATGTATGCCGTGGATGAACTTGACCCAGCAGTAGATGGTAGTGGGGAACCGGAGCTCGCAGCTATCCGCCACTCAAACGTAACCTGTTGGAATTGCGATTTACAAGGACATGTGTGGGAAAACTGTCTTGCACAGCGTCGAATATTTTGCTACGGATGTGGAACTATTAACGTATACAAGCCACAATGCAAGGTATGCATTCAGCGCCTGTCGGAAAACCGGCAGAAGGGTGTGTCCACAAACAACCGGATGCCCCCGACCAGTTGAAAACTACTGCTCAAGCAGCATGCAACAGTCATTTTAAAACGTTCTCAGGAAGATCCGAGTAGTCCGGTAGACTTTCCTAGTTTTCGTCCTTACCACGAACGGATGAGAAATTATTTAGAAGTTAGATATAAAAGTTTTAGTGAAATTAGTCCATTAAGATCTAGAAATGCATTGCGATGCAAAAAGTATTTTAAGCGAATGAAAAAATATGGTAAATTATTAGTTTCCACAATTTTTAATAATAAAAATGACTCACGTTGTTACGCTGAGGTGTACTTTTTGCAGTTTACGGAACACGGTCTATTAGATACTGGTGCGAGTGTGAGCTGCATTGGATCTTCACTGGCTACGGAAAAGCTTTCTGCTTTATCTGAATTTAAGCCTCTCAAATCGCACGTGAGCACCGCAGATGGAAAACATCACGAGGTAGTGGGAGTTATTACGGCTTTAATGGCTTATAAAGAAATATCAAAACCTATGCAGCTTTATGTTATACCATCAATAAAGCAAAGGCTCATATTAGGTGTAGATTTTTGGAAAATTTTCGCCTTAGCTGCAAATGTGATTAGTTGTTTTGAAACGCCCCCTAAAGAAATAGAAAATAGCGGCCCCTCAAGTGAAGTAGAGAATGCTCATATGTATCCTTTAACCAAGGTAGAACTGCAACAGCTGGAGGTGGTGAAAAGTCTTTTTCCTAACTGTAGCGAAGGATTAGGGCGCACTAGTTTGATTCAACATCATATTGAGGTTGGCGACGCAAAACCCGTAAAACAGCGTTTTTACCCTGTCAGCCCAGCGTCGAAAAACTTCTTTATGCTGAAATTGACCGTATGTTAGAACTAGATGTTATCGAGCCATCTACAAGTGCTTGGAGCTCACCGATGCGCCTGGTTATTAAACCTAATAAAATTCGTCTGTGCTTAGATGCGCGTAAACTGAACGAGGCCACAAAAAAAGATGCCTATCCGTTGCCCAGTATTGATGGAATTTTTTCACGTATGCCCAAGGCCAGTATAATTTCAAAATTGGACCTAAAAGATGCATATTGGCAAATTGAATTGACTGAAGATTCAAGGTCGTTGACAGCATTCACCATTCCTGGTCGCCCGCTGTACCAATTTAAGGTCATGCCTTTTGGCCTATGCAATGCGCCCTCCACCATGTGTCGCCTCATGGACGACATTATTCCTCCTGATCTTCGACATTGTGTATTTGGGTACTTAGATGATGTGTGCATTGTCTCTGAGAGTTTTTCTGCTCATCTTTCAGTGTTGGTCCGTCTCGCAGAGCAATTTTGCAAAGCCAACTTAACACTGAACATTGACAAAAGTGATTTTTGCGTAAACGTTTTATATATAATTACGCCGAGTTAACGTGCCCTATTACGGACGTGTTGGCCGTGAAGAAAAAGTTTGTTTGGCCAGCAGAAGCCCAAGAGGCTACGGAAAACTTAAAAACTATTCTTACTACTGCACTACTGTATTACAGAATCCCGATTTCCAAAAAAAATTCTACCTTCATTGCGACGCCAGCAATTATGGAATAGGGGCTGTTCTTGTTCAACTTTCACCTGATAATGACGAAATGCCAATCGCGTTTATGTCAAAAAAGTTGAGTCGCGCCCAACGCAATTATAGTGTGACGGAGCGTGAGTGTCTGGCCGTAATCTTGGCTATTGGAAAGTTTAGGTGCTACTTAGAATTACAGGAGTTTGAAGTGGTTACAGATCACTCGAGTCTGTTGTGGCTCATGCGGCAACAAAATCCAGAGAGAGTTCTCAGTTGAGAGTGATTGACGTGTTTTACTTGTGCTCCAAGATTTTTATATATTTTTTTGCGCTTTAATCCTGCTTTTTATTTCTAAATTTGGCCTTTTTTGTGCTTTATTTAAAAAGCTGTATAATTGTGCAAAGTGTTATTCTGTTGTCGCAGCGTAAGTCTGTTAATAATTGCATTTATTGAACGCGGCGTCAGTTCTGTATTGTTGTTATTGCCTGTTTTGATTCTTTTGCTTTGGTGCTCCCCTGTGCATACACTTGTTTGTGCGTGTGTTCGCTGCCGCATATTTCTGCTTGTGCATCGCGCTCTCGCAAATTTTTGCTATTGCTTTTCGCTCCAAACAATTTGTTTGTGTACGATAATTGTTTTTGAGTGTTTACTTGCTCTATTCTTGTGCACCGTTTTCGTTTTGCTCTGCGCTCTCGCAACTTGCTTACTTGTAATAATTATGTCGTGCTGTAAGAAACCTTGCACGTTCAAGCAGGCTGATGATTCTGCACAGCCGCAATTTGTTAATTGTTGGCTGTGTGAGAAAATGATGCATGCTAAATGTGCAGGTCTCACTGGGCGTGATTGCGACAAGATCGCTGCAGTTGCCAAGAAGGGCTGCGGTGGCTTGCGTTCGTCGTGCCCAGATTGCATCGACAAGCAAATTGATTTCTCCAGAATATATAATTCTGTGAGAAATCAATTCTTAAAATTGAATAATGTGGCTAAGCAACTGTCAAGTAAATTTGACTCGAGTTTTGAGTTGCTTGCCAATTATAAATTTGAGTCTCCAACCAATCGCCGGTTGGAGCCTCAACTTTTGCAATTGCCGTCTACGTCTGTTCAGACACCTACGCCTTTCTTGTCCCTACCTGGCAACATGGATTTATCTCCAATGTTGTCTCTATCGCCTTCCCCAAGCGACTGCCCAATTACCCCCGTTTTATCCCCTATAGTAGTTCCAGCAGAGCCCGTACCTGAAACCGTCCCAGTTATCCAAACTGCCTCAGCACCGTCAGCTCCTGGCCGCAAAGGTTGACCTGCCCGTAATCTTGCCCAGATTGTTAAACACAATCATGGTGCCTCTTTAGCTCCTCCATCTCCTGTACTACCTGCAGCCCCATCAGCACCTACTTTAACGGTTGTTGCCCCTCGTAGGCAAGTTTTTGTGTCTCGACTTTCATCGGACACCACTTCTGAGTCATTGGCAGCCTATATTGCTAGCAATACCCACCCCTCGGGAAATATCATCATTCAAAATAAATGTTTCACATGATATGTTCCCAATCATTTGTAATCCCAAATTTTGGCCTCCACACATGATTGTTCCCGAGTTCAAGCCAAAAAAGCGTAACCAGCCTGTCACCCTTCCAGTCCCTTCAATACCGGGTACCATTTCTGCTCCAAAAAACTAACTTCATCTTCTGACCAAATCTGTATTCATTATCAAATTGTCAGAGGTCTTATTTCAAAGCTTAAAAATCTTTTCATGGCCAGTACTTCCTTCGACTCGGATATAATAGCATTTTCAAATTAATAGTTAAATTCAACCATATCCGATTTTGAGGTATTTTCGAATAGTTTTATTTTGCATAGAAATGATCGGCCGACTCGAGGTGGTGGGGTGTTAATTGCCGTTAAAGCCACTCTCCAGTCAGAACTTTTCTGTTTTAGTACGCCTACTGACGCTGAAATTATCGCAGTCAAGGTGTCTTTTCCTACACGGAATATCTATATTACATGCTCTTATATTCCTCCTTCTTCTGATATTCAAGTTTATATGAAACATATTACTTGTATTAAAGAAGTTTCTTCACACGTGCGTGATAATGACCTATTTATGGTGTTGGGTGATTTTAATTTGCCGAACATCTCTTGGTCATTATTCACTGCAGAAAATTATCTAGTGCCCTTAGCACAGCATGATTTTATAGACTGCATGCTTGATCTTTCGTTGTTTCAAATCAATTCAATTTCTAATCATTTGAATAGAACACTTGACCTTGTATTTGTTAACAACTACCTTATCTCTAATGTGTCTAGGTACCCGCCTTTATCTCTTCCTGAGGATGTATATCATCCTACTTTAGAGATTACAATGTTCAATTGTAATCGTCTCATTTCGTGCTCATCAGCCAATAAGCCCCGCCTCTGCTTTCGCAAAGGAAATTATTCATTGCTGAATCAGCTTATTTATGCAACCGATTGGTCTTTCTTATATGACTCGGTTGATATGAATACTGCTATTACTTTTTTTTATAGCACCCTAAACTCCTTCTTAGATATGAGTATTCCCAAGTCAATTCCTTCGACTACTTCTTCAAAACCACCCTGGTTTACTCCCAGATTGTCACATCTTAAAAACTTAAAATCTAAATATTTTAAAAAGTTTAAAAAGTCTGGTTCGTGTACAACCTTGGCTAAATATTCCATAGCCAAGTCGAACTTTTTTCTTCTGAATTCTCAATGCTATGAGAATTATCTAACTCGTTGTAAAAGGCAATTTGCCCAAAATCCGAGACAGTTTTACAATTTTGTAAACTTGAAGCGTAAATCTTCAAGTTTGCCAACTTCTTTTTCTTTCGGGATGGATAAAGCTAGTAATGACTCTGATTCTGCTAACCTCTTTGCTAATTTTTTCCAATCTACTTACTCCTCAGTCTGTCCTAATAGTAATTCTTACCCTTATACTATTTCTTCCTCTAGTTCAATACCTCCTCCTATTATTTCACACTCCTCTCTCCTTTCAGCTATAAACTCTTTAAAATCTTCTTACTCTCCTGGGCCTGACAATATTCCTAGTTGTCTACTCAAGGAGTGTAGTTCTTCCCTTCTTTATCCATTGCAAAAGCTTTTTAATCTATCCCTTGAATCTTCTGTCTTTCCATCTCTTTGGAAAGAATCTTATATCATTCCTCTACACAAGAAAGGTGGAAAGTCTGATATACAAAATTACAGGGGCATTGCAAAACTGTCCGCTATTCCTAAATTATTAGAAAAAATAATCACTTCGAATTTGCAGCATTTCTGCAAATCAGTTGTTTCCCCTGTTCAACATGGATTCGTAAAGAATCGGTCAACTACGACCAATCTGCTTGAATTTACTTCCTTGGTAAATGATGCCTTTCTTTCGAAAATGCAAACTGATGTCATTTATACTGACTTCAGTAAGGCGTTTGACTCTGTGCACCATGACATTTTACTTTTTAAACTTGACCGAATAGGTTTCCCTCCGTATCTTTTGCTTTGGATAAATTCTTATTTAAAAGGTAGGACCCAAAGAGTAATGCTGAGGCAGACTACCTCTAAACAGGTTCACGTTACTTCTGGTGTTCCTCAAGGTAGTCATCTTGGACTTTTACTCTTTACTCTTTTTATAAATGATCTCCCCTCTGTTATATCACATGCCCGTGTACTCATGTATGCGGATGATGTGAAACTTATTCTATCATACACTAATCCCCTACATCATTCTCGTCTACAAGACGATTTGAACGCTATGCAACTTTGGTATTCGGCCAATCAATTGCATCTGAATTGTTCAAAGTGTATGTTTATGACATTTTATCGTACTACACCTTATCTTGTCAGTTATACAATCGACAATACCCCTTTGCAACGTATACTAACAGTTAAGGATCTAGGCGTTCTTTTTGATTCTAAACTCTGTTTCAATCTTCACATAGATACCATCGTTAATGAGGCAAAATGTGTACTTGGATTCATTAAACGATGGTCTAAAGAGTTTAACGATCCTTTTATAACGAAACTTCTGTACATCTCTCTTGTTCGCCCTATCCTTGAATACTGCTCTTGCATCTGGTCTCCGCAGTATAACAATAGCCAGGATCGTATTGAATCTGTTCAGAAGCAATTTCTGCTTTTTGCCTTACGAGGTTTAAATTGGGACCCTAATCTTCGTTTGCCATCCTACTCCAGCAGGCTGCTTCTTCTTAACCTTCCGTCATTAACCAACCGTCGGACAATTCTTGGTGTTGTCCTTCTACATAAGTTGATTATTGGCGATATAGATTCTCCTTTTCTGCTAGGGCGTCTTCAATTCTCTGTTCCGTCTAGACCAACCAGAAATTACCGCCCCTTATTCCTGTCTACGTGCACAACAGACTACGCTATGCACAATCCTTTTCGCGTGCTATGTAAAAATTATAATAGTTTGCATCACGTTTTCTCTATAGAACTTTCTCTACCCCTAATAAAATCGTTGCTTTCAGGATACCTTCGGGAAGTCACTGACCACTCCCAGCTATGAGGAGGTGCATAGCTTGCCGGACAGGCAGTAAATTTTCCCCCACCGGGTCGGTGATTTCCCATTAGTTTTCTCTCTGTCCTATTTACTTAACACTCTATACATCTAGCATAAATTTCTTTACTTTATTAACAATCTTCTTACTTTCTTATTTATTGTATTTTATTAATTAATATAGCAAACTAAGATTATCTTTAATTTTACTTAAGAACACTTTTTTCCTACTTACTCCCTTCTGCTTAGATGTAGGCTCTAATAGCGTCACTGACAAATTTAGCTGTGAAAAGGGGCACAGCTGGCCGGACTGGCAACTAAAACACCTCCATCGGTCGGTGATGCTATTTAGAGAACTGTGTTATCTAACTAGGCTTTTAGCATATAATTCCATTATGTATTGTATGTATAATGAGGAAGACACTCGTTTTGTCGACCATTAATAAATAAATAAATAAATAAAAAAAAAAAAAAAAAAATGCAGCCGGTAGACTCGCTAGGTGGATTTTTCGGCAGCAGCCTTATAACTTTACAATTTCGCACCGAAAGGGAAAAGACCACATCGTCCCCGATGCGTTATCGAGGTTGGGTGAGGCTGAATTGGCCTAACTGGAAAATGGCCCCACTCCAGAATATATAAAGTTGAAAGAGAAATTTACTCTGCAGCAGTCTAAATTTCCAGATATTAAAATATCTAATCAATTTATTTATATCAAAACTGAACATGCGAATGGAAACAACGCATGATAACAGCGTGTGGAAATTATGGGTTCCTAATAGTCTTAGAGATACGAACGATAGAACGATGTGCTCCTGCAAGCTCATAACAGTGTGATTTCATCTCACGGTGGGATGCACAAAACTATCGAGAAATTACGTAGAAATCTTTTTTGGCCTGGATTAGCGAACGATGTGCGTAATTACATTCGTAACTGCGATACGTGCAAGGAAACCAAAGCGCCCAACTATGTTCTTCGCCCACCTATGGGCTTACAATCCGTTACATGTAGACCATTCCAGAGGCTTTATATTGATTTATTGGGGCCCTACCCAAGAAACAAGAGTAGTCATGTGGGATTACTAATTGTGTTAGATCATTTTAGTAAATTTCATTGGCTGCATCCGTTAAAAAAATTCACCTCTTCCTCTGTTCAGGACTTTTTATTAAAGCAAGTATTTCACTGTTTCGGAGTGCCCGAGACCCTGGTTAGTGACAACGGCACACAGTTCCGAGCCAATGATTTTAATGCGTTTCTCACGGAACTGGGCATCAAACACGTTTATACAGCGTTATACTCGCCCCAGAGCAATGCGGCAGAATGAGTAAATCGTTTTCTCTTAGCAGCTGTCCGTGCATACCTTAAAAAGGAGCAATCCGAATGGGATAGATACATTTCGGCCATTTCGTGTGCACTAAGATCATCCTTGCACCAATCTTTGGGTTGCTCCCCATATAAAGCTCTTTTTGGGCTGGACATGATTACTCATGAAGCAGATTATCGTCTCTTAAGAGAAGTGTCGCTTTTAGAAGAGCCCATACGGCCATTACAAAGAACAGATGATTTGGCCTTGCTTAGAAAAGATATCCAAGCCAATATTCGCAAAGCATATGAAAATAATGCGGCGCTATATAATTTACGTTCCAAGCCTGTTTCCTTTAAGGATGGCCAAGAAGTTTTTCGGCGGAACTTTGCTCTCAGCAAATTCTCGCAAAATTTCAACGCGAAATTGGGACCACAATTTGTCAAGTGTCGGATTAAGAAGAGGCTTGGCAGTAGTTTTTATTTATTAGAAGATTTACAACGGCGTGAATTAGGAGCACATCAAAGATATTCGTTGCTAATTCCCGCTAATCTTCCAACTACCGTCTCAGATTATCGGGTGGTGTAATGTAGAGTTGTGTCGTTTAGTTCAGACCAAGTTCGATTGAACGGGTCATTAAAATGAACTACTGAACTTATTCAGTGATTAGTGAACTAAATCGGTCATTCAGTTCCCTCGTTCAGCTATTCAGTCGGTCATGAACGATGTATTCCGTACTCGTTCAGTCTAGCAACTCGTTCATGAACGATGTATTCCACTCAGCAATTCAGCCGTTTATGAACGATACATTCTTTTGAAATGTTCAGTTGTTAATAAATAAATGAGATGGCGGGATTTTAAGTTCACTATTTATTTGTTGAGTTTTAACCTCCATCTTGTAAGTATCTATTATCAATGGTACAGTATAATAAGTAAAAAGTAAACATATTTTTTACAACTGAAAACATGAAAAATAACTAAACAGAAAATATTGTTTGAGGGTAATAGAATAGCTAAGCAAAACGAATCGTTCATGATCGAGTGCATAACTGAACTAAGCGAATAGTTCGTGACCGACTGAATAGCTGAGCAGAATTCATCGTTCATGACCGACTGAATAAATGAACGAGTGAACTAAATGACCGATTTAGTTCACGTGCAGAAAATGAACGAGTGAACTTATTCAGCAAATTGAACTAGAAACCCCCACTCTAGTGTAATGGTCGATGAAACCAACCAAGAAAATAAACACAGTTCCACCACGTATCGTTTACGACAAAAATGTCGCCTGTGTTGTAACAGAGAAAAGCTTGCGTTTGTATGGTACCAACTAAAGCTTTTGCTAATGTGCTTGAAGGAAGTCGAGCTTTTGTAAGCTTGCACCGCTCATATGTCTCCACATGTGAGCTTTATAAGATCACCCCCAACTTCGTTGTCTCCACTTGTCATCCGGGAGCATGAGCTTTTTCTTCGGAAGCCTATAAAAACCCGCGGATATTAGCAGAAGGCTTTTTCTAATATAACCCCACAAGGTTACATATTGGTCGTGGTTACCTATAAAGCCGAGAAAAACAAAATTATATTTTTTTTGGGTACGGAAAACAGCGTAAAATCCGCCATATATTTTTTTGAGAACAATTGGGCACGGAAGGGGAACTGCTTGCGTTGTCGCAATCCCCGGTGAACCAAAACGCTCACGTGTGACGGACAACCAAAACCCTAATCCAAGGGCATCTTTGCTTCATCTTTGCTTCACTTTTTGCAGCTTCTTATAAAGCTGAGAGGACGGAAAAGAGGAGAAGAGCCTGATTATTTCGATCATCCTCATCCGAATCGTTGCTAGTGCTCCATAAGATAACTAAGAAAAAAAAATGTGCTGCCCCAGCCAACCAGCATAATTCTGGGTTAGGGGCTAATAATCTGGCCACCAGTGCCGATTGGAGCAGCCGACGGGTCTAGGAGACATTGAAGCTCATGGCGATCTCATCAACCCCATTCGGATCCCCATTGCTAACTTAGTGCAAAATAGAACGCCAACAAAACTACCGAATAATATGCAGGAAAAAAAAAACAAATTTTCTAAAATTATTGGGTGCAGTGCCTTAGGAGTTAAACTAAAGACAATATAAACACTAAGATGAGTAACGCCCATACATTTGAATGCGACGCAAAATTTATAGCCTGGCCTTTCATCTGGCCTTTGAGGCTTCGTACGACATGCCTGCCGACTGACTGTTCGTTCTCCAAAGACCAGACAAACGAATGCCAAAGTCGCGGCTTGCTGATGCTGACACGAGCAACGAAGTAAGTCGCCAGCCTGTCTTCAGCAAAGCTGGTCGATGGTGCTTTGCGTCGCTTCGTTTTCGAAGTACATTGAGCAAAATAGTTTCAAACTTACGATCGACGCAAAGTGCTTGTGCTTTATCCATGAAATACATGCTTTATTTAAATGATATATTATTCTAGATACTAACGATTAATTTTACAGGAACATTTAAGAATTAAATAACTTTTACACAAGGCGCATCTTGTGCAATAACTACGATAAGAAAATAGCACACATAGATTAATTTCACTTTCGTTTTTGAACAGTGTATGCTCGAGAAAAGTTCTTGTCTCAGCCAATGGCGTGCAAGCACCTTTGGTTGTATGCGTGAATTATGCATGCATAAGAACTTTAAAGTATGTATGTATGTGTTGTTATTCACTGCTCTGGGTTTCTTGCGCTGATTATGCAAGACCTACTCCTAATATGTATTCACATATGAATGCATATTGTGTACTTAGGTTGACTCCGTAGAAAATTTATATTTTAAGTCGGTGCAAATATTTATATAATTTATTTTATTTCTTAATTTATTTTTTTTTACTTAAAAATAATAATAATTTAATTAATAATTTAATTTAAAGAAGGTATATAAATATATGCATCGACTTAAAAATACATTTTTTCTACGGAGCCAACCTTAGTACACAACATGCATTCATATGTGAATACAAAATTGGGATTCTTCATGATCAGCGCTGGAAAACTAAGAAAATTTATTTCTTTGCCAGCCAGAGACTTTGCTAGGGCAGTGAATAGCAACACATTCAAATATGCTGTTATGTATGTATATTCACACGCATACAAACATAATTGCTTGCACGGCCCTCATAGAGCCGAAGCTGAGATTACATTCTATTTTTAGCTTTTTCGCTCTCTCGGCTGTGAGAGCGCAATGATACACATTTCGTTTGCGTTCTCAATTTTCAAAAAATCAAGCAGCATAGAAACATTTTGTTGCATGGCGTTACTCATCTTAGTGTTTAAATCGTCTTTGGTTAAACCCTCTAGCAGGGAATTATAAATATTGAAATTTTTTTTGTGTGTGTACGCAAGCAAATGTGTTCAAGGCAAGTCAGCAGTGCTCTCACTCTTAGAAAACGAAACCCCGCAGCAACAAAAACAAAAAAAATACAAATATAACAAAAAAAAAATATATATATATATATATGTATATGTATATGCATAATTAATAATTTAATTTAATTAATTTAATAATTTTTGTTTTACCAAGAATGTTAAAATTTAATCAAAATAAGCGAAAATAAATGCAGCCTATATATTGTTCCAAGGCATAATGAACGCTTAAGTTTTCATTAATGGGAGGCATAGTGACCTAATGTTATAGATTAGTTTACAGTAGGGAATCTCTCGAAAACTGGCATAAGAGATTCATGGTTGGGTGGGTAAAAGAACGCCAGGATCGCACTTCACCTCAGATCCTGCAAAAATCAGACAGTTGTCTAGTTGTAAGAAGGCTCCCCAATAAGTTGCCGTGTACAGTTAATACGCTGTAAGTTAGATTTTGGTTTCCTTTTGACCACTTTTGGTATGTTAAAAATGGAAGTTTAGCTTCCTCAATTTAGTTTCAGCAGGGACTCTATAATAATTAAGTTTATGTAACGATGGCCTGCGGACACAGCCACCCCACCCCAAACACGGAAAAGCTAGGGTATCAAAGGGTCCCGACCCCTGCTGTGCGCCTAAGGTCTACAGGAAAGCCAGTAGTAAAGATTGGTGTGGATATGTACGACCATTCGCCCTCCGATTTTACCGGGAGACCACCCCTTTCCATGTGGACTCTCTAACGAAGGTTTCTTTTGAAGTCTTCTTGAGGATCGACACAACAAAACGTGAAGTAACATTTGAACATTACATAAATTTTGGCGCCCAACGTGGGGCCAACTAAAGTCGAGATTTTCAATGATATGAAATATTTTGCGTTAGTGGCTACACAACCCCTGTGAGTACCTGAGTTTGATTGGCGTTGACGGCGTTAAAGTATTGCATGTAGAAGTATCAAATGTATATGTATTGGAACTTGGAGTCTGGCTATTACCTGGCTAAGTATACAGAAAATATGAATACAGAATATATAGATAATATTCTACACCATAGCTATTGCAAACACAGATCTCGCAACTAAAGCTCACTTATACTTCGATTGCCATTTTTTTTAAATTTATTCAACTTTGTAATTTGTAAAACTTTGAGATACTGTGTCACCACTTCAGGAATCTTGAGTATTTAGCTGAGATTGAATACCCTGCCGAATGTTGGTGCATCAGCTTTTTCGTTGTATTGCCATTGCAAGGTTATAAAAATAAGATGGTTTTCATAACCCTTCAAGGGATAAAGTTTTAAGATATAATTTGTAATGCATATTTGGCGATATTGCATATCCATTTGCTCTGGAATAGATGTATCATGCTACATAGGCATATCGCTACCGAGAAAAGGGAATGTAATTGAAAAGATATGCACTGCAAATAAGGAACTTCTAATGATAATAGCAATAGACTAATAATAGATTATTTCCTTCTTCTTATAACTGAACACTGTCAAGTAGCAAACTTTTCTCTGCGTTAGGTTCATTATAAATGCCCCCTTTATAACCTTGAAATTTGAATAATAATGCCTAACGAACATAGTCCTCAAAATATTCCGCCTTCAAATGCCGTCGCGGAAAAAAAATTGTGTTATTTGTTGTCAGTTTATGACAAATACTCAGTCCTGTTATATTACCAAGTGTAAGCATAATTTTCACAAAGTTTGTCTGGAAAGTTGGTTACAAACACACCACACTTGTCCAGATTGTGCGTCTGCACTAGAGACACAAAATTTAAAACTAGTAATAGGAAATTGTTCACCTCGTTTAAAGGAAACCGAGCCTTCAGTTGCGGGCCCGAGTTCTCGCGTGGTGACACGAAATTTAGCTAGAGCCATGAAAGAAGTCGCAACCCAACGAGACGCCCCTGATCCTCGCTCTCTTGAAGTGAGCGATGGGCTGTGACTAGAGCTTGATGCCAGCAATGGGACCAACCCCCAGACGCAGTTCCACCGAGAGGTGTATATCATAATACCAGAAGGAGGGGTCGTCCATATCGATCCGCTAACACACGCCGTGAAGAGCCTGTGTCGGCTGATTACTCAATTATACAGACTATGATCGAGCAAACCGTGTCACGATTAATGTCTTCATTGAACGTGAGCCCACGTTCCCCTGCCCAGGTTCCCTTATCATTGTCCCCTCCAATTTCATCAGGCAGCCGTACATCGGTGCATCCAAGCAAGGTTGCGGAGATAATGCAGAAATGGAATTTACATTTCGATGGTTCGGCAGAAGGTTTAAGTGTGGATGAATTCATGTATCGTGTAAAGGTGCTCACAGACGAAACTTTAGATGGAGACTTAAATGCCTTGTGCAAACATATGCATGTACTTTTCGTAGGCAGAGCTCGAGAGTGGTTTTGGCGATACCACAAACCAGTTAATCGCATTATCTGGTCAGATTTTTGCTCCTCCTTACGACAGCACTATAGATATCGGTCTGAATTTACAAGTTAAGAATAAATACGTTCGCGTAAGCAAAGAAACGGTGATACTTTCGCTAACTTCTATGATGCAGTGATTTCTCTTATTGATAAATCGTCGGTTCGTATAGAAGAGGAAGAGTTAACCGAAATTTTGAAAAACAATCTGCTTCCAGAAGCACGCCACAAGTTGCTATATCAACCAGTACATTCGGTAGGTCAGTTGCGTAGATATGTGCAAATGCATGAAAACTTGGTAAATGAGTAAAATGGTCGCACGGAAGGAGTTTCCAGAACAAAACCGGAAGTGCAGCTACGACAAATGTATGCCGTGGATGAACTTGACCCAGCAGTAGATGGTAGTGGGGAACCGGAGCTCGCAGCTATCCGCCACTCAAACGTAACCTGTTGGAATTGCGATTTACAAGGACATGTGTGGGAAAACTGTCTTGCACAGCGTCGAATATTTTGCTACGGATGTGGAACTATTAACGTATACAAGCCACAATGCAAGGTATGCATTCAGCGCCTGTCGGAAAACCGGCAGAAGGGTGTGTCCACAAACAACCGGATGCCCCCGACCAGTTGAAAACTACTGCTGAAGCAGCATGCAACAGTCATTTTAAAACGTTCTCAGGAAGATCCGAGTAGTCCGGTAGACTTTCCTAGTTTTCGTCCTTACCACGAACGGATGAGAAATTATTTAGAAGTTAGATATAAAAGTTTTAGCGAAATGAGTCCATTAAGATCTAGAAATGCATTGCGATGCAAAAAGTATTTTAAGCGAATGAAAAAATATGGTAAATTATTAGTTTCCACAATTTTTAATAATAAAAATGACTCACGTTGTTACGCTGAGGTGTCCTTTTTGCAGTTTACGGAACACGGTCTATTAGATACTGGTGCGAGTGTGAGCTGCATTGGATCTTCACTGGCTACGGAAAAGCTTTCTGCTTTATCTGAATTTAAGCCTCTCAAATCGCACGTGAGCACCGCAGATGGAAAACATCACGAGGTAGTGGGAGTTATTACGGCTTTAATGGCTTATAAAGAAATATCAAAACCTATGCAGCTTTATGTTATACCATCAATAAGGCAAAGGCTCATATTAGGTGTGGATTTTTGGAAAATTTTCGCCTTAGCTGCAAATGTGATTAGTTGTTTTGAAACGCCCTCTAAAGAAATAGAAAATAGCGGCCCCTCAAGTGAAGTAGAGAATGCTCATATGTATCCTTTAACCAAGGTAGAACTGCAACAGCTGGAGGTGGTGAAAAGTCTTTTTCCTAACTGTAGCGAAGGATTAGGGCGCACTAGTTTGATTCAACATCATATTGAGGTTGGCGACGCAAAACCCGTAAAACAGCGTTTTTACCCTGTCAGCCCAGCAGTCGAAAAACTTCTTTATGCTGAAATTGACCGTATGTTAGAACTAGATGTTATCGAGCCATCTACAAGTGCTTGGAGCTCACCGATGCGCCTGGTTATTAAACCTAATAAAATTCGTCTGTGCTTAGATGCGCGTAAACTGAACGAGGCCACAAAAAAAGATGCCTATCCGTTGCCCAGTATTGATGGAATTTTTTCACGTATGCCCAAGGCCAGTATAATTTCAATATTGGACCTAAAAGATGCATATTGGCAAATTGAATTGACTGAAGATTCAAGGTCGTTGACAGCATTCACCATTCCTGGTCGCCCGCTGTACCAATTTAAGGTCATGCCTCACGCCCTCCACCATGTGTCGCCTCATGGACGACATTATTCCTCCTGATCTTCGACATTGTGTATTTGGGTACTTAGATGATGTGTGCATTGTCTCTGAGAGTTTTTCTGCTCATCTTTCAGTGTTGGTCCGTCTCGCAGAGCAATTTTGCAAAGCCAACTTAACACTGAACATTGACAAAAGTGATTTTTGCGTAAACGTTTTATATATAATTACGCCGAGTTAACGTGCCCTATTACGGACGTGTTGGCCGTGAAGAAAAAGTTTGTTTGGCCAGCAGAAGCCCAAGAGGCTATGGAAAACTTAAAAACTATTCTTACTACTGCACTACTGTATTACAGAATCCCGATTTCCAAAAAAAATTCTACCTTCATTGCGACGCCAGCAATTATGGAATAGGGGCTGTTCTTGTTCAACTTTCACCTGATAATGACGAAATGCCAATCGCGTTTATGTCAAAAAAGTTGAGTCGCGCCCAACGCAATTATAGTGTGACGGAGCGTGAGTGTCTGGCCGTAATCTTGGCTATTGAAAAGTTTAGGTGCTACTTAGAATTACAGGAGTTTGAAGTGGTTACAGATCACTCGAGTCTGTTGTGGCTCATGCGGCAACAAAATGCAGCCGGTAGACTCGCTAGGTGGATTTTTCGGCAGCAGCCTTATAACTTTACAATTTCGCACCGAAAAGGAAAAGACCACATCGTCCCCGATGCGTTATCGAGGTTGGGTGAGGCTGAATTGGCCTAACTGGAAAATGGCCCCGTAATAGATTTATAATCAGCTGCTTTCTTTGATCCAGAATATATAAAGTTGAAAGAGAAATTTACTCTGCAGCAGTCTAAATTTCCAGATATTAAAATATCTAATCAATTTATTTATATCAAAACTGAACATGCGAATGGAAACAACGCATGATAACAGCGTGTGGAAATTATGGGTTCCTAATAGTCTTAGAGATACGAACGATAGAACGATGTGCTCCTGCAAGCTCATAACAGTGTGATTTCATCTCACGGTGGGATGCACAAAACTATCGAGAAATTACGTAGAAATCTTTTTTGGCCTGGATTAGCGAACGATGTGCGTAATTACATTCGTAACTGCGATACGTGCAAGGAAACCAAAGCGCCCAACTATGTTCTTCGCCCACCTATGGGCTTACAATACGTTACATGTAGACCATTCCAGAGGGTTTATATTGATTTATTGGGGCCCTACCCAAGAAACAAGAGTAGTCATGTGGGATTACTAATTGTGTTAGATCATTTTAGTAAATTTCATTGGCTGCATCCGTTAAAAAAATTCACCTCTTCCTCTGTTCAGGACTTTTTATTAAAGCAAGTATTTCACTGTTTCGGAGTGCCCGAGACCCTGGTTAGTGACAACGGCACACAGTTCCGAGCCAATGATTTTAATGCGTGTTTCACGGAACTGGGCATCAAACACGTTAATACAGCGTTATACTCGCCCCAGAGCTATGCGGCAGAATGAGTAAATCGTTCTCTCTTAGCAGCTGTCCGTGCATACCTTAAAAAGGAGCAATCCGAATGGGATAGATACATTTCGGCCATTTCGTGTGCACTAAGATCATCCTTGCACCAATCTTTGGGTTGCTCCCCATATAAAGCTCTTTTTGGGCTGGACATGATTATCATGAAGCAGATTATCGTCTCTTAAGAGAAGTGTCGCTTTTAGAAGAGCCCATACGGCCATTACAAAGAACAGATGATTTGGCCTTGCTTAGAAAAGATATCCAAGCCAATATTCGCAAAGCATATGAAAATAATGCGGCGCAATATAATTTACGTTCCAAGCCTGTTTCCTTTAAGGATGGCCAAGAAGTTTTTCGGCGGAACTTTGCTCTCAGCAAATTCTCGCAAAATTTCAACGCGAAATTGGGACCACAATTTGTCAAGTGTCGGATTAAGAAGAGGGTTGGCAGTAGTTTTTATTTATTAGAAGATTTACAACGGCGTGAATTAGGAGCATATCACGCAAAAGATATTCGTTGCTAATTCCCGCTAATCTTCCAACTACCGTCTCAGATTATCGGGTGGTGTAATGGTTGATGAAACCAACCAAGAAAATAAACACAGTTCCACCCCGTATCGTTTACGACAAAAATGTCGCCTGTGTTGTAACAGAGAAAAGCTTGCGTTTGTATGGTACCAACTAAAGCTTTTGCTAATGTGCTTGAAGGAATTCGAGCTTTTGTAAGCTTGCACCGCTCATATATCTCCACATGTGAGCTTTATAAGATCACCCACAACTTCGTTGTCTCCACTTGTCATCCGGGAGCATGAGCTTTTTCTTCGGAAGTCTATAAAAACCCGTGGATATTAGCAGAAGGCTTTTTCTAATATAACCCCACAAGGTTACATATTGGTCGTGGTTACCTATAAAGCCGAGAAAAACAAAATTATATTTTTTTTGGGTACGAAAAACAGCGTAAAATCCGCCATATATTTTTTTGAGAACAATTGGGCACGGAAGGGGAACTGCTTGCGTTGTCGCAATCCCCGGTGAACCAAGACGCTCACGTGTGACGGACGGAAAAGAGGAGAAGAGCCTGATTATTTCGATCATCCTCATCCGAATCGTTGCTAGTGCTCCATAAGATAACTAAGAAAAAAAAATGTGCTGCCCCAGCCAACCAGCATAATTCTGGGTTAGGGGCTAATAATCTGGCCACCAGTGCCGATTGGAGCAGCCGACGGGTCTAGGAGACATTGAAGCTCATGGCGATCTCATCAACCCCATTCGGATCCCCATTGCTAACTTAGTGCAAAATAGAACGCCAACAAAACTACAAAACTATGCAGGAAAAAAAAACAAATTTTCTAAAATTATTAGGTGCAGTGCCTTAGTAGTTAAACCCTCTAGCAGGGAATTATAAATATTGAAATTTTTTTATTCAATTTTTTTTGTGTGTGTACGCAAGAAAATGTGTTCAAGGCAAGTCAGCAGTGCTCTCACTCTCAGAAAACGAAACCCCCCAGCAACAAAAAAAAAAAAAATACAAATATAACAAAAAAAAATATATATATATATATGTATATGTATATGCATAATTAATTAACAAACTTTTAGTGCACCCGTGATTAAAGAAAAATAACGAGATCAAGAAGATCTATACCATACCAACCCACAACTCATGAACTAAACAACACCGTCGCCAGCGTTGGAAGGCCTTTCACCGCCGTTGCATGTAAGTCACCACACTTCCTTCTTCCTCTCTTACATTTTTTTTGAGTGTGTCAGCGTTCTGAAAGCTTTCTCATTGCGTCATCGCATCTGCAAACATACATATGTCCATACATAGAGCTTTCAGCTGAGTGTAGTGTGCAGGTGCAGATCGCGCTTGGACAATGCTTGCAAGCGAGAGAGCTTTCGACCACGCTTTTTGTTTGTGATTTAATTATGCATTCAGATATATATATGTGACGTAACATAATAGCAAAACAGCTGATCAGTAACAATTAATTGCGTCATCGCATCTGCAAACATACATATGTCCATACATAGAGCTTTCAGCTGAGTGTAGTGTGCAGGTGCAGATCGCGCTTGGACAATGCTTGCAAGCGAGAGAGCTTTCGACCACGCTTTTTGTTTGTGATTTAATTATGCATTCAGATATATATATGTAACGTAACATAATAGCAAAACAGCTGATCAGTAACAATTAATCGTGCATATGCTTAGAATGAGCTTTTCACGCTTCGAGCCCTTGCATAGCTCGAAAGTTTAAAGCGATGGAACGTAGCATCAACTGCTGATTTGCTTTGTCCTTACAAAAAAACTAAATTTTTGTTAGGACTTTAATAACGATGTTTGTTCCATATATAAATACGTACCCCGACTAATGTCGAACATCATCGATTCGTTTTTTTAATTATACAACTGGCACGACATATGAAACAATTATAAGAATAATAACGGCTATTAAGAAACGATATGAGGAAAGATCGTAGTTTTTCTTGCTGGCTTGGAAAAAAAAAAACAAATAACCAGTGAAATGCAGTATCTATGATTATGCAAACTTAGTTCGGTTGCAAATCGCGTTTAGTTACAATATAACGAACCAAAATAATTTTTGTTTTACCAAGAATGTTAAAATTTAATCAAAATAAGCGAAAATAAATGCAGCCTATATATTGTTTCAAGGCATAATGAACGCTTAAGTTTTCATTAATGGGAGGCATAGTGACCTAATGTTATAGATTAGTTTACAGTAGGGAATCTCTCGAAAACTGGCATAAGAGATTCATGGTTGGGTGGGTAAAAGAATGCCAGGATCGCACTTCACCTCAGATCCTGCAAAAATCAGACAGTTGTCTAGTTGTAAGAAGCCTCCCCAATAAGTTGCCGTATACAGTTAATACGCTGTAAGTTAGATTTTGGTTTCCTTTTGACCACTTTTGGTATGTTAAAAATTGAATTTTAGCTTCCTCAATTTAGTTTCAGCAGGGACTCTATAATAATTAAGTTTATGTAACGATGGCCTGCGGACACAGCCACCCCACCCCAAACCCGGAAGAGCTAGGGTATCAAAGGGTCCCGACCCCTGCTGTGCGCCTAAGGTCTACAGGAAAGCCAGTAGTAAAGATTGGTGTGGATATGTACGACCATTCGCCCTCCGATTTTACCGCGAGACCACCCCTTTCCATGTGGACCCTCTAACGAAGGTTTCTTTTGAAGTCTTCTTGAGGATCGACACAACAAAACGTGAAGTAACATTTGATCATTAAATTCTCCATTTGACGACCAGACCGGATTACACACGGGTTGATGGTTTCCTCAGTATCCTTTTTCAACAAGTCAGGTTGTCTACTTAGAGCGTCTACGTGGTTATCGAAAAATTATAAGCTTCAAACTCTAATGACCATCGCGCGATACGGGAGCTTATAGAATTTTAACTCAATGCTTGAACTAGGGATTTGCAATCGGTAACAATCAGGAAACGGCAATGCTCTAGGTACATACGGAATCGACGTACGGCATATATTATGGCTAGGGTTTGAAGTTCAAAGCTATGGTAACGAGATTCGGCGGCCGTTGCCTTTCGGGAGTAGAAAAAAACAGGATGAAATTTATTATCAGACTGTCGCTGAATCAATACCGCGCCTAAACCATGTGAGCTGGCATCGGTATGCAACTCAGTTTCGAAACTGGGATTAAATATGGATAGCACAGGTGGAGTAGCAAGAGCGGATCTCAGTGTCACAAACGTATCTCTCTCCTGCTCTGACATCGGAAAAGGGCCAGTCAAGGGTTTCGATAAAAGCGAAAAGTTTGGAACAAACTTACGAAAATAAACTTAAGCACGAGTGCAACAATTACGTGGTTCTGGGTAATCCTTAATAACCTTAATATGCTCATCATTCGGTAAAATTTCCAAAGCACTAATATTATATCCCAAATAATCGATTCGTTTCTGTAGAAATCTGCTCTTTTTGAAGTTAATTTCAAGGTTATACCCTACCGGCGGTCTAACAATTCGGCTAAAATTGTATGGTGTTCCTTAATGGTGTGAATAGCCAATATGATATCATCCAAATACACCACAATTTGTCGGGCCCTTACCATATTCTTTAACACATCAGAAATGAATCATTGAATCCTATGACTTTAAAGGCAACGGAAAATTGTCTCGCACGGTTTTCCTTATTCCTCATCCTTATTTTTTCATCCTTTTTTTTTCATCCTTTTTTTACAAGCACAACAGTAGACGCAAACAGTAAACTTTACTTGCCAGCAGCTCGTTTACGGTGTCGGTCTTTCGTAATATGATAGTCTGCGAGGGGGGCTATGAAATCATGTCGTGTCTGTCAGTCGAATTTTGTGTACTTTGGTGGCCCGCAACTATCTGAGAACTAACGGCGTTTAATTCATACAGCCAATCTCTAAACACCCTGGCCTCAATCGGGGATACATTCGTGTTTACAAGAGTTATTAAAAGTAATATATAAATCTCTCGGATTACTAGAGCCTTAGCAAACAGGGATGTACCAAACTATTTGTATAAATTAACAAGTGCTCACCGTACCGATAATACCATATGCTGACCGACGGGTGCAGCAATGAAACACTTAGAGTTTAAATCAGAATGTTTATTGACGCACGAAGTGCTCTGTTCAATGGAATCTTAAAAACTAAAAATCTGAAAGCTAACTTATCCAGAGCCCTTATGCCGAGGCAGCCCGGACGGCGGAGTTCTGATCTAGCGCCTCGTGACTACCTCTCAGCGCGCGCATGAACAAAGTTTCATTGATAACAACTTTATCGTCGAAAGAAACCAGAAATGTTCCGGAGACTAACTGGGAGACGCCATTGTTGTTGGTGATGTTGACGATTGCGGCGTTGATGATGATGACCACTTCGTCTATTAATTTGTCAGGGTTCAGTTGGCTGGTGTGCGTGCTGCAGTGAGCTGCAGCTCCGGAGAAAACTTCTGGGCACATCCCCTATGCTGTACGGGGTGGTCAGAAATCTTAATACAAACTAACTTGGTCTTAGGATAGTTGATTAACAAGTACAGTAAATCGTTATTTTGAAAGGCCTTAACATTAGCTTCTAAAAGATTCTTCTAGAATAATATTTGTGAGGTGATCAATTGCCATTTCTTTTAAGCCAATATCTTCTAAGATAACAGGGGCAATAAGATTCGCTTTAGCGAGAGCAGTTGAAAATAATAAATTCTGTAAATCAATTATTGCGATCAGATTTTTGGCCAAAATTGTTTCGAGCAAATTACTTTTGTGGATTGAGTTAAGTATTTTTTCTTATTCTTGAAACCAAATTTGTTTTTAAGTATTAATTTCATTCTGCCTATTTGCTAAATCTATTAGCTGGCCGTGCTTAAACTATCACTGTTCCCAGTCGCCGAAATCGGCCGTTCCTGCAACTATCTTTAGGGCGCTTCCAAAAAGATTTATGCTACAGGCATGCCTATGCTGAACTCTAAGTGTGGATATTAGCGTCTCTATATGCCCTAAGTCAGCGGTCAGTATCTGTCTCATGTGGTCTTTTGCAAATAGGTCCAAGGTGTTCTTTGTCTCGTCCACGTATGTTTCGTACGACGTCACGTTAGTTGTGTGTCCCAAATATCCGTATTCATCCCAAAGAATTGCGTCTCCGTCTACTACGGGTATATAGTCCGAGAGCATTTAGTCCGTCAGTTTTGTCATTGCTGCTGAGGGGTGGGAAATCAGCAGTAGGCCAAGACACCTAAAGTAATTAAGGATAAAAGAAAAAATGTAATGAAAACTATGCCTATGAAATTTTCTTATCTAATATTGTCTTTATGGATTACCCTCCCTTAAATTAGAACGGTCGAACCCAAATCAGATTCTACAATCCCCTCGACATAAAGTCGCGTCAAATTATTCCCTAACATTTTATTGGACTTTACCAAAACCTTGTCTCCTATCTGATACGACTTGTTCGAGCTGTTCATATATTTCTCGCTCTGCCTCTTCTAGCCTTCGCTTTATTCCAACCTCAAAAGCTGCACAGTTTGAGTGCATAACTTCGATTGGTTTTTTATTAGTAACGGAATGCACCGATCGGTTATACGCCATTGTCGCCATGATTATTAAATCAACGGTTTCATCCCACCCGTTGGCTTCTTTCATCGCGCGAGCGATGTCTAACAGGGTACTCTGGAATCGTTCGATCTGACCATTGGAGGTGCAAGTGAGATTTGGATACTATAATTGTTTGATAACATTGATATTAAAGTTTCCGAAGAAAGTGACTTCTCATTGTCACAATAAATTGTCTGCGCCTCTGGGAACAGGCTTACATGTTGCAGTAGGGCCAACTTTACATCCACGATTGCCCGTCAAGCGTCGCCGCACGTGAGGAAATATTTGCAATCGGTGGAAAATACGTCCACGTGCAAATTTTTTCCAACATTAGATGGAATTGGGGTGACGCCTAGTTCCTGTATCTTGGGGTGCCTGTCGTATTTAGTTTTACGCATACCCTACAGTTTGCCGCGATTTCTACTGCTAAGCGGCTCATTTTGGAAAAGAAATAAGCTCGCATTATTTGCTTCACACTTTCTTGCTCTGCTCTGTGATCCTTGTTGCCGGTAACATTTCAAGATGATTATGTTGAATAAAGGCCAAGATTGGGGGTTTTCATTTTATTGCGTTCACAACATCAGCGTTGACTACGCGTTTGAAGGAGCGTAGCTCGATCAGTAAGCTGAAAAACGTGTCTTACCTTTGCCTTGAAAAAAAAAAAGTTTTCACGGAGTTGGCTTGTGACTCTTCTAAGATAATTTGATTTTTGAAACAATTTACTGGGTTGTCATTAGTATCAATAGTGTAGGTCAGGGACTCTTTGCTATGAAGAGTAGCGACATCTGAATCCGGGGACTCTTCAAAGGCGATTGCTAAGAGCTCGCGCTTATTAGTCGCAAAAATTTGTTCATTATCACGTTATGTTTGTGAAATGACAGTAATGGGTCGCCCATGAGATAGCACATCCCCTAAACCGCGTGCGGAAGCATCTGTGGTTAATTTGAACTTTCCTTGAGTGATTGTTGACATTTTTGCCATTTTCGCCTTTTAGGGCCTCTTTTAGTGGCCTGGTGATTTCCGACAGTAGCAGCAGCGCCGATAATAGCTGCCTAAGCCAGGATTGATCTGAGACTGAACAAAGTGGAAGGGGTTTGAAATATTTTTATTGCCATCACCTTTTCAGGTGATGTATGTTGAATCCCAAATACTCGTTTTTTTTTTTAACTTGGATTTTACTTGGGAAACTCGCATGACAGCAACTAATCGTTTTTTTCTATGGCCCGCATCATCAAGATCTTCTTTAGTATACAGGCTCCCATTCCGTTCGTATGGTGGCTATTGTATTGGTATTGTAAGGCAGGGACTCGTTTGGCTCCTCAAAGGCCTTTGTTCTTCGTTTTATCATATTACAAAATGACTCCTTAATAGCGACTGGTACATAGATGAAGTTCACATTTTGACACTTCGTAAATTGCAAGCGTTCCGAACCATAATTATGTTCGATTCTATTTTCGCATTTCCTTTTTTCAAAATTATGATCCCATTGATCCCATTTAACTCTCTTAATATGTCTAGTATAAAGAAGTATGTTTTAGTATTAAAGAGTTAATTAAGCAATTTTCTTTTATAAGCGTGCTTCCATGTATGGAATCGACATTAATATAGTTTTAAGAGGTGCCTGTGTCTATGAGCAGCCTGATATTTTGCGCCTCCACCATACGAGTTATGTGTTATGTTTCCCCTAAAAAATTGCAGCTTTCGGCATCGGACAATTCGCCTTCAGCAGCAATCGCCTCGGACTGTGCTTGGTTATCATACGACTTGTCTTTAGATTTACTTTGGGATGTAAAGTGCACCTTTTGGTTTTTCTTATAAGAAGTTTGCTTGAAGCGAGACTACTGGTCTATCTCCCTGGGCTATGAGTTTCTATGTATGTCCCTGATAATTCGTCGGTTGTCTGTACCGCGAAGACAAATCTATTTCCATAGCCTCTGGTGTCTGACCTTGAGTGTTTTGTGGATAAGGGCGTTGTTTAGCGCTGCCCGACATGGCTGCCTCTTAGTGTAGTGAGGGTTCTTGCCATGGCTAACTTGATTCTCGGCGTTTTGTGAGGTCTCTTGGCCATTACTTTGACGTCGACCGAGGCTGGGCTGGAAAAACGGCTGATTGAAGGGATTTCTTCAATCCCAAAACGAATGTGTGTAACGCCCCGCTTCTACATTTCTCATTGAGAACAGTAGCGGCGTCTGTATTGTGGGTCATTAACGTCTTATTTGTTAGTAGTGTTAACTTTCTTTCGATTTCATCATAATACTTTAATAAGGCATACCAAAATTGCTTTAAAATTTAGGACTGTGTTAGCTAGTGTGGCGTCCGCAGAGCCCCTTACTTAATTTCTGACACTCTAATAAAAGTTACTAACAGGATACCAGCTTTCGAAATAAACAAAACATATTAATGAAATACAAAAAAAAAATATTACTTTATTACAAATAATGGCGACCGATACGTAATCTCCTGCCTGCCGTCAAATTTTGGAATAGATTTTACGATATCTAAAGGCTCGTCGCATCTGTCGGCCAGTTAAAAGATGACAGGTTGATAAACTTTAACCTCTGGGACAGACATTCTCGCGCTTTGAACCTGTTGTGTTAGCTGACGAATTTTCTCGTCAAATGTGCGTGCTTGTGCTTCGAGTGCAGATCTGAAGGCAATTGTATCATTTCGGCGACAGTTTCAGTCTCCATTTTTGATTTTTTCTCGGCTACAAGACAAAAGTAGAGAGGCTCATGCAATTTGTATGCCCTTTCAGAGGGTATTATAATTTTGTCGTAAAATGTGTAACGCATAGAAGGAGACATTTCCGACCCCATAAAGTATATATATTCTTGATCAGCATCAATAGCCGAGTCGATCTAGCCATGTCCGTCTGTCTGTCCGTCCGTCCGTCCGTATGTATGAACGCAAGGATCTCAGAACCTATAAGAGCTAGAGACTTGAAATTTTAGCTGTAGGTTCTCCTAGTTCCTACGCAGATCGAGTTTGTTTCCGATAATCGATAACTTACTCCGTTTCCAAGCAATCGGTTTTTGAGCAAATTGGGTAAATAATAAGAGCTAGAGTCACCAAACATGATATGTTGCTTCTAGAATATTATATTCATGTCTAGTATCTTTCATTTTATACCTATCGCCACCTCCCCGCTACCCCCTCAAAGAGGGTTCAGGGTATTCCCTAGTCGGGAGCTCCCGACTAAAATCTCTTACTTGTTTTTTTTTTGGACCTTTGTTTCAGAAGTACTAATTTTGGCTGCTATTAATCGATCCCACATAACTTTGGGTATTTCTTTTACTTTTCCTATGAAAGAGAGCATTTGGTTTTCTGTCTTTCTTAAAAATTTGTCTTCCGTTCTAGTTGTACAGTCAGATCTGATCGATAATATTCCTTGCTTTGGGAAGTTGCTGACTGGTTCGTCAGAAATTCTACCCTGCACAGAGACCTCAAAATAGAGACTATTGACAGCCAAGTCGAAGCATACGCCAACCGATACAACGATCGTTTGCAGCGACACTGTAACTGGGTAGCAAGAGACCTCGCTGGGAGGTGTGTAGGCAGGATGCTCAAGGGAAGACGCCCCAGAGGACCCCGACTCCCTACATATGAGGATGCAGCCTTACTCAAAGAAGACGCCTTGGCCAGGCTTGGCGAAATACCACCTAAGTCAAAGGTGGTGTAATAAAAATGTATGCTAAAATAAAATGTATAAAAAACAAAAGGAAGTTTACTATTTCGGATGCTGTTTTTTCACAGTGGATCCTAGCTGATGTATTATGCAAATTCTTAAAGTGCCAACTACTCTTGGGTTCTAATTCTACCCAGTATGTTTTGGATATTACTATAGATCTATATACACATTTCGATGGTCTGTTTGGCACTGGCACTGCTTCAAGGCCAATTCCCTTCACACACTCGCTTGTTTAATTGCCATTTTTACATTTGTTTAATGTGGATTCAATCATTCTATGGTACGAATTCATCTTAAAGTTATATTCTAAATATTCTGAACTTAACTGTTTTATTATTATCGGTCCATCGTTTTGTACTGCTATGTATGATTTTAAATAGCTAGGATGAGTGCCTAATGAACAATGTTTTTTTGATACATATTGTGAGTTTATTCTCTAAAAAAATTCTCTTTGCCTTTAGCAGTGTGTAGGTCTCCTTAATTCCTGAATTTTTCCTCTTTCTTGGAAGTACTAACTTTTCAAATAGGCTATATTTTATCTTTGAGACTTCGTCCCTCAATACCCTTGGTTTTAAAATGTTTGGATAAAGTCTACCATAAAATAATGACAATTAATAGTCCTTTTATTCCTATTTCTATTTTGCCACTTTTACTTATTTATTTATTTATTTATTTATTAATGGCCGACAAAACGAGTGTCTTCCTCATTATTCAAAACTTTTAAAATACTTTATAAAAATTAAATGCTAAAAGCCTAGTTAGAGCACACAATTTTCTAATAGCATCACCGACCGATGAAGGTGTTTTATTTGCCCGTCCGGCCAGCTATGCCCCTTTTCACAGCTAATTTTGTCAAGTAAGTAAGTAAGTAGAGTAAATAGAGTTCTTAAGTAAAATTAAAAATAATCTTAACTTACTATATTATTAAAGAAAATAAAACAAATAGGAATAAAGAAAGAAAGAAATTCTTAATAAGGTAAATAAATGTTTACTAGACCCGGTGGGGGAAAATTTATAGCATGTCCGGCAAGCTGCTCATAGCTGGGAATGGTCAGTGAGTTCCCGTAGGTTGTGAGGCGGCTATTATGATCAGCCCCCCCACAGTTTTGAACTCACGGCAAGGAGCCGTCGTCCGCATCGCCAAGGTAATGGAAAGGAGCCATTGGCCGTATTGGATAATATCGTATAATTTTTATAGTTTATAAGCATTAAATGTAGTAGTGTAAGATAGTAGGATTGTAAGAGGCAAGAAGCCGCCGATAGTATAATCAAGTAAAAAGGCAAGGAGCCGTTAACCGCATAGTCTGCGTATTATTAGGATAAGTGCGTAGTTATGGGCAAGTAGCCAGTCATTCATTTGAATTTAACCGCCGGCCGCCGCTGCAACCGTGCGCTGCTGATCGGCTGCTCAACACTGCCTTCGAGAGCGCAGCTTCAATTCGGCGGCGAAGAGCGAAAGCTCCGAGGCGAAGTTGCGAAAGCTCGCGGCGAAGTCGAGCAACCGAGGCAAGCGCATGGCTCGCTAGCGAGCGAGCCGGCACTTTGGAAATACCGATCATGGTGAGTGGACGTGCCGAAAAGGAGTTCGAACGAATAACGTGCAGTGCATAGCGGAGCGCTAGGGCTCCAAGACAGTGCGGCAGGGCCTTAGGCTAGGAAGTTCGTTAGGGTAGAATATAATAAAAGTTGTGAATAAAGTGAATGCAGTCATCATAATTAACCTAAAAGCAGACCTTCGTAATCTCGGGCGGTTATATTTGTGCTAAACATCGGAAATGGCCGATGTTCACCCTAACCTAGGGGGGACGGTGTAGTTGGTGCGTGGCTAAGGCCCGACAGTGTAGTTGGTGCGTGGCTAAGGACCGACAGTGTAGTTGGTGGTGTCTTGTAAATCTCTGGACCTGGTAAGACTGAGATTCATACCCCGGCCAGTAGCTACTTTACAAGTGGCGCCCGAGCAGGGACCTGAGGCGTTTAGGGGCGTGGCATAGTTGCGGATTAAAGCCCCGCAAGTATGCCCAAATAGGTGTATCCAAAAAAAAAAATTTTTTTTTTGGGTATTTTAAGTCGAGCATACCTTGAAGTGTATATACTCCGGTAGACAGCAAGGGAAGAGAAGACATAGTAGGCGGGTAAAATGCGAGTCTAGGGTATAAAGTAGTCGTGTATACCCCGACAAGTGCATTTCATACCCTATGTTAGGCGACGAGATGAACACCTGCAAGATCTGAGCAACGAAAAATGTGTACAGAAGTCGAGCTCAGCAACGAAAAAAAAGGAGAGATAACGGCCGGTCGAAAAGTACAGCGCGCGCGCGCTAGACGGGCGACGTCGAGACCATGCTTGCACACGTGTGCACAAACGCGCGTCGCAGTCGACGTCGGCGTCGAAGGGCCGTTAAGGCGTCGCGGCAGCGGCTGTACAGTGGGACGAATTCAACTCACGCGCGGTGAAAAGTTGAATTCGTCAGTACGAAGGCGATGACGACGGGTGAGCAGTGAAAGTAATAAATAACAATAATAAAATAATATAAAACCAGAAAAAAAAAATATAAATAAAAATATAATAAAGAAAACAAATAAATTAAATAAAAATAAAAGAATAATGAACAAAGACTAAGCAACAAAAAAAAAAAAAAGGGAAAATTATAAGAACATCAAGTGAATTAATTTTTTTTATATTTTTTGTTTTGCGTGTTGAATGCAGTGGATGTATAAGAGAAATAGTAAGGACAGATACTTAAGAAAAGTAAAATAGTAAGGAGCAAAGGCAAAAACGGACAAAAACTAAAGTGAACAATGGTCGAAAGTCTAAAAGAGCTCTAAGTGTTTATTTTTATTTTTTTGGTTCGAGATTTGTGAAGTAGACGTAAAAATAAAGAAAAAAAAAGGAGAGAAAAGACCAAAGGGATAGCAAAAGGAAAAAAAAACAAGAGAGACAAAGACCAAAGTGAACGAAATAAACCTACGGAACGAGAGTTGCCCGGACACCAAACCCAAAACTCGAGCGAGGGTCCACAAGAGTTGTAGTTGAGCCCAGAGTGAGTAGCAAAAACTCAGGATGGAGACAGGTGAGTGCCAAAATCCGGGTGTAGGCGTGCGCTGGATCCACCAGCGCCGCAAAGAAGAACTGGTGGCGATCGCCCATGAGTTCAGGCTGGAAAAGGAGGGCCGCGTGGAGGAGCTGCGTAAGCGGCTATCCACTTTCGTGCAGGATGGCGGCCATACATCCGAGATTTGGGCTCGGCTGGCCGAGTTAGAGTCTCAGACCGCCAAAACATTGGAGCCGTCTCCCTGGGGCACTCTACCCGACGTTGGCGGACGGCCGCGCCAAAAATCGGAACCAGACCTAAGGAGTTCGCAGCTGTACGAGCGGCTGCAGGTTCCGATCCCTAGTTTAGCCGTCTCGGGTGCAGGGGAAAGTCGCGAGATTTGGAGCAGCGGAGCTCGCCGGACGACGGCGGTCGACGTGGAGCTAGGGCGAATCCCTTACGACTCGAATAGTGGCCCTTACATTCCCCGGGCATATTCTCAGTCGGAGGCCAGGCCTCTCGCAAACGTTCCGGAACAAGTCCGAAAGTGGGGCATGAGGTACGATGGCCGTTCCGACCCCCTTGGGTTCCTGGAGGACCTAGAGGAGCGCGCCATTACGTACGGAATTGTCCTCGATCGACTACCTCGGGCCATGAGCGAGATATTCTGTGACCGTGCTGCTCGTTGGTGTGGGCCGTGGCCGTATTTAGGAGGGGTTTCCTGGAGTTTTTCTTACCCCCTCGTTACTTCGAGAGACTTGAGGACGAGATCCGATCCCGGAGGCAGCGCGTAGGCGAAGAGTTTAAGGAATATTTGATAGAACTGAGGGCCCTTATGTATCACGCTAGATACGAGCCGGCACAAGAGCTGCACCGGATCTACGAGAACGCCGCTCCGGAATACAGGCTTTATGTGCGACGGCAAGACTTCTCTACCCTATCACAGCTAACTCAACTGGCCGTAGAATACGAGACCGTCGTGAGGCAGAGAGCGGAGTACTCAGGCAGCCAACCCGTAGCCCCGGGAGTCTCGAGTTCACGTAGCGCGGAGTGGGAAAGGACGGTACAGCCCCCGGGGGGACACCTTAACCCATTCCGGTCTACTCCTACTGAAGCCGGAGCAAGCGTTGTGGATCGACGAGTCTCCGCCCCGCCGGCAACGGTCCCTGCGGAAGTGGCCCACCAGATGATGAACCAAGAGGCCGGGACCGGGTACGATCCGCGACGAGCATGCCGCAGGTGCGCACGGGAGGGGCATTTCGCCAGGGAATGTCCTAATGCGCCCGTTTTGTTTTGTTGGGTATGTGGGCATCAGGGCAGAAGTAGCCAAGAGTGTTGTCGCCGCACGGAGGCGGGAAACGGGCAACGGCGTCGCCCAGGTCAGGGTCGGGTCGACGCCGACACACACGGGACTCGGCAGTAGTACACCCGCTTAAGGTGGAGGGTGGCCGGATCGTCGCCACGGTGGAGATTGGCGGGAAGACGATGCCCGCCACTATCGATACAGGGGCCACTCGCAGCTTCATGAGCGAAGACTGCGTACGCAAGTGGGCGATTCGGGGAAGAGTGGAGAACGTACAGGCGCGCATTCGTCTGGCAGATGGGTCCACGGTCGAAGTAGAGAAGGCATCGAGGATAGACGTTGGCCTAGCGGGAAAGGTGGCCAGCATGTTAATGCTTGTCATGCCCGCAATGCTGGACCACATCATCCTGGGGATGGACTTCCTGGGTGCCATGGGCACTACGGTACGCTGCGGCAAGGCGGAGCTGATCCTAGAGGACGTGACGTCTCCGGCCGCGGGACCTGGAACCGGTAAAGAGCCGAAAGAAGGCCTTACGCGTCAAGGAGCGGGAGTGCCTGCTCGGCAACAGAATGGAGAGAAGTCGAAGGAAGGCCTCCCAGGTCATGAAAAGGGAGCACCTGCTCGGCAACAGAGTGAAGAGGAGTCGAAGGAAGGCCTCCCAGGTCATGAAAAGGGAGCACCTGCTCGGCAACAGAAGGGAGAGAAGTCGAAGGAAGGCCTCCCAGGTCATGAAAAGGGAGCAGCTGCTCGGCAACAGAGTGGAGAGGAGTCGAAGGAAGGCCTCCCAGGTCATGAAAAGGGAGCACCTGCTCGGCAACAGAGCGAGGAGTCGGAGAAAGGCCTCCCAGGTCCTGAAAGGGGAGCACCTGCTCGGCTACAGAGAGAGTCGGAGAAAGGCCTCCCGAGTCATGAAAGAGGAGCACCTGCTCGGCTACAGAGGGAGCCGGAGGAAGCCATCCCAGGTCATGAAAAGGGAGCACCTGCTCGGCAGCAGAGGAGAGAGAAGTCGGCAGGAGGCCTCGCGCGTCAGCAAACGGGGGTGCCGGCTCGGCAACTGTCGGAAAAGGAGAAGAAGAAGGAGGTAAAAGATGAGTCTCATTCGGGGTTGGGCCGAGAGCTTGAGGAGCCCAAAAGGCGGCGCGTAGACCTGCAAAGGCAGATCTACGCTGGTCATGCAGGCGGCACGGTGGAAGCGTGCCAAAGAACGGAGGGATTAGGAGCAATGGCTCAAATCCGCACGGGCACAGGGAATCAGGAGCGGCTGCCAGAGTCGAGCGATCAGGGAGCTCTATTTGGAGCCGGAGTGGTACCTGGAGGAGGCGAGCCGCAGGGCAAGCCCGGCGTAGAAGAGGCAGAGTGGCCAGCGGACTTGGATCCGGAGCTTAAGGAGTTCCTGGAGTCGGAACTGACACTCTTCGAGGGGCTGCAGGGAGTCTCGCACATCGCGGAGCACAGGATCAGGCTTAAGGATGATAAGCCATTAAAACAGAGATATTACCCGAAGAACCCGGCCATGCAAAGGGTGATTGATGAACAGGTGGACGAGCTGATGCAGGCAGGTGCCATCGAGCCGTCGCGTAGTCCACACGGCGCCCCAATCGTCTTAGTCAAGAAGAAGACTGGCGAGTGGCGCATGTGTATCGACTATCGACAACTCAACGCGCATTCCATCCCAGATGCTTATCCTGTTCCCAGGATCAATCACATCCTTGAGCGGTTGCGTCACGCCCGGTTCATCTCCACTCTGGATTTGAAGCACGGGTACTGGCAGATACCGATGGCAGCCGATAGTCGGGAATGTACGGCATTCACGGTCCCCGGAAGAGGTCTTTTCCAGTGGCGGGTGATGCCATTTGGTTTACACTCGGCGTGTGCGACCTTCCAGCGAGCTTTAGACACGGTCATAGGACCGGAAATGGAGCCTCATGCGTTCGCCTACCTAGACGACATCGTGATAATAGGAGCAACGAAGGAGCAACATGTAGAGAACTTGAGAGAGGTGTTCCGCCGGTTAAGGGCGGCTAATCTCAGGCTGAATAGGAAGAAATGCAGTTTCTTCCGGGAGAGGTTGGTCTACCTAGGACACGTCATTTGTGGGGAAGGAATACGTACCGATCCAGAGAAGGTGGAGGCGATACGTAACCTGAGGGCCCCGACAAATTGCAAGGAGTTGCGGCAATGTCTCGGGATGGTGTCATGGTACAGGCGCTTCGTTCCCAACTTCGCGACTCAGGTACAGCCGCTAACAGCGCTCTTAAAGAAGGGGCGGAAATGGGCATGGGATCAAGAACAGGAGGAGACATTGCGTCAATTGAAGGACAGCTTGACGACTGCCCCTGTGTTGGCTTGTCCAGACTTTTCCGCCAGATTCGTCCTACAGACTGACGCGAGTGAGTACGGCCTCGGCGCAGTGCTGACGCAGACGATAGAAGGGCAGGAGCGGGTCATAGCGTACGCGAGCAGAAAGTTGCTGAAGGCCGAAGTGAACTACTCCGCCATCGAGAAAGAGTGCCTGGCAATCGTTTGGTCGATACGGAAGCTGCGTTGCTACTTAGAAGGGTACCAGTTCGACGTGATAACGGACCATTTGGCCCTAAAGTGGCTTAATTCTATCGAGAGCCCGTCAGGAAGGATCGCGCGATGGACATTGGAACTGCAACAATTCCAATTCGACGTTCACTACCGACGAGGGAAGCTCAACGTCGTGGCTGACGCACTATCAAGACATCCTCTAGAGACCTGTCAGCAAGCAGTGGTGGCCGAGCCGCTCTGCAAATGGGTCTTGAGTATGCGCGCTAGAATCGCTGAAGAGCCAGCCAAGTTCCCGGATTACATCGAGGAAAACGGACAGCTATATAGGCATTTGGGCCACCGCGCGGACGATGAAGATTACATCCCTTGGAAGCTATGTGTGGCCAGTGGTCAACGGCAGAGGGTATTGGCGGAATGCCATGATGCCCCACGGCCGGACATCAAGGCGTGAGGAAAACGAGGCTAGCCCAAAGGTACTACTGGCCGGGTATGTTCCGAGACGCCGCCAAGTACGTGAAGTGTTGCGAAACCTGCCAAAAGTTCAAGAGTGTGCAACTCAAACCGGCTGGACGCATGCTGACGAGGCAGGTGGCAGAGCCGATGGCAATACTTTGTGCGGATTTCGTCGGGCCCCTCCCACGATCGAAACATGGCAACACCATGTTACTGGTGTTCCATGATGCTTTCTCGAAATGGGTGGAGCTGGTCCTTCTCAGGAGAGCCACGGCGGCACACCTACAAACGGCGTTCCGGGAGAGGATTTTGAGCCGATTCGGGGTGCCCAAGAAGTTCGTGTGTGACAACGGACCGTGAAGACCATGATAGCGCAATTTATCGAGGGCCACCAGAGTTCGTGGGACGAACTCTTGCCCGAGATATCGCTGGCGGTCAATACAAGCGTGTCGGATTCGACCGGATTCAGTCCCGCTTTCCTGATGCAGGGAAGGGAGCCGCGGTTGCCGGCTGCTTTATATGATCAGGTGACTCCGGGGTCCGCAACTAGTGCGTTCGACCCTAGGACAAAGGCGGATAGGTTAAAAGAAATCTTTTATGTCGTTCACAGCAATCTACAGCGTGCATCAAAGGACCAGGGCAGACACTATAACTTGAGGAGACGAGAGTGGCGGCCTTCGTTGGACTCGATGGTCCTGTTAAGACAGCACCAGCTATCCAACGCCGTCGAGGGTTTCGCAGCGAAATTGGCACCCAAGTTCGATGGCCCCTATCGGGTCATCAAGTTCGTGTCACCTAACATTGTGCGCCTAATGAGGCCAGGTGAACGGAAAAGAAGGGTGGCCAATATCTCGCAGCTGAAGCCGTTTTACCGAGAGACGACGGAGGACGAAGGGGAAGACCCCGGGAACATGGGTGCCCACGAGCAGGCGGAGAGTGCGAGCGACACCCGTCGCCCAGCTTAGCCATTGTACTAAATTTAGTTTATAAGTCACAAGTGAATAGCGTAATCAGAATAGGCTTAGTATAATGTGAGCTGCACTGTTAAGGCAGGGAATAACATAAACAACGAATAAGTAATAAGCTAGTCGAGGAAGTCGTCACCATGAATACCGCCGGGGAAGCGACGGTATCGTCGTCGAAGTAAGGGGGGTGTGAGGCGGCTATTATGATCAGCCCCCCACAGTTTTGAACTCACGGCAAGGAGCCGTCGTCCGCATCGCCAAGGTAATGGAAAGGAGCTATTGGCCGTATTGGATAATATCGTATAATTTTTATAGTTTATAAGCATTAAATGTAGTAGTGTAAGATAGTAGGATTGTAAGAGGCAAGAAGCCGCCGATAGTATAATCAAGTAAAAAGGCAAGGAGCCGTTAACCGCATAGTCTGCGTATTATTAGGATAAGTGCGTAGTTATGGGCACGTAGCCAGTCATTCATTTGAATTTAACCGCCGGCCGCCACTGCAACCGTGCGCTGCTGATCGGCTGCTCAACACTGCCTTCGAGAGCGCAGCTTCAATTCGGCGGCGAAGAGCGAAAGCTCCGAGGCGAAGTTGCGAAAGCTCGCGGCGAAGTCGAGCAACCGAGGCAAGCGCATGGCTCGCTAGCGAGCGAGCCGGCACTTTGGAAATACCGATCATGGTGAGTGGACGTGCCGAAAAGGAGTTCGAACGAATAACGTGCAGTGCATAGCGGAGCGCTAGGGCTCCAAGACAGTGCGGCAGGGCCTTAGGCTAGGAAGTTCGTTAGGGTAGAATATAATAAAAGTTGTGAATAAAGTGAATGCAGTCATCATAATTAACCTAAAAGCAGACCTTCGTAATCTCGGGCGGTTATATTTGTGCTAAACATCGGAAATGGCCGATGTTCACCCTAACCTAGGGGGGACGGTGTAGTTGGTGCGTGGCTAAGGCCCGACAGTGTAGTTGGTGCGTGGCTAAGGCCCGACAGTGTAGTTGGTGCGTGGCTAAGGCCCGACAGTGTAGTTGGTGCGTGGCTAAGGCCCGACAGGGTAGTTGGTGCGAGGCTCCGGCCCGCTAGAAGAGGTAGCACGAGGCTGCGGCCTGGTATGGTAGGTAGTACAGTAGTAGTGCGAGGTATATTTCAGTCGAAACCCTCACCCCCCCCCTTTAGCCCTCCGTCCCAGCGAATTTATAAATATCTTGTAAATCTCTGGACCTGGTAAGACTGAGATTCATACCCCGGCCAGTAGCTACTTTACAAGGTATCCTGAAAGAAACGATTTTATTAGGGGTGGAGAAAGTTCGGTGAGAAAACGGAAAACAAACTATTTTAATTTTTACATAACACGCGAAAAGCATTGTGCATAGCGTAATCTGTTGTGCATATTGGTAGGAATAAGGAAGATAGATCCTGGTAGGTCTAGACGGAACAGAGAATTGAAGACGCCCTAACAGAAAAGAAAAGTATATGTCGCCAACAATCAACTTATGTAGGAAGACAACACCGAGGATTGTCCTACGGTTGGTTAACGGCGGAAGATCAAGAAGAAGAAGCCTGCTGGAGTAGGATGACAACCGAAAATTGGGAGCCGTAAGGCAAAAAGCAGCAATTGCTTTTGAACAGATTCAATACTGTAACAGGCTAGTACATTAGGTACTGTGTAAGGGTCCAGTCAGATGCTGGTCAGCTTTTAAAGATCTTGGCTATTTACTCATCACTAGCTTGACAGTGTTAAGAATGAGGGGAAGAGTCACTTTCGGAACAGAGCTGAGAAGAGACGGATGTGTGTGAATGTGCTTTGGCATAACTTGTAAAAGTAATAAAGAGAAAGAAAAAAGGAAAAGACTATGACAATCTCAGATGTGGGATATTAACCAGGCAATGGAAGAAATAAACATTAAGGATGTGACACTTAAAAAAAATGGCTGCCAATTTTGGGGCTCTCCACAACAGGTTCCAAGGCTGAGCTAGTGGCGCGGCTAAATGCGGTGCCCGCAAGCGACAGGGGCGGTGCGCTCAGGATGGATGAAGCTGACACTGAGTAGGAGCCGATCGACAGTCAGGCATCGCAAAGAAGTATTGGGCGGATGCAGCAGAAAGAAATTTTAAAAGGCGCCGAATTCTTGAAAAATTTTCGTCATGAAGTAAGTGCCAATCAACAACTTCAGACGTCAACGAAGCCGACGGTATCGAAAACAACAACAAGAATGATCAAGCCGTCGATGGCAATGATCACGTCACCAAAGCTGCATGTGATGAAATTCCTTTGCTTCTAGCGACAAACGGAATAGCGAAGGGACTTCGGAAATCCTATTGGATTTTAATGGCGAAGGGTCTATGCGTAATTGGATTGCGCAATAAAAAAGTGTTGCTGAACTTTATTAACTGAATCATATGCAATTTCAATTATTGTGTTTTACCAAACTATAAGGTTATGCATTAGAGTGGTTGCATATGGATCCCTTACGCATTGTGAAGCCAGTGAACTGTTGGAGTGAGTGTGAGCAGAAAGTGGTTGGCAGAAAACTGGCAAGGTCTGAGCTTAGAAGCAAGCTTGTCGCAAGCTTGTCCCGAAAAATTTAATTTGTTCTTCGAGAGTAAAACTAAGTATGTTGGCTCGAGACCTCAATATGGACGATGAGGAGTTACTAGATGGTCTTATTGAAGGTATTCCGGAGGAATATTTTAGACTTCAGGCCTGACTGATGACCCAGAAAAGAAGCAGCGAGCATGCTGCTTCTACAGCAGCTTGACGGTTCTGGTGGAAAAGGAGGCGCAGCCGTGAAAACCACCTCTGTACCATAGCTGGAACTTTGGGGAGCTGTATTTTCGCTCAACTTCTCAGCGAAATACGCCAACTGAAAGTGTTTGACTTTCGTTATTACTGCTGTGGTTTTGGCTTGGATTCGCATGATGCTTCCAAATACAATGTTTTCGTTGCCAATCGGGTCGCAGCTATCCAAGAGCTCACCACTGGCATGGAATGACATCATATTCCTACTGAATTAAGCTCGGCGGATAAAATTTCTCGAACAGTACTGCCGAGTGCGTTTTACAGGTCTGCCAGGTTACTCGGAACTGAAGCGCAACTTGATCTCTCGATTGGCTGCAAGTTCATCAACTCGTTCTATAAACTGCAACGGGTATTTTTACAAGTTTGTAAATCAAATCCGAGGAGCTGAAGTAACTATAAGCCACGGGCATCATGGCACACATCTGCTGCTGCGGTCAGTGCAAATGGCGATGACTAAAAGTCACTGATGGAAGGACGGCCCGTCAAACCGTCTAGCTCAACGGCCTCTCTTGCGCCATTCCTTGACGACTTCGGCCTGCTCCGCATCGGTGGACGGCTGAAAAATTCGTCATTGGACTTCTCAGCGCGACGGAACTTACATGTTGGACCTCGCGCCAATGTCGATATCGACATCCTGGTTTTTGAGCAAATTGGGTAAATAATAAGAGCTAGAGTCACCAAACATGATATGTTGCTTCTAGAATATTATATTCATGTCTAGTATCTTTCATTTTATACCTATCGCCACCTCCCCGCTACCCCCTCAAAGAGGGTTCAGGGTATTCCCTAGTCGGGAGCTCCCGACTAAAATCTCTTACTTGTTTTTTTTTTGGACCTTTGTTTCAGAAGTACTAATTTTGGCTGCTATTAATCGATCCCACATAACTTTGGGTATTTCTTTTACTTTTCCTATGAAAGAGAGCATATTGGTTTTCTGTCTTTCTTAAAAATTTGTCTTCCGTTCTAGTTGTACAGTCAGATCTGATCGATAATATTCCTTGCTTTGGGAAGTTGCTGACTGGTTCGTCAGAAATTCTACCCTGCACAGAGACCTCAAAATAGAGACTATTGACAGCCAAGTCGAAGCATACGCCAACCGATACAACGATCGTTTGCAGCGACACTGTAACTGGGTAGCAAGAGACCTCGCTGGGAGGTGTGTAGGCAGGATGCTCAAGGGAAGACGCCCCAGAGGACCCCGACTCCCTACATATGAGGATGCAGCCTTACTCAAAGAAGACGCCCTGGCCAGGCTTGGCGAAATACCACCTAAGTCAAAGGTGGTGTAATAAAAATGTATGCTAAAATAAAATGTATAAAAAACAAAAGGAAGTTTACTATTTCGGATGCTGTTTTTCACAGTGGATCCTAGCTGATGTATTATGCAAATTCTTAAAGTGCCAACTACTCTTGGGTTCTAATTCTACCCAGTATGTTTTGGATATTACTATAGATCTATATACACATTTCGATGGTCTGTTTGGCACTGGCACTGCTTCAAGGCCAATTCCCTTCACACACTCGCTTGTTTAATTGCCATTTTTACATTTGTTTAATGTGGATTCAATCATTCTATGGTACGAATTCATCTTAAAGTTATATTCTAAATATTCTGAACTTAACTGTTTTATTATTATCGGTCCATCGTTTTGTACTGCTATGTATGATTTTAAATAGCTAGGATGAGTGCCTAATGAACAATGTTTTTTTGATACATATTGTGAGTTTATTCTCTAAAAAAATTCTCTTTGCCTTTAGCAGTGTGTAGGTCTCCTTAATTCCTGAATTTTTCCTCTTTCTTGGAAGTACTAACTTTTCAAATAGGCTATATTTTATCTTTGAGACTTCGTCCCTCAATACCCTTGGTTTTAAAATGTTTGGATAAAGTCTACCATAAAATAATGACAAGGACTATTACTTTTATTCCTATTTCTATTTTGCCACTTTTACTTATTTATTTATTTATTAATGGCCGACAAAACGAGTGTCTTCCTCATTATTCAAAACTTTCAAAATACTTTATAAAAATTAAATGCTAAAAGCCTAGTTAGAGCACACAATTTTCTAATAGCATCACCGACCGATGAAGGTGTTTTATTTGCCCGTCCGGCCAGCTATGCCCCTTTTCACAGCTAATTTTGTCAAGTAAGTAAGTAAGTAGAGTAAATAGAGTGCTTAAGTAAAATTAAAAATAATCTTAACTTACTATATTATTAAAGAAAATAAAACAAATAGGAATAAAGAAAGAAAGAAGTTGTTAATAAGGTAAATAAATGTTTACTAGACCCGGTGGGGGAAAATTTATAGCATGTCCGGCAAGCTGCTCATAGCTGGGAATGGTCAGTGAGTTCCCGTAGGTATCCTGAAAGAAACGATTTTATTAGGGGTGGAGAAAGTTCGGTGAGAAAACGGAAAACAAACTATTTTAATTTTTACATAACACGCGAAAAGCATTGTGCATAGCGTAATCTGTTGTGCATATTGGTAGGAATAAGGATGATAGATCCTGGTAGGTCTAGACGGAACAGAGAATTGAAGACGCCCTAACAGAAAAGAAAAGTATATGTCGCCAACAATCAACTTATGTAGGAAGACAACACCGAGGATTGTCCTACGGTTGGTTAACGGCGGAAGATCAAGAAGAAGAAGCCTGCTGGAGTAGGATGACAACCGAAAATTGGGAGCCGTAAGGCAAAAAGCAGCAATTGCTTTTGAACAGATTCAATACTGTAACAGGCTAGTACATTAAGTACTGTGTAAGGGTCCAGTCAGATGCTGGTCAGCTTTTAAAGATCTTGGCTATTTACTCATCACTAGCTTGACAGTGTTAAGAATGAGGGGAAGAGTCACTTTCGGAACTTACATGTTGGACCTCGCGCCCTATTGGCTTCGATTCATCTCCAGTAGTGGCCTATTGGCGGTCGTAAAACAGTCTCCAGTATTGTTGCCAAATGCACAATTTGTTTTCGTGACAAGCCACGATTGGCAGAGCACATAATGGCAGACCAACCAACTGATCGTCTCGACCCATCGTATCCTTTTAGGGTCACTGGCCTTGATTACTGTGGACCATTTTTCTACAAGAGTGAAGTTCGGAACAGGCCAGCCGTGAAATGCTACGTTAGCCTGCTCGTATGCTTCGCTACAATGGCGGTGCACTTAGAGCTTGTGAAGGATTTGTCTACAATATCGTTTCTAAACGCCCTAAAACTGTTCATCCTGACTCGCACTCGACATTTAAGGATCTGGTCAGACAATGCGACAAACTTCGTAGGTGCTAAGAATGAGCTGGCAGATCTGAGCCGCCTGTTCCTGAGTGTCGAGCATGTCAAGGTTTTTCACGAGTTTTGCTTATCGGACTCAATTGATCCTCGCGCTCGGCACTTTGGTGGGCTATGGGTATCCGCTGTGAAAACTGCGAAGCACCCTTTTTATTGCTCTGTCGGCCCTTCCATCCTGGATTTCGATTCGCTGCAATTACGGCAATTATTAATTCTCGACCATTACTTCCACTTTCAGAGCATCCAGATAATCTTGACGTCATGACACCCGCACACCTCCTGGGTACAGCGCCCTCTTCGTCATACATTGAGCCTGATCTAAGGAAGCTTTATATCAATCGGCTTAACTTTTTTCACATGCGCGTCACATATCTCCAACGAGTATTTTGGGCTCTTTGTCGCGAAGAGTATTTAACGCTTCTTCAACAGCGCTCCAAATGGCGCACTCCTTAGGCAGGATTCTCCATTAATGATGTCGTCTTTATAAAGGATGAGAACCCTCCGCCGCTGAAGTGGCCATTGGTTATAGTGCTAGAGCTGACCTTAATATCTAGTATCTAGCTATCTAGCTTCAGACCGCGACTGAAGTCATACGCAGAGCCGTACAAAAGCTGTGTTTGCTGCCAAAGCAGAATGATGTTGAAAGCCCCTTGCCTTCCAACGGGGGGAGGATGTTTGGCCAAGTGTCCGGTAGAGATAACACCGACGGCTGCGTGCAGTAACATCAGAAGACAATAATCATAATTACAGCTTAAGAGCAAATAATGTTTTCTCATAGTAAGTTGCTGCCTACTCTCTTTCGTCGGCCCTTTGCCTCCTGCATTGGCGCCCGCTGCCCATCGTTCTGAGCGGACCATTGAGTAATAAAGAGAAAGAGCTGAACTGACACTCTGAGCTTTTCTTACCGTCTTAAAAACCACGCAAAAGCTCATTTACCATAGGAAGCAACAAGAAATCACTTGCAAAACAACAACAGTGCGCACGAAATCCCATGTTTTCTGCGTCCCCCGTTTTGATCGACAAGAGGTTTGTGAGCCATGATGAGGACATAGGAAACTCAGTGCAAAGAAAAGGGACAAATAATGCCACTGTGTTCTTTGCGGGTTTCTCTGTCGTTTCTACAAGGCAGCACGTAGAAACAACAACAGAACAATTTGGGTACTCATGTTGTTGTTGCCGAGCCGAGTCTCGGCGCAAGTAGGTAGAAAATTTGAATCCCAGCAAGCCATGGCATTGAAATCAAAGGGCTACGCACACTGCGCGTTAACATAAGAAATTATGAATTATAAAATTAGAATTTTAATAATGCGAAATTATATTTTACTCAGACATTGGATACAAGTTTGCATATAAGAAGGATTGTGCTATTTGGTTTCAGCACTGATCAATAGCCAATATATCATGTGTAGAGAAAGGGTGCTTTGCTAGTCCAAAAATTAAAAATTAGAAAAACCTGCCGAGCTGCTTGCAAGTTGCAAGCGAGTGGAGAAGAGGAAGACATGACGTTGCGAATTATAGGCATAGCAGTGCTTAGAAACCACAACAATAAGTTAGAAGAGTACAGAAGCTAAGATCGTAGGCTGTAGCCTGAACCCAAACAGGGATAGCAAGGACAGGATTTGTGGTGTGCTTTTTTCATTGTCGAGCCGTTTGTTTGAATATTTTTGTTGTTTTGATTTTTTGAGCAACGGCAGAAGTAGCTGCAGACAGCCCGGCGTTGTGTTTGCAATTTTTGTTTGCAACCTCGTTTTCGCTCAGGAAGTATTTCTAAAAAGAGCTGTTGATCCAAACGACTGCTCTTTCTCTTTATTACTCAATGTGAGCGGACGATGCCGATGAATTTGTTGACCGTTGTACACAACTTGCTCGACGAAGGGTCAGCTAATTGAACTAGTCGCTGGCAAACAAAAATAGGTTACCACAATCGCCTATAATTCTTTAAGAGACGATACACGTTTTATCCCTGTTTGATGAAGTGAATTCGGATCAGATTTATCTCAGGCGAGTTTTAGCAGCCTTAGGTCCTGTATTTTACAATTTATGCGACAGTGGGATATTCATTCACATGCAGATCAGATCGCTAAGTATGGTGCCGAGGCTATTCCTTATTTCAAAGTCTTTAGCTCAAAATTCAGGAATTCAGTTCTTTACAAAACATATTAATATATCTGATTTACTGGGTTGACTAAAACTTGTCTGTACATGGAAGTATATACAGATCTTTTTGCAGCGTTGGACCAACGAGAAGCAAATCATTCAATGAATGCTCACCTAATCTCGTTTTCGTCACTAAAGTCATGTGGCAGAAATCATTTATTCTTTAATGAAGGTCATATAGTTGGGTCTCCCTGGAAAGGTAAATACACCCATTGAGCAAATTGATCCTATATGAAATTTGAATTGAAAACATTAGCCAAGTAGTCAGCCTTGCTTATAGGCACCTGAAGTCGTTGATGAGGACATTTGTGCTATGGATGTAAGCGTGTGATATTGATGGTTGCAGCTCTGACAACAAATATTAAAAGAGCACTGAGCCATCCGATGTCCTGATTCTAGGCAAATTTGCGGTAGGTGGTGGAACAAATAATGTTGGAGTAGTGACATCAAATGATCATCCAATTTAAGGCTTGTTCATACGTATTTGTTTGAAAGAATCAGCCATTCGATCCGATGCGATTGCAAAATCTGACAATGACGTTTCAAAAATATTTGAACAATTAGACCAATTTGACAATATACGTAAGGAAAGAGACTCGTTCCACTTATAATGAGTTTTCTGGTCACATTTCATATCATAATTTCTAATCCTGTACCTTATAACGATAGTGATGAGTAAAATGCTGACGCATTGTCCACCAGACTGCTCTACTGACTTCCGATGGGTTGTTAACTGGCTGTAGATTGAGCAGCGATTCTATTGTATCTAATCACATAAGTGTTGGATTGTCATAGCGTTCACTTAAACGAGTAAGAGCATTGGGATAATCTTCATGAGTCACTTGGAATGCTTTTACCGACTCTGTGGTATTTCGAACAACTCAAAAGATGGTTGAACTTTTCAATGTTCGAAAGAGACTACTCACGAAATTCTGATTGAATGATGTTATGAAGTTTTTGAATTCTATTCAATTCCTACTAAACACAATTAATTGCGGAAGACTCGATGGCAGCGAGGAGCGAATGTGTTCTCCACAAATTTAATTTCAAATTGTACTGCCAAAGTATATATATCGAGAACATATCCAAGCGGAATTGCCGTGTCGCCGTGTAAAAATCTTTTTTCAATGTCATCAGACTCAGTAGACACTATAACTACATCCTCGAAGTGCGGGATATTTCATTTGATGTTCGTTCGCTTGTTTAAGTTTGATTCAAGAGTTGAAATTTTGTCCCGCTCACCGATGTGAGCGAGCTGCAGTTCAAATGATTTCAGCTGTTAACAGACCAACTATGACTTGTCAATCGCGCTCACCGATGTGAGCGAGCGAAACTTTTTCTGTAGCAAAATGTAAGTTCAAAAACAAAATGTCAACAGAAGCAGGGTTTTGGTCGAGGCAGCGACTGCAGGACAAAAATCATTAATTTATTCTCCCGTACAGCAAATGATGTGTTTAATTCGATTCACATATTCAATTCGCAACTGGTTAAATCCATAACCATTACCATCATACAAGACTATTAACTCAATTCATAGGTGTTTTACCAATAGAGGCAACCGTGTTTTCTCCTCAATTCACATATGGCGATAATGTGCATGCGGAGCCGTTTAATGTAAAGAATTACAACAGACGTGATTGCCTTATCACGATGAGTTTTACTTGTGTCTTCCTCTGATTTAGTATAAGGGTCATCCAGTTACAACAAAAAGAACGATGGTAGCGGATCAGCAAAAGGTCTACGCCTACATTAGGTAGGCGTAAAGAGTGATAATGTTTACAAAAATAATATTTCTCCCAAACAGTGGGTAAGCGCAAAAAAACAAGAGGAAACAAGTAAGAGGTTCTAGTCGGGAGCTCCCGTCAGGGAATACCCTGAACCTTCTTTGCGGTGGTAGCGGGGAGGTGGTGATAGGTATAAAATGAAAAATACTTGATATAATATTCTAGAAACAACATATCATGTTTGGTGACCTTAGCTCTTATTATTTACCCAATTTGCTCAAAAAACAGGATGTCGATATCGATTTTTATCGATTGCTTGGAAACGGAGTAAGTTATCTATTATCGGAAACAAACTCGATCTGCGCAGGCACTAGGAGCACCTACATCTAAAATTTTAGCTCTCTAGCTCTTATAGGTTCTGAGATCCTTGCGTTCATACATACGGACGGACGGACGGACGGACGGACAGAAAGACAGACGGACATGGCTAGATCGACTCGGCTATTGATGCTGATCTAGAATATATATACTTTATGGGGTCAGAGATGCTTCCTTCTGCCTGTTACATACATTTGCATTTTGCACAAATACAATATACCCTTTCAATGGGTTCAAAGTATAAAAAGTAATTTGTTGTCGTAGCTCATAAAAAAATAGTTTAAAGGGTATATTGTTTTTGTGAAAATGTATGTAACAATAGGCAGAAGGAAGCACCTCGACCTCATAAAGTATATATATTCTTGATGAGCGTCAATAATCGATCTAATTAGTCGATCTAACTATATCCGTCTTTCTGGCCGACCGTCTGGTGTCAATGAATTGATGAAGAAGGGCAAGTGCAACTTGCATAAGTCATAAGTCAGCTAAGTCAGAGTGCCTGCCACTTCTTTAAATTTGGCTTGCTATCTTCTGCCTTACAATCCTATTTTTACCCTGGACCCATTTAAAATGGATAAAAAGGGTATAACGTATGTATGTAATAGCACTAACCAAACAGCATATAGACTGGACATGCCATAGTGGGAAAGTAGCCACAAAAAAATTAAGACATCTGGTCCAAAATCGCAAGAGAGTAAGATATACATATTATGTCTTTTTATTCGCCTACACTACAGGAAACTGCTCGGCTTAGGCTCTTCCTTATTGTGCGGGTTTGCCACGTCGATGCGAAATTCTTGCATTTAAGCTCGTTATCGTTGGCATGTGTTCATTTAAAATATTTTGGACTTGTTGTTCTCGCATATTCTCGCATACAATTTTCTTTTGCGCCCATGATCTGCCCATTCATACACATTTGTGTGTGTGTGTGTCTGTGTGTAGAGGTCGAAATACAGAAATCCCAAATTCCTGTCAAATTTGCATCGGGGACAGGCAGGCAAGCAAAAGGCACACAAGCGCATAAAAGCGTCTATTCATATACAAAATATGCAACTGAACCTGAGCAGTTGCGCATGATAATTAATGCCGCAGTGCAGAGCGCACTCGCAGCACAATCGCAAGAATTCGTGAATAGGGAAGCTGCACTAAGGCAGGAGCTTAAACAACAGACTGCGCAGGTGTCAAACAAGTTAAGAAACACACCACTTTCAGTGCCAGAAGTGAAGGTTGATAGGGAAGTTGAAATCATAGACGGGGTGGAATGTAACGAGCCGCTCGACGTGGTCAAATGTCTTACTGAGTTCCATGGGACCCAAGACACTTACGTGTCCTGCAGGCGAGCCGCGCATGCCGCCTATAAAATTTTCAAAAAATACAACGGAAGTTCACGTCATTACCAAGCCACCGTAATCATTAGGAGTAAAGTGAGAGGAACACGCCGTTAAATTTTGAGGCCCTCATAGCGAGGATGGACTTTACTTATAGTGACAAGCGGCCTATCCATGTGATTGAACAGGAAATGGGTACGCTTAGGCAGGGAGGATTGTCCATTCTACAGTACTACGACGAGGTTGAGAAACAACTCACGTTACTTACGAACAAAGCCCATATGACGTATGACAGCAATTTGGCGGCGGGCATGTGTGAAAAATTCAGGGGTGACGCACTTCGCGTATTCATCTCTGGACTAAAACGCAGACTAACCGATGTGTTTTTTCGGCTCACCCTTCGGATCTGCCGACGGCACTAGCGTTAGCCCAGGAGGTCGAGGCTAATCACGAGAGATATGCTTTTCCGACAAGCTTTGCTAGGGGACAAGAAGAGCGAGTTCGTCCAGAACAGCGCCCACAAGGGCGCCAGCAACAAGAGAAAAAGCAATTCTCTCAGGGTAAGGGCAAGAATCCTCATTTCAAGAAGCATAGCGGCCAATCCACAGATAGAGCCCAGAATAGAACTGGGCCGATAATGCCCCAGTTCCCATGGAAGTCGACCCCTCTTCTTCCAGGTTTAGACAGCCCACAAACTTTTCGAATTTCCAAGGCTCGGCTAAGTTTAACGCCAGCCAAGGTCAGGGAAATAAACGCCATGCCGGTTCGGACCGCGCGACGGGCCAAAGGAGGCAAAGGGTAGACCACATCCAGGCAAGCGAGGCTGAGGGCGCAGGGTATGCCGACGCGGCACAAGAGGCATCAGACGAACACAGCCCAGACTATGATAGCGATAGCGCCCATTTTTTAGGGGAAGGTCCCTGCTACCGTTCATTCGACGGAGAATAGCGGGGATAGATATGAAATTTTTAATCGACACGGGTGCGGCAAAAACTACATCAGGCCGCACACGGGTTAAAGGCGTCGTCCCTGTCGAGTCCCCCTTCGTTGTCCACTCTATCCATGGGTCCAACAACATCGCTGAAAAATGCAAGTTGTCCATGCTTGGGTGCGACACTTATTTTTTCCTACTAGACTCCTTATCCACTTTTGATGGAATTATAGGGCTCGACCTGCTAAAGCAGGGGGGAGCGGTTTTATGCCTACAAAAAGGTATGTTAAAATTTGGTGCGACTTTGGAAGCGTTGCAGTACCACAAGTGTGCGAACGTAAACCACACGAAAAACAAAGAAGTCGAGGCACCACCTGCGGTGAAGGCAGATTTCCTGCGAGCAATTCACCGAAACAGCAAGGCTTTCGCGAACTCTAACGAGGCGCTGCCTTACAACACGGCTGTTGTGGCCACAATCCGTGTCTGTTGCCGACAAATACACAATGCCAAGTATCGCAATGATACTGGCTAATCTGGGTAAAGCCAAATACTTCACGACGCTCGACCTGAAATCAGGTTATCACCAGATTACTCTGGCAGAGCAAGACCGTGAGAAGACGGCCTTTTCGATCAATGGTGGAAAGTACGAATTTTGTCGACTTCCCTTTGGTTTGAAGAATGCAGCGAGCATTTTTCAGAGGGCCATAGATGACGTCCTGCGGAAGCAAATTGGAAAATCTTGCTACGTTTATGTTAACGACGTCATCGTGTTTTCGGAAAACGAGTCGGACCATGTCAAGCATGTCGACTGGGTATTAGGGCGCCTTTTAAACGCAAACATGCGTGTGGCACACGAGAAGTCACAGTTTTTTAAAGAAAGCGTCGAGTATCTCGGCTTTATAGTGACTAAAGATGGTGCAAAATCAGATCCAGAAAAGGTAAAAGCCATTTGATAATACGCTGAGCCGACTACGGTGTTTGAAGTAAGAGCCTTTTTGGGATTGGCAAGCTATTACCGCTGTTTTATCAAAGATTTTGCAGCAATAGCGAAACCAATCTCTAACATCCTAAAAGGGGAAAACGGATCCATTAGCAAGTACAGATCTAGAAAGGTTCCTATACAATTCAACGATGCTTAGCGCAACGCGTTCCAGAGGCTTAGGAACATATTAGCGTCGGAAGACGTCATACTGATGTACCCGGACTATAAAACACCATTCGACTTGACTACAGACGCCTCAGCCTACGGCATTGGCGCAGTTCTGTCACAGAATGGCCGCCCTATAACGATGATAAGCCGGTCTTTAAAAGATAGTGAAGCAAACTATTCTACTAACGAGCGAGAGTTGCATGCTATCGTTTGGGCATTAGGCAAACTACGACACTTTTTTTTACGGGGTTAAAGATATAAACATTTTCACTGATCACCAGCCTCATACGTTCTCGGTATCCGAGAGCAATCCCAATGCAAAAATAAACCGCTGGAAAGCGCGCATTGATGAAACAGGGGCCAAGCTTTTCTATAAGCCTGGCAAAGAGAATTATGTAGCTGACGCACTGTCGCGTCAAAACGTGAACGCCCTGCAGGGCAACCGCGATGAGCCAGAATCTGACGCAGCTACAATTTACAGTGAATTGTCCCTGTCTTACACAATCGATTCAACGGAGAAGCCACATTCCGTCATTAACCCGAATGTGGTTAACGCGTTTCACTGTACTCTCCCAATCTTGGCCACTTTCCAGCATGAGTTGGTAAGAGCCTTTCCGACTACGAAATTTTGGTATTGCAAAAAAAAACACTCTTGGAGGCTCTGACCCGTCTCTCTATACGTGCCAGGTCCGTCGGGACCAAGGGCGAGCCTTGTGGGACAAGGTTGAAAAAGAGTACGAGGATCTTCAGCGGAGATTACATACGTTGGCCCACATTTCGAGACCTCTTTACCGCAATTTACATAAATAATCCTAGGTTATCAGAGGTCGAGAAATTATTCCATCTCAATGCGAAAACCAGCGGTGAGGCTCAGGCGATTGTATCGAAGTCACCTTTGACTAACGATGGCTTCCGAACAGCCTGGGCCAATCTGACTGAGCGTTTTGAGAACCGAAAATTGTTAGTCAACAGCCAGCTCAAGATTCTTTTCAACCTGCAGCCAATCTCCCAAGAGTCTGGAACGGCAATTAAGGAACTTCAGAGCACCATTCAAGGTTGCTTAACAGCTCTGGAGTTATCCGAAATCAACATAGAAAACTGGGACTGTATCCTCGTGTTCCTATGTTCCTCCAAATTACCCAAATTAACACTCTCCTTATGGGAACAGTCCATCTCGAGAAAAAACGACATCTCATCTTGGCTTGAGATGAACGCCTTTCTCTTAGAACGCTATCGCACTCTAGAAGCGATAGAAGAGCTTAAGCCAAGCGCAAATACTCCAGCGCACTCCAGAATTGTTCGAACAGAGCCTCCTTCAATCCGCAAGCCTGCAAATTGTGCTCCAGGGAGAATCACCCTATCCGTCTGTGCCCACGATTTCTCCAAATGCCCGTCAGCGAACGGGCAACTTACATCAAACAGCAAAAACTATGTTTGAACTGTTTCGCTAGGGGTCATCAGTTAAGGGATTGCACAAGTGCTCACAATTGTTTTACGTGCAAGGGTCGTCACAACACGCTCTTGCATCGTAGTGACACTCCACAATTGGGCCCTGCGGTAGTCTCCATGCCACAAGCAACAGCTCCCTGCAATCAATCCATACAGTCCACTCCATCCCAACAAACGAATGTTCACAATTATGTTGCAATTAACACCCACGGTGTTATCCTAAGCACGGCTGTTATATATGCTCGCCATTTGGGTGTAAATTATACAGCTGGTGCACTGATCGACTCGGGATCCACCTGATAAAGCTGCCATACAAATCCGTACAGGCACAAGTATCGGGATTAAATCAAGCTGTTGCAGCCCAGCCTCACAAGTTCTGCCATTTTATTATTGGCTCTCCTTCCAAGCCTCGTATCCAGATCGAGGCATCAGCCTACGTCCTACCACATTTGGCAGGGAATCTACCATCATGTTCGATCCCCCAAAATTTATTGACAACCCTGCCGAAACTCCAGTTAGCTGACCCTAATTGCCACACGAGTTCGCAGATAGATGTGCTGATTGGCGCTGATATCCTACCGTCCATACTAACAGGCGGCTCCCATCCTAATATATGTGGCACGTTGCTGGGCCAGGAAACTATTTTCGGGTGGATTTTAACAGGCCCAGTTTCAAAGACCGCATCCACCGCAATCTCGTCATTCTCGACTCGAATATCTGTCTCTCAAGAAGAGAAATTAGACGTCATTCTCACAAAATTTTGGGAGGTGGAGGACATTCCAGTCAAACTGGTAAAGAGCTCCGACTCTTTCTGTGAGAGTAATTTCATCCGAACAACAACAAGGAACGAGAATGGCAGATATGTAGTCACCCTACCTTTCCGGAAACCTAATCACATAGACATAGGCCATTCAAGATCTATCGCACTAGCTCAGTTTCTAAAGAACGAGAATCGTTTAAAAAGAAACCCTCCTTTGAAAGAGCAGTACGACTCCGTGATTCGGGAGTACTTCGACTTAGGTCATATGACACAAGTCTCTCCAAACAGCAACCCCAATAATTTTTACTTGCCGCATCATGCTGTTTTTAAGCCCGGCAGCACCACAACAAAGGTTCGCGTTGTATTTAACGCCTCCAGCCTATCTTCCAATGGCAAAAGTCTAAATGATATCCTACACACGGGACCAGTACTCCAATCCGATCTGACGATGCAGATACTAAAGTGGCGATTCTACCGCTACGTTTTCAATGCCGATATAATTAAGATGTATCGGCAAGTCCAGGTCGATCCAAGACATACGCCCTACCAACGAATACTATTTCGCAATGAGAACGAAGAACTTTGCGACTTCGAACTCAATACAGTTACCTTTGGGGTAAATTGTGCTCCATACCTCGCAATTCGGGTCCTCCATCAACTTGCTCGTGATATACGAGAACAATGTCCCATCGCATCCGATATAATTGAAAATTATATGTATGTCGATGATGTTCTAGCTGGGGCACACACGAAGCAACAAGCAATTTCAGCCATTGCAGAACTCCGCATGGCACTCGACAGAGCCGGGTTCCCTCTGAGAAAGTGGACATCCAACACAAAGGAAGTGTTAAAAGGAATACCATGGGACCACTTACTGTGTGCGGATTACTTAGAAATCGAAGAGGCCACCGTCGCTAAAACGCTAGGCATTCGATGGCAAGCCACATCAGACCAGTTTTTCTTTGCTCCGTCCAAAATGGTATCTCAGCCTTCGCTCACTAAACGTGAAGTACTATCACAGATTGCGAAATTGTTCGATCCTGCTGGATGGCTAGCACCTGTGATAGTTCGAGCAAAGATTTTCATGCAAGAGATCTGGCTCCAATAGCTGGGGTGGGATTATTCCCTGCCGGAAGATCTCGTTCAACGTTGGCATGACTTCCTAACCAACTATCCCTCTCTCGCAGAGATCCGTATTCCAAGATGGGTCGATTTTCAGCAAAAGGCAAAGGTGCAGTTTCACGGCTTCTGCGACGCGTCCCAGCGCGCATATGGTGCTGCACTTTATTTGCGCGTCGAGATCAACGGATGCATCTCCACTCACCTTCTCGCAGCAAAAACGAGAGTCGCGCCAGTTAAGACGGTATCACTACCACGCTTAGAGCTGTGTGGCGCCGTTATTCTTTCCGAGCTCACCACGGCTCTTATTCCTCAGCTCCCCATCCAGAGTAGAGAAAATTTCAATTGGACAGACTCCACTATTGTTCTTGCCTGGTTGGATAAACCTCCATGCAAATGGTCTACCTTTGTGGCTAACCGGGTAGCCAAGATAACATAAACCAATGGCAAATGGTCCCTTGTTCGATCCGAACATAACCCAGCTGACCTAGCTAGTCGGGGGGTTTCTCCTCGGGACCTATGGGCAGCACTTTGTGGTGGCATGGACCGGAATGGTTACAACTACCACAAAACCAATGGCCAGTTCCTGTTACGGTACTTGAGACAGAGATTGAACCACGTGTAGTGAAGTGCAATGTCTCACAGCTACCCTCCTATAACCTTCTGGAACGATTCTCCAGATTCGACAAGGCATTGAGAGTTATCGCATATGTCTGTCGCTTTATCCAGCGCTGTAGAAATCCAGCGATCCACTTTCCCGGCGAGCTCCGTAATGAAGAACTTACGAGAGTTCAGTTCCGACTTATCGAGTATACTCAACGCCAAGCTTATCGTAAGGAGTATAGCTGTTTGCTCGATAAGAAGCCAATTCAAGGATCAAGCAGCATTCGCAATTTAACCCCTTTCATCGATCAAAGGGGTATTCTGCGATCCTGTGGACGGCTGAGAGCGTCAACCTCGTTAGGCTATGATGAGCGACACCCCAATTGTGATTTTTTACGCCTCCTGGTCCGGTTTACCCACCTCATTTGTTTTCACGGAGGCAATCAGTTGTTAATGCGCCTCATAATAGCCAAATACTGGATCCCAAAGCTCAAGGTCCTGGTGAAATCTACAATAAACTCCTGCAAGGTCTGTGTAATACTACGTCGATGACTCCAGACCCAACTTTTGGGCGAGCTTCCAAGGGCGAGATCAACCTTTTCCCGACCCTTCACACACACGGGTGTAGATTTTGCCGGACCTTTCGATATTAAAAGATACATTGGTCGAGCATGCAAAATTACCAAGGGTTATGTCTGTGTCTTCGTTTGTTTCAGCACGAAAGCAATCCATTTAGAAGCCACCACAGATCTATCCACGGAGAGATTCCTGGCCGCATTTTCGCGATTTATAGCAAGACGTGGCCTTCCACAACAGATGTACTCAGATAATGGGAAGACATTTGTGGGAGCGTCATCCGTTCTTTCGAGAGATTTCTTGTAAGCGACCAAAGAGCTCATCTTATCCAAGCATAGCCATCAAAACATGTGTTGGCATTTCAATCCTCCTGGCGCTCCTCACATGTGCGGATTTTGGGAAGCAGGTGTCAAAAGCTTTAAGACCCACCACCCTGCCTTAACTCCAGGCCAATCTCTCCAATGTCGGAAGATCCGACTGATTTATTGGCTCTAAGTCCAGGCCACTTCCTAGTTGGTGGCCCTCTTCTGTCAACTAACGAGCCAGTAATCAAAGAAGACGCTATTTCTATAATTAACCGCTGGCAGCGACTCAAAGCGCTCCACCAGCAATTCTGCTTCCGGTGGAAGAATGAGTATTTAAAAGAGCTCTTTCAAAACAAAACCATCACATAATAACACCTCTCCTACATCTTATTCTCCAGTTCACTCCTCTGTAGAGAACCAGCATGGCACCGTCAACGAAGGCATCCAATCAACGCCAAGGAACGGACTCCTTTAGATGCCGGGTGTGTAGAGGCATACATGCGCTACGCAAGTGCCAGCGTTTCTTGAAGCTCACGCCCGAGAAGCGTCTCCGAGCCGTTTTGATAAACAAATATTGCTCCAACTGCCTGGCACATCAGCATTCAGGGGAGTCATGTCGCAGTGGAGCCAAGTGAAAAATTTGCAAAAAGCACCACCACACCTTACTCCACATGCGTGATCCCCGTATCGCTCGACCCTCTCGGTCAGCCAACAGGACCACAAGAAGAGCTTCTGGCTCCTCGCCCTCCAGCGGCACATCACCCCCAAGCCCAAGACGTTCTACTATACGGACGTCGCTTACGTCCCTTCTCCAGCACAAGGGGGTCAGTATACTGCCCACCGCCATAGTGCTCCTCGACACCGGAAAAAATACCCTTGAGACTCGGGCTCTAATCGATCCATGTTGTTCGGTAAGCCGCATTAATGCAACCGTGGCAAGGGCCTTTTGGCCTTTCCTTCACACGCATTGGCGCAGAAGGAGCGTGCACAGCCGTGTCGCGCTCCAAGACAACTCAGCTCTTTCGAGAGGTGGTCTTAATGGCTGACCCGCAACTCAATTGCATAACTCCAGCCCGAGCTATTAGAGCGGACATGAAGGACCCGTTAAGCAACGTCGTTTTGGCGGACAACGACTGGTTATATCTCCAGTACCTTTGGTACTCGGCGCCGACGTCTACCCAGATATCATCTTACCAGGTATCCTCCCGAGCCAAGGCGGTTTGCCGATGGCTCAAAATTCTAAGTTTGGATGGATACTCTCTGGCTCATGCACGCAATAATAATCCTTGCAATCCGCATATTGCCAGGGGGAGGAGAATGTTCATGCCAGTTCATTGCTAGTCTGAACACAGCATTGACTGAGCCTCACTCAGTGTGAGAGAGTCACTCAGTGAGACAGACTCACTCACTGAGAGAGTCTCACTCACTAATACGATCCCAGATACGCTCAGCACTCTCCTTATGGTCTCCTTTCCACCTCCATAACTCCAACCAAAAATATGTCAAATCACTTCAAATTCAGAGTCCATTATATGCAGCCGAATTTTCCTAATAAAGTGATAATACATAAAAAACCACTGGTTTCCTTCACTATAACCTGAGGATTATTTATCTGACGCCACCCCCACAAACATTGGTCCTTCGAGCCGGATTTTATATACACCGTTCGCCCCTACACAAGTTTTTTGGCAAAGATAAGTAAATACAAAATTTCCTTTCTATATATATATATTCGGCAATATCCGCCATTTTTTTTTCTTTAAGAAAAGTGATTGGCAATTTTCTGAATATATATAAAATATATATATATATATACATATATATATACAAATTATCCGATCGAAACTAAAAACAGTTTAGTTAAATTTTGTGGTAGTTATTTCCAACTACCAAATAAATCCACTTCAACATTTTTTGTATGTACATACGTACGCACTCGTGCACTTTCTTAACTATAAAAAAAAAAAAAATTAATTACGTGTCCGCATTTAATCCGACAAGTTGCTTCACAAGATTGTTTCCTAATTAATATTGGTAATTCAGGTTCTGGGTCCAACACACAAACATACACCAGGTTCACCAGCACGTATTGTACATACATACATACATATATTCAATCCGAATATAATTATCCATATGCATTTGAATAGACACTATATTTAACACCTTGAATTATTAAATAAACATAAACACAACCTCCAATTCAGATTCTCAACTTATAATTTATTGCATAGTGCAAACGATCACAATTATGTTGCAATTAACACCCACGGTGTTCTCCTAAGCACGGCTGTTATATATGCTCGCCATTTGGGTGTAAATTATACAGCTGGTGCACTGATCGACTCGGGATCAGAGGCAACATTTATTTCCGAGCGACTCTTCCACCTGATAAAGCTGCCATACAAATCCGTACAGGCACAAGTATCGGGATTAAATCAAGCTGTTGCAGCCCAGCCTCACAAGTTCTGCCATTTTATTATTGGCTCTCCTTCCAAGCCTCGTATCCAGATCGAGGCATCAGCCTACGTCCTACCACATTTGGCAGGGAATCTACCATCATGTTCGATCCCCCAAAATTTATTGACAACCCTGCCGAAACTCCAGTTAGCTGACCCTAATTGCCACAAGAGTTCGCAGATAGATGTGCTGATTGGCGCTGATATCCTACCGTCCATACTAACAGGCGGCTCCCATCCTAATATATGTGGCACGTTGCTGGGCCAGGAAACTATTTTCGGGTGGATTTTAACAGGCCCAGTTTCAAAGACCGCATCCACCGCAATCTCGTCATTCTCGACTCGAATATCTGTCTCTCAAGAAGAGAAATTAGACGTCATTCTCACAAAATTTTGGGAGGTGGAGGACATTCCAGTCAAACTGGTAAAGAGCTCCGACTCTTTCTGTGAGAGTAATTTCATCCGAACAACAACAAGGAACGAGAATGGCAGATATGTAGTCACCCTACCTTTCCGGAAACCTAATCACATAGACTTAGGCCATTCAAGATCTATCGCACTAGCTCAGTTTCTAAAGAACGAGAATCGTTTAAAAAGAAACCCTCCTTTGAAAGAGCAGTACGACTCCGTGATTCGGGAGTACTTCGACTTAGGTCATATGACACAAGTCTCTCCAAACAGCAACCCCAATAATTTTTACTTGCCGCATCATGCTGTTTTTAAGCCCGGCAGCACCACAACAAAGGTTCGCGTTGTATTTAACGCCTCCAGCCTATCTTCCAATGGCAAAAGTCTAAATGATATCCTACACACGGGACCAGTACTCCAATTCGATCTGACGATGCAGATACTAAAGTGGCGATTCTACCGCTACGTTTTCAATGCCGATATAATTAAGATGTATCGGCAAGTCCAGGTCGATCCAAGACATACGCCCTACCAACGAATACTATTTCGCAATGAGAACGAAGAACTTTGCGACTTCGAACTCAATACAGTTACCTTTGGGGTAAATTGTGCTCCATACCTCGCAATTCGGGTCCTCCATCAACTTGCTCGTGATATACGAGAACAATGTCCCATCGCATCCGATATAATTGAAAATTATATGTATGTCGATGATGTTCTAGCTGGGGCACACACGAAGCAACAAGCAATTTCAGCCATTGCAGAACTCCGCATGGCACTCAACAGAGCCGGGTTCCCTCTGAGAAAGTGGACATCCAACACAAAGGAAGTGTTAAAAGGAATACCATGGGACCACTTACTGTGTGCGGATTTCTTAGAAATCGAAGAGGCCACCGTCGCTAAAACGCTAGGCATTCGATGGCAAGCCACATCAGACCAGTTTTTCTTTGCTCCGTCCAAAATGGTATCTCAGCCTTCGCTCACTAAACGTGAAGTACTATCACAGATTGCGAAATTGTTCGATCCTGCTGGATGGCTAGCACCTGTGATAGTTCGAGCAAAGATTTTCATGCAAGAGATCTGGCTCCAATAGCTGGGGTGGGATTATTCCCTGCCGGAAGATCTCGTTCAACGTTGGCATGACTTCCTAACCAACTATCCCTCTCTCGCAGAGATCCGTATTCCAAGATGGGTCGATTTTCAGCAAAAGGCAAAGGTGCAGTTTCACGGCTTCTGCGACGCGTCCCAGCGCGCATATGGTGCTGCACTTTATTTGCGCGTCGAGATCAACGGATGCATCTCCACTCACCTTCTCGCAGCAAAAACGAGAGTCGCGCCAGTTAAGACGGTATCACTACCACGCTTAGAGCTGTGTGGCGCCGTTATTCTTTCCGAGCTCACCACGGCTCTTATTCCTCAGCTCCCCATCCAGAGTAGAGAAAATTTCAATTGGACAGACTCCACTATTGTTCTTGCCTGGTTGGATAAACCTCCATGCAAATGGTCTACCTTTGTGGCTAACCGGGTAGCCAAGATAACATAAACCAATGGCAAATGGTCCCTTGTTCGATCCGAACATAACCCAGCTGACCTAGCTAGTCGGGGGGTTTCTCCTCGGGACCTATGGGCAGCACTTTGTGGTGGCATGGACCGGAATGGTTACATCATCTTACCAGGTATCCTCCCGAGCCAAGGCGGTTTGCCGATGGCTCAAAATTCTAAGTTTGGATGGATACTCTCTGGCTCATGCACGCAATAATAATCCTTGCAATCCGCATATTGCCAGGGGGAGGAGAATGTTCATGCCAGTTCATTGCTAGTCTGAACACAGCATTGACTGAGCCTCACTCAGTGTGAGAGAGTCACTCAGTGAGACAGACTCACTCACTGAGAGAGTCTCACTCACTAATACGATCCCAGATACGCTCAGCACTCTCCTTATGGTCTCCTTTCCACCTCCATAACTCCAACCAAAAATATGTCAAATCACTTCAAATTCAGAGTCCATTATATGCAGCCGAATTTTCCTAATAAAGTGATAATACATAAAAAACCACCATTATTTATCTGACGCCACCCCCACAAACATTGGTCCTTCGAGCCGGATTTTATATACACCGTTCGCCCCTACACAAGTTTTTTGGCTAAGATAAGTAAATACAAAATTTCCTTTCTATATATATATTCGGCAATATCCGCCATTTTTTTTTCTTTAAGAAAAGTGATTGGCAATTTTCTGAATATATATAAAATATATATATATATATATACATATATATATACAAATTATCCGATCGAAACTAAAAACAGTTTAGTTAAATTTTGTGGTAGTTACTTCCAACTACCAAATAAATCCACTTCAACATTTTTGTATGTACATACGTACGCACTCGTGCACTTTCTTAACTTTAAAACAAAAAAAAAAAAATTAATTACGTGTCCGCATTTAATCCGACAAGTTGCTTCACAAGATTGTTTCCTAATTAATATTGGTAATTCAGGTTCTGGGTCCGACACACAAACATACACCAGGTTCACCAGCACGTATTGTACATACATACATACATATATTCAATCCGAATATAATTATCCATATGCATTTGAATAGACACTATATTTAACACCTTGAATTATTAAATAAACATAAACACAACCTCCAATTCAGATTGTCAACTTATAATTTATTGCATAGTGCAAACGAATATATTTGTGCAACTACATCCGATAAATAAATCCACAAATCATCTGTACTATGTGTGCACAATCCAATATTCAATAAAATAAATAACAGAGCAATATTATAATAATAAATTGCAATTCCAACCGGCACATGTGCGTATATACATACATACACACACACTTACGTAAAAACCAAAAGCTGCCGAACTGCATTTCTGTTTACATGTTTGTAAGCAAGTCCACACAGTCAAATATAATTAATGTTGTTCCTAGACGCACAAATAAAAACACGACAATTATAATAAATAGGATAATATTACTATTTATCTATTATAAGTGAACAAAAACACTACACATCAACTCAAGCTCCACATTTGTCAGCGGTGTGTACTCAGCCACAATAGTGGGTATTTTATTAGTAACACAAAAAGTAAAAATAATTTGTCCGTTACCGTATTCAAAGAATAATATAATAATAAAATTATCGAAAACGAGCATCGAAATTCTTTATTATTATTTCCCTTGTTTAATAAATAATTGTATTTTGTTAAAGTTACCAAATCAAATAAATTTATTAATTAAATTGATCAAATCAAATAAATTTTGATTTTAAGCACAATTATTTAAATCTTCCTCAATCTCAATCGAATCATAAACTCGAATACTTACTTGTATCGGCATTCCAGTGTTTCTTTGTTTCAAGCATCGCAACCTCTACTACTAGAAGCGAGCACCTTTATTTTTCTACCCAATCGCTTCCGCCTAGTATGCCAACTGGCAAAGGGGAAGAAACAAAGCATCAATTATCAGTTCCGTCCGCAAGCACCTCCAGAACTTCTCCGTCTCCAACAGCAGCCCTTAGAGTCAAAAGGGAAACATCGTCCCGGACTAAAAGCGAATCATCCGCGTCCACGCCAAGGGGAATTGTTAAGGCACCTCTTAGTTCGAGGCCAAGTCCACTGATAAAAATCAGTCGCCCACCGTCCAAAGCTAAAAGCGAAGCATCCCTGACCACTGCAGTCGGACGCACTACGGCAACCATTAGCACAAGATCTAGTCCGATTTCCACGCGAGCTAATACCAAAACGGTATTACATATGTTGGCCCACATTTCGAGACCTCTTTACCGCAATTTACATAAATAATCCTAGGTTATCGGAGGTCGAGAAATTATTCCATCTCAATGCGAAAACCAGCGGTGAGGCTCAGGCGATTGTATCGAAGTCACCTTTGACTAACGATGGCTTCCGAACATCCTGGGCCAATCTGACTGAGCGTTTTGAGAACCGAAAATTGTTAGTCAACAGCCAGCTCAAGATTCTTTTCAACCTGCAGCCAATCTCCCAAGAGTCTGGAACGGCAATTAAGGAACTTCAGAGCACCATTCAAGGTTGCTTAACAGCTCTGGAGTTATCCGAAATCAACATAGAAAACTGGGACTGTATCCTCGTGTTCCTATGTTCCTCCGAATTACCCAAATTAACACTCTCCTTATGGGAACAGTCCATCTCGAGAAAAAACGACATCTCATCTTGGCTTGAGATGAACGCCTTTCTCTTAGAACGCTATCGCACTCTAGAAGCGATAGAAGAGCTTAAGCCAAGCGCAAATACTCCAGCGCACTCCAGAATTGTTCGAACAGAGCCTCCTACCACTAGAAAGCTTAACTCATTTGAGAATAAGGTCGCTAACAAGCCGCAAGCCTGCAAATTGTGCTCCAGGGAGAATCACCCAATCTGCCCATCCAAATGCCCGTCAGCGAATGGGCAACTTACATCAAACAGCAAAAACTATGTTTGAACTGTTTCGCTAGGGGTCATCAGTTAAGGGATTGCACAAGTGCTCACAATTGTTTTACGTGCAAGGGTCGTCACAATACGCTCTTGCATCGTAGTGACACTCCACAATTGGGCCCTGCGGTAGTCTCCATGCCACAAGCAACAGCTCTGTCCAATTAATCCATACAGTCTACTCCATCCCAACAAACGAATGTTCACAATTATGTTGCAATTAACACCCACGGTGTTCTCCTAAGCACGACTGTTATATATGTTCGACATTTGGGTGTAAATTATACAGCTGGCGCACTGATCGACTCGGGATCAGAGGCAACATTTATTTCCGAGCGACTCTTCCACCTGATAAAGCTGCCATACAAATCCGTACAGGCACAAGTATCGGGATTAAATCAAGCTGTTGCAGCCCAGCCTCGCAAGTTCTGCCATTTTATTATTGGCTCTCCTTCCAAGCCTCGTATCCAGATCGAGGCATCAGCCTACGTCCTACCACATTTGGCAGGGAATCTACCATCATTTTCGATCCCCCAAAATTTATTGACAACCCTGCCGAAACTCCAGTTAGCTGACCCTAATTGCCACAAGAGTTCGCAGATAGATGTGCTGATTGGCGCTGATATCCTACCGTCCATACTAACAGGCGGCTCCCATCCTAATATATGTGGCACGTTGCTGGGCCAGGAAACTATTTTCGGGTGGATTTTAACAGTCCCAGTTTCAAAAACCGCATCCACCGCAATCTCGTCATTCTCGACTCGAATATCTGTCTCTCAAGAAGAGAAATTAGACGTCATTCTCACAAAATTTTGGGAGGTGGAGGACATTCCAGTCAAACTGGTAAAGAGCTCCGACTCTTTCTGTGAGAGTAATTTCATCCGAACAACAACAAGGAACGAGAATGGCAGATATGTAGTCACCCTACCTTTCCGGAAACCTAATCACATAGACTTGGGCCATTCAAGATCTATCGCACTAGCTCAGTTTCTAAAGAACGAGAATCGTTTAAAAAGAAACCCTCCTTTGAAAGAGCAGTACGACTCCGTGATTCGGGAGTACTTCGACTTAGGTCATATGACACAAGTCTCTCCAAACAGCAACCCCAATAATTTTTACTTGCCGCATCATGCTGTTTTTAAGCCCGGCAGCACCACAACAAAGGTTCGCGTTGTATTTAACGCCTCCAGCCTATCTTCCAATGGCAAAAGTCTAAATGATATCCTACACACGGGACCAGTACTCCAATCCGATCTGACGATGCAGATACTAAAGTGGCGATTCTACCGCTACGTTTTCAATGCCGATATAATTAAGATGTATCGGCAAGTCCAGGTCGATCCAAGACATACGCCCTACCAACGAATACTATTTCGCAATGAGAACGAAGAACTTTGCGACTTCGAACTCAATACAGTTACCTTTGGGGTAAATTGTGCTCCATACCTCGCAATTCGGGTCCTCCATCAACTTGCTCGTGATATACGAGAACAATGTCCCATCGCATCCGATATAATTGAAAATTATATGTATGTCGATGATGTTCTAGCTGGGGCACACACGAAGCAACAAGCAATTTCAGCCATTGCAGAACTCCGCATGGCACTCGACAAAGCCGGGTTCCCTCTGAGAAAGTGGACATCCAACACAAAGGAAGTGTTAAAAGGAATACCATGGGACCACTTACTGTGTGCGGATTTCTTAGAAATCGAAGAGGCCACCGTCGCTAAAACGCTAGGCATTCGATGGCAAGCCACATCAGACCAGTTTTTCTTTGCTCCGTCCAAAATGGTATCTCAGCCTTCGCTCACTAAACGTGAAGTACTATCACAGATTGCGAAATTGTTCGATCCTGCTGGATGGCTAGCACCTGTGATAGTTCGAGCAAAGATTTTCATGCAAGAGATCTGGCTCCAATAGCTGGGGTGGGATTATTCCCTGCCGGAAGATCTCGTTCAACGTTGGCATGACTTCCTAACCAACTATCCCTCTCTCGCAGAGATCCGTATTCCAAGATGGGTCGATTTTCAGCAAAAGGCAAAGGTGCAGTTTCACGGCTTCTGCGACGCGTCCCAGCGCGCATATGGTGCTGCACTTTATTTGCGCGTCGAGATCAACGGATGCATCTCCACTCACCTTCTCGCAGCAAAAACGAGAGTCGCGCCAGTTAAGACGGTATCACTACCACGCTTAGAGCTGTGTGGCGCCGTTATTCTTTCCGAGCTCACCACGGCTCTTATTCCTCAGCTCCCCATCCAGAGTAGAGAAAATTTCAATTGGACAGACTCCACTATTGTTCTTGCCTGGTTGGATAAACCTCCATGCAAATGGTCTACCTTTGTGGCTAACCGGGTAGCCAAGATAACATAAACCAATGGCAAATGGTCCCTTGTTCGATCCGAACATAACCCAGCTGACCTAGCTAGTCGGGGGTTTCTCCTCGGGACCTATGGGCAGCACTTTGTGGTGGCATGGACCGGAATGGTTACATCATCTTACCAGGTATCCTCCCGAGCCAAGGCGGTTTGCCGATGGCTCAAAATTCTAAGTTTGGATGGATACTCTCTGGCTCATGCACGCAATAATAATCCTTGCAATCCGCATATTGCCAGGGGGAGGAGAATGTTCATGCCAGTTCATTGCTAGTCTGAACACAGCATTGACTGAGCCTCACTCAGTGTGAGAGAGTCACTCAGTGAGACAGACTCACTCACTGAGAGAGTCTCACTCACTAATACGATCCCAGATACGCTCAGCACTCTCCTTATGGTCTCCTTTCCACCTCCATAACTCCAACCAAAAATATGTCAAATCACTTCAAATTCAGAGTCCATTATATGCAGCCGAATTTTCCTAATAAAGTGATAATACATAAAAAACCACTGGTTTCCTTCACTATAACCTGAGGATTATTTATCTGACGCCACCCCCACAAACATTGGTCCTTCGAGCCGGATTTTATATACACCGTTCGCCCCTACACAAGTTTTTTGGCAAAGATAAGTAAATACAAAATTTCCTTTCTATATATATATTCGGCAATATCCGCCATTTTTTTTTTCTTTAAGAAAAGTGATTGGCAATTTTCTGAATATATATAAAATATATATATATATATACATATATATATACAAATTATCCGATCGAAACTAAAAACAGTTTAGTTAAATTTTGTGGTAGTTACTTCCAACTACCAAATAAATCCACTTCAACATTTTTTGTATGTACATACGTACGCACTCGTGCACTTTCTTAACTTTAAAACAAAAAAAAAAAAATTAATTACGTGTCCGCATTTAATCCGACAAGTTGCTTCACAAGATTGTTTCCTAATTAATATTGGTAATTCAGGTTCTGGGTCCGACACACAAACATACACCAGGTTCACCAGCACGTATTGTACATACATACATACATATATTCAATCCGAATATAATTATCCATATGCATTTGAATAGACACTATATTTAACACCTTGAATTATTAAATAAACATAAACACAACCTCCAATTCAGATTGTCAACTTATAATTTATTGCATAGTGCAAACGAATATATTTGTGCAACCACATAGTACATACATCCGATAAATAAATCCACAAATCATCTGTACTATGTGTGCACAATCCAATATTCAATAAAATAAATAACAGAGCAATATTATAATAATAAATTGCAATTCCAACCGGCACATGTGCGTATATACATACATACACACACACTTACGTAAAAACCAAAAGCTGCCGAACTGCATTTCTGTTTACATGTTTGTAAGCAAGTCCACACAGTCAAATATAATTAATGTTGTTCCTAGACGCACAAATAAAAACACGACAATTATAATAAATAGGATAATATTACTATTTATCTATTATAAGTGAACAAAAACACTACACATCAACTCAAGCTCCACATTTGTCAGCGGTGTGTACTCAGCCACAATAGTGGGTATTTTATTAGTAACACAAAAAGTAAAAATAATTTGTCCGTTACCGTATTCAAAGAATAATATAATAATAAAATTATCGAAAACGAGCATCGAAATTCTTTATTATTATTTCCCTTGTTTAATAAATAATTGTATTTTGTTAAAGTTACCAAATCAAATAAATTTATTAATTAAATTGATCAAATCAAATAAATTTTGATTTTAAGCACAATTATTTAAATCTTCCTCAATCTCAATCGAATCATAAACTCGAATACTTACTTGTATCGGCATTCCAGTGTTTCTTTGTTTCAAGCATCGCAACCTCTACTACTAGAAGCGAGCACCTTTATTTTTCTACCCAATCGCTTCCGCCTAGTATGCCAACTGGCAAAGGGGAAGAAACAAAGCATCAATTATCAGTTCCGTCCGCAAGCACCTCCAGAACTTCTCCGTCTCCAACAGCAGCCCTTAGAGTCAAAAGGGAAACATCGTCCCGGACTAAAAGCGAATCATCCGCGTCCACGCCAAGGGGAATTGTTAAGGCACCTCTTAGTTCGAGGCCAAGTCCACTGATAAAAATCAGTCGCCCACCGTCCAAAGCTAAAAGCGAAGCATCCCTGACCACTGCAGTCGGACGCACTACGGCAACCATTAGCACAAGATCTAGTCCGATTTCCACGCGAGCTAATACCAAAACGGTATTACATATGTTGGCCCACATTTCGAGACCTCTTTACCGCAATTTACATAAATAATCCTAGGTTATCGGAGGTCGAGAAATTATTCCATCTCAATGCGAAAACCAGCGGTGAGGCTCAGGCGATTGTATCGAAGTCACCTTTGACTAACGATGGCTTCCGAACATCCTGGGCCAATCTGACTGAGCGTTTTGAGAACCGAAAATTGTTAGTCAACAGCCAGCTCAAGATTCTTTTCAACCTGCAGCCAATCTCCCAAGAGTCTGGAACGGCAATTAAGGAACTTCAGAGCACCATTCAAGGTTGCTTAACAGCTCTGGAGTTATCCGAAATCAACATAGAAAACTGGGACTGTATCCTCGTGTTCCTATGTTCCTCCGAATTACCCAAATTAACACTCTCCTTATGGGAACAGAAAAAACGACATCTCATCTTGGCTTGAGATGAACGCCTTTCTCTTAGAACGCTATCGCACTCTAGAAGCGATAGAAGAGCTTAAGCCAAGCGCAAATACTCCAGCGCACTCCAGAATTGTTCGAACAGAGCCTCCTACCACTAGAAAGCTTAACTCATTTGAGAATAAGGTCGCTAACAAGCCGCAAGCCTGCAAATTGTGCTCCAGGGAGAATCACCCAATCTGCCCATCCAAATGCCCGTCAGCGAATGGGCAACTTACATCAAACAGCAAAAACTATGTTTGAACTGTTTCGCTAGGGGTCATCAGTTAAGGGATTGCACAAGTGCTCACAATTGTTTTACGTGCAAGGGTCGTCACAATACGCTCTTGCATCGTAGTGACACTCCACAATTGGGCCCTGCGGTAGTCTCCATGCCACAAGCAACAGCTCCGTCCAATTAATCCATACAGTCTACTCCATCCCAACAAACGAATGTTCACAATTATGTTGCAATTAACACCCACGGTGTTCTCCTAAGCACGACTGTTATATATGTTCGACATTTGGGTGTAAATTATACAGCTGGCGCACTGATCGACTCGGGATCAGAGGCAACATTTATTTCCGAGCGACTCTTCCACCTGATAAAGCTGCCATACAAATCCGTACAGGCACAAGTATCGGGATTAAATCAAGCTGTTGCAGCCCAGCCTCGCAAGTTCTGCCATTTTATTATTGGCTCTCCTTCCAAGCCTCGTATCCAGATCGAGGCATCAGCCTACGTCCTACCACATTTGGCAGGGAATCTACCATCATTTTCGATCCCCCAAAATTTATTGACAACCCTGCCGAAACTCCAGTTAGCTGACCCTAATTGCCACAAGAGTTCGCAGATAGATGTGCTGATTGGCGCTGATATCCTACCGTCCATACTAACAGGCGGCTCCCATCCTAATATATGTGGCACGTTGCTGGGCCAGGAAACTATTTTCGGGTGGATTTTAACAGTCCCAGTTTCAAAAACCGCATCCACCGCAATCTCGTCATTCTCGACTCGAATATCTGTCTCTCAAGAAGAGAAATTAGACGTCATTCTCACAAAATTTTGGGAGGTGGAGGACATTCCAGTCAAACTGGTAAAGAGCTCCGACTCTTTCTGTGAGAGTAATTTCATCCGAACAACAACAAGGAACGAGAATGGCAGATATGTAGTCACCCTACCTTTCCGGAAACCTAATCACATAGACTTGGGCCATTCAAGATCTATCGCACTAGCTCAGTTTCTAAAGAACGAGAATCGTTTAAAAAGAAACCCTCCTTTGAAAGAGCAGTACGACTCCGTGATTCGGGAGTACTTCGACTTAGGTCATATGACACAAGTCTCTCCAAACAGCAACCCCAATAATTTTTACTTGCCGCATCATGCTGTTTTTAAGCCCGGCAGCACCACAACAAAGGTTCGCGTTGTATTTAACGCCTCCAGCCTATCTTCCAATGGCAAAAGTCTAAATGATATCCTACACACGGGACCAGTACTCCAATCCGATCTGACGATGCAGATACTAAAGTGGCGATTCTACCGCTACGTTTTCAATGCCGATATAATTAAGATGTATCGGCAAGTCCAGGTCGATCCAAGACATACGCCCTACCAACGAATACTATTTCGCAATGAGAACGAAGAACTTTGCGACTTCGAACTCAATACAGTTACCTTTGGGGTAAATTGTGCTCCATACCTCGCAATTCGGGTCCTCCATCAACTTGCTCGTGATATACGAGAACAATGTCCCATCGCATCCGATATAATTGAAAATTATATGTATGTCGATGATGTTCTAGCTGGGGCACACACGAAGCAACAAGCAATTTCAGCCATTGCAGAACTCCGCATGGCACTCGACAAAGCCGGGTTCCCTCTGAGAAAGTGGACATCCAACACAAAGGAAGTGTTAAAAGGAATACCATGGGACCACTTACTGTGTGCGGATTTCTTAGAAATCGAAGAGGCCACCGTCGCTAAAACGCTAGGCATTCGATGGCAAGCCACATCAGACCAGTTTTTCTTTGCTCCGTCCAAAATGGTATCTCAGCCTTCGCTCACTAAACGTGAAGTACTATCACAGATTGCGAAATTGTTCGATCCTGCTGGATGGCTAGCACCTGTGATAGTTCGAGCAAAGATTTTCATGCAAGAGATCTGGCTCCAATAGCTGGGGTGGGATTATTCCCTGCCGGAAGATCTCGTTCAACGTTGGCATGACTTCCTAACCAACTATCCCTCTCTCGCAGAGATCCGTATTCCAAGATGGGTCGATTTTCAGCAAAAGGCAAAGGTGCAGTTTCACGGCTTCTGCGACGCGTCCCAGCGCGCATATGGTGCTGCACTTTATTTGCGCGTCGAGATCAACGGATGCATCTCCACTCACCTTCTCGCAGCAAAAACGAGAGTCGCGCCAGTTAAGACGGTATCACTACCACGCTTAGAGCTGTGTGGCGCCGTTATTCTTTCCGAGCTCACCACGGCTCTTATTCCTCAGCTCCCCATCCAGAGTAGAGAAAATTTCAATTGGACAGACTCCACTATTGTTCTTGCCTGGTTGGATAAACCTCCATGCAAATGGTCTACCTTTGTGGCTAACCGGGTAGCCAAGATAACATAAACCAATGGCAAATGGTCCCTTGTTCGATCCGAACATAACCCAGCTGACCTAGCTAGTCGGGGGTTTCTCCTCGGGACCTATGGGCAGCACTTTGTGGTGGCATGGACCGGAATGGTTACATCATCTTACCAGGTATCCTCCCGAGCCAAGGCGGTTTGCCGATGGCTCAAAATTCTAAGTTTGGATGGATACTCTCTGGCTCATGCACGCAATAATAATCCTTGCAATCCGCATATTGCCAGGGGGAGGAGAATGTTCATGCCAGTTCATTGCTAGTCTGAACACAGCATTGACTGAGCCTCACTCAGTGTGAGAGAGTCACTCAGTGAGACAGACTCACTCACTGAGAGAGTCTCACTCACTAATACGATCCCAGATACGCTCAGCACTCTCCTTATGGTCTCCTTTCCACCTCCATAACTCCAACCAAAAATATGTCAAATCACTTCAAATTCAGAGTCCATTATATGCAGCCGAATTTTCCTAATAAAGTGATAATACATAAAAAACCACCATTATTTATCTGACGCCACCCCCACAAACATTGGTCCTTCGAGCCGGATTTTATATACACCGTTCGCCCCTACACAAGTTTTTTGGCAAAGATAAGTAAATACAAAATTTCCTTTCTATATATATATTCGGCAATATCCGCCATTTTTTTTTCTTTAAGAAAAGTGATTGGCAATTTTCTGAATATATATAAAATATATATATATATATACATATATATATACAAATTATCCGATCGAAACTAAAAACAGTTTAGTTAAATTTTGTGGTAGTTACTTCCAACTACCAAATAAATCCACTTCAACATTTTTTGTATGTACATACGTACGCACTCGTGCACTTTCTTAACTTTAAAAAAAAAAAAAAAATAATTACGTGTCCGCATTTAATCCGACAAGTTGCTTCACAAGATTGTTTCCTAATTAATATTGGTAATTCAGGTTCTGGGTCCGACACACAAACATACACCAGGTTCACCAGCACGTATTGTACATACATACATACATATATTCAATCCGAATATAATTATCCATATGCATTTGAATAGACACTATATTTAACACCTTGAATTATTAAATAAACATAAACACAACCTCCAATTCAGATTGTCAACTTATAATTTATTGCATAGTGCAAACGAATATATTTGTGCAACCACATAGTACATACATCCGATAAATAAATCCACAAATCATCTGTACTATGTGTGCACAATCCAATATTCAATAAAATAAATAACAGAGCAATATTATAATAATAAATTGCAATTCCAACCGGCACATGTGCGTATATACATACATACACACACACTTACGTAAAAACCAAAAGCTGCCGAACTGCATTTCTGTTTACATGTTTGTAAGCAAGTCCACACAGTCAAATATAATTAATGTTGTTCCTAGACGCACAAATAAAAACACGACAATTATAATAAATAGGATAATATTACTATTTATCTATTATAAGTGAACAAAAACACTACACATCAACTCAAGCTCCACATTTGCCAGCGGTGTGTACTCAGCCACAATAGTGGGTATTTTATTAGTAACACAAAAAGTAAAAATAATTTGTCCGTTACCGTATTCAAAGAATAATATAATAATAAAATTATCGAAAACGAGCATCGAAATTCTTTATTATTATTTCCCTTGTTTAATAAATAATTGTATTTTTTTAAAGTTACCAAATCAAATAAATTTATTAATTAAATTGATCAAATCAAATAAATTTTGATTTTAAGCACAATTATTTAAATCTTCCTCAATCTCAATCGAATCATAAACTCGAATACATACTTGTATCGGCATTCCAGTGTTTCTTTGTTTCAAGCATCGCAACCTCTACTACTAGAAGCGAGCACCTTTATTTTTCTACCCAATCGCTTCCGCCTAGTATGCCAACTGGCAAAGGGGAAGAAACAAAGCATCAATTATCAGTTCCGTCCGCAAGCACCTCCAGAACTTCTCCGTCTCCAACAGCAGCCCTTAGAGTCAAAAGGGAAACATCGTCCCGGACTAAAAGCGAATCATCCGCGTCCACGCCAAGGGGAATTGTTAAGGCACCTCTTAGTTCGAGGCCAAGTCCACTGATAAAAATCAGTCGCCCACCGTCCAAAGCTAAAAGCGAAGCATCCCTGACCACTGCAGTCGGACGCACTACGGCAACCATTAGCACAAGATCTAGTCCGATTTCCACGCGAGCTAATACCAAAACGGTATTACATACGTTGGCCCACATTTCGAGACCTCTTTACCGCAATTTACATAAATAATCCTAGGTTATCGGAGGTCGAGAAATTATTCCATCTCAATGCGAAAACCAGCGGTGAGGCTCAGGCGATTGTATCGAAGTCACCTTTGACTAACGATGGCTTCCGAACATCCTGGGCCAATCTGACTGAGCGTTTTGAGAACCGAAAATTGTTAGTCAACAGCCAGCTCAAGATTCTTTTCAACCTGCAGCCAATCTCCCAAGAGTCTGGAACGGCAATTAAGGAACTTCAGAGCACCATTCAAGGTTGCTTAACAGCTCTGGAGTTATCCGAAATCAACATAGAAAACTGGGACTGTATCCTCGTGTTCCTATGTTCCTCCGAATTACCCAAATTAACACTCTCCTTATGGGAACAGTCCATCTCGAGAAAAAACGACATCTCATCTTGGCTTGAGATGAACGCCTTTCTCTTAGAACGCTATCGCACTCTAGAAGCGATAGAAGAGCTTAAGCCAAGCGCAAATACTCCAGCGCACTCCAGAATTGTTCGAACAGAGCCTCCTACCACTAGAAAGCTTAACTCATTTGAGAATAAGGTCGCTAACAAGCCGCAAGCCTGCAAATTGTGCTCCAGGGAGAATCACCCAATCTGCCCATCCAAATGCCCGTCAGCGAATGGGCAACTTACATCAAACAGCAAAAACTATGTTTGAACTGTTTCGCTAGGGGTCATCAGTTAAGGGATTGCACAAGTGCTCACAATTGTTTTACGTGCAAGGGTCGTCACAATACGCTCTTGCATCGTAGTGACACTCCACAATTGGGCCCTGCGGTAGTCTCCATGCCACAAGCAACAGCTCCGTCCAATCAATCTATACAGTCTACTCCATCCCAACAAACGAATGTTCACAATTATGTTGCAATTAACACCCACGGTGTTCTCCTAAGCACGACTGTTATATATGTTCGACATTTGGGTGTAAATTATACAGCTGGCGCACTGATCGACTCGGGATCAGAGGCAACATTTATTTCCGAGCGACTCTTCCACCTGATAAAGCTGCCATACAAATCCGTACAGGCACAAGTATCGGGATTAAATCAAGCTGTTGCAGCCCAGCCTCGCAAGTTCTGCCATTTTATTATTGGCTCTCCTTCCAAGCCTCGTATCCAGATCGAGGCATCAGCCTACGTCCTACCACATTTGGCAGGGAATCTACCATCATGTTCGATCCCCCAAAATTTATTGACAACCCTGCCGAAACTCCAGTTAGCTGACCCTAATTGCCACAAGAGTTCGCAGATAGATGTGCTGATTGGCGCTGATATCCTACCGTCCATACTAACAGGCGGCTCCCATCCTAATATATGTGGCACCTTGCTGGGCCAGGAAACTATTTTCGGGTGGATTTTAACAGTCCCAGTTTCAAAAACCGCATCCACCGCAATCTCGTCATTCTCGACTCGAATATCTGTCTCTCAAGAAGAGAAATTAGACGTCATTCTCACAAAATTTTGGGAGGTGGAGGACATTCCAGTCAAACTGGTAAAGAGCTCCGACTCTTTCTGTGAGAGTAATTTCATCCGAACAACAACAAGGAACGAGAATGGCAGATATGTAGTCACCCTACCTTTCCGGAAACCTAATCACATAGACTTTTGCCATTCAAGATCTATCGCACTAGCTCAGTTTCTAAAGAACGAGAATCGTTTAAAAAGAAACCCTCCTTTGAAAGAGCAGTACGACTCCGTGATTCGGGAGTACTTCGACTTAGGTCATATGACACAAGTCTCTCCAAACAGCAACCCCAATAATTTTTACTTGCCGCATCATGCTGTTTTTAAGCCCGGCAGCACCACAACAAAGGTTCGCGTTGTATTTAACGCCTCCAGCCTATCTTCCAATGGCAAAAGTCTAAATGATATCCTACACACGGGACCAGTACTCCAATCCGATCTGACGATGCAGATACTAAAGTGGCGATTCTACCGCTACGTTTTCAATGCCGATATAATTAAGATGTATCGGCAAGTCCAGGTCGATCCAAGACATACGCCCTACCAACGAATACTATTTCGCAATGAGAACGAAGAACTTTGCGACTTCGAACTCAATACAGTTACCTTTGGGGTAAATTGTGCTCCATACCTCGCAATTCGGGTCCTCCATCAACTTGCTCGTGATATACGAGAACAATGTCCCATCGCATCCGATATAATTGAAAATTATATGTATGTCGATGATGTTCTAGCTGGGGCACACACGAAGCAACAAGCAATTTCAGCCATTGCAGAACTCCGCATGGCACTCGACAGAGCCGGGTTCCCTCTGAGAAAGTGGACATCCAACACAAAGGAAGTGTTAAAAGGAATACCATGGGACCACTTACTGTGTGCGGATTTCTTAGAAATCGAAGAGGCCACCGTCGCTAAAACGCTAGGCATTCGATGGCAAGCCACATCAGACCAGTTTTTCTTTGCTCCGTCCAAAATGGTATCTCAGCCTTCGCTCACTAAACGTGAAGTACTATCACAGATTGCGAAATTGTTCGATCCTGCTGGATGGCTAGCACCTGTGATAGTTCGAGCAAAGATTTTCATGCAAGAGATCTGGCTCCAATAGCTGGGGTGGGATTATTCCCTGCCGGAAGATCTCGTTCAACGTTGGCATGACTTCCTAACCAACTATCCCTCTCTCGCAGAGATCCGTATTCCAAGATGGGTCGATTTTCAGCAAAAGGCAAAGGTGCAGTTTCACGGCTTCTGCGACGCGTCCCAGCGCGCATATGGTGCTGCACTTTATTTGCGCGTCGAGATCAACGGATGCATCTCCACTCACCTTCTCGCAGCAAAAACGAGAGTCGCGCCAGTTAAGACGGTATCACTACCACGCTTAGAGCTGTGTGGCGCCGTTATTCTTTCCGAGCTCACCACGGCTCTTATTCCTCAGCTCCCCATCCAGAGTAGAGAAAATTTCAATTGGACAGACTCCACTATTGTTCTTGCCTGGTTGGATAAACCTCCATGCAAATGGTCTACCTTTGTGGCTAACCGGGTAGCCAAGATAACATAAACCAATGGCAAATGGTCCCTTGTTCGATCCGAACATAACCCAGCTGACCTAGCTAGTCGGGGGTTTCTCCTCGGGACCTATGGGCAGCACTTTGTGGTGGCATGGACCGGAATGGTTACATCATCTTACCAGGTATCCTCCCGAGCCAAGGCGGTTTGCCGATGGCTCAAAATTCTAAGTTTGGATGGATACTCTCTGGCTCATGCACGCAATAATAATCCTTGCAATCCGCATATTGCCAGGGGGAGGAGAATGTTCATGCCAGTTCATTGCTAGTCTGAACACAGCATTGACTGAGCCTCACTCAGTGTGAGAGAGTCACTCAGTGAGACAGACTCACTCACTGAGAGAGTCTCACTCACTAATACGATCCCAGATACGCTCAGCACTCTCCTTATGGTCTCCTTTCCACCTCCATAACTCCAACCAAAAATATGTCAAATCACTTCAAATTAACTATAAAAAAAAAAAAAATTAATTACGTGTCCGCATTTAATCCGACAAGTTGCTTCACAAGATTGTTTCCTAATTAATATTGGTAATTCAGGTTCTGGGTCCGACACACAAACATACACCAGGTTCACCAGCACGTATTGTACATACATACATACATATATTCAATCCGAATATAATTATCCATATGCATTTGAATAGACACTATATTTAACACCTTGAATTATTAAATAAACATAAACACAACCTCCAATTCAGATTCTCAACTTATAATTTATTGCATAGTGCAAACGAATATATTTGTGCAACCACATAGTACATACATCCGATAAATAAATCCACAAATCATCTGTACTATGTGTGCACAATCCAATATTCAATAAAATAAATAACAGAGCAATATTATAATAATAAATTGCAATTCCAACCGGCACATGTGCGTATATACATACATACACACACACTTACGTAAAAACCAAAAGCTGCCGAACTGCATTTCTGTTTACATGTTTGTAAGCAAGTCCACACAGTCAAATATAATTAATGTTGTTCCTAGACGCACAAATAAAAACTCGACAATTATAATAAATAGGATAATATTACTATTTATCTATTATAAGTGAACAAAAACACTACACATCAACTCAAGCTCCACATTTGTCAGCGGTGTGTACTCAGCCACAATAGTGGGTATTTTATTAGTAACACAAAAAGTAAAAATAATTTGTCCGTTACCGTATTCAAAGAATAATATAATAATAAAATTATCGAAAACGAGCATCGAAATTCTTTATTATTATTTCCCTTGTTTAATAAATAATTGTATTTTTTAAAGTTACCAAATCAAATAAATTTATTAATTAAATTGATCAAATCAAATAAATTTTGATTTTAAGCACAATTATTTAAATCTTCCTCAATCTCAATCGAATCATAAACTCGAATACTTACTTGTATCGGCATTCCAGTGTTTCTTTGTTTCAAGCATCGCAACCTCTACTACTAGAAGCGAGCACCTTTATTTTTCTACCCAATCGCTTCCGCCTAGTATGCCAACTGGCAAAGGGGAAGAAACAAAGCATCAATTATCAGTTCCGTCCGCAAGCACCTCCAGAACTTCTCCGTCTCCAACAGCAGCCCTTAGAGTCAAAAGGGAAACATCGTCCCGGACTAAAAGCGAATCATCCGCGTCCACGCCAAGGGGAATTGTTAAGGCACCTCTTAGTTCGAGGCCAAGTCCACTGATAAAAATCAGTCGCCCACCGTCCAAAGCTAAAAGCGAAGCATCCCTGACCACTGCAGTCGGACGCACTACGGCAACCATTAGCACAAGATCTAGTCCGATTTCCACGCGAGCTAATACCAAAACGGTATTACATACGTTGGCCCACATTTCGAGACCTCTTTACCGCAATTTACATAAATAATCCTAGGTTATCGGAGGTCGAGAAATTATTCCATCTCAATGCGAAAACCAGCGGTGAGGCTCAGGCGATTGTATCGAAGTCACCTTTGACTAACGATGGCTTCCGAACATCCTGGGCCAATCTGACTGAGCGTTTTGAGAACCGAAAATTGTTAGTCAACAGCCAGCTCAAGATTCTTTTCAACCTGCAGCCAATCTCCCAAGAGTCTGGAACGGCAATTAAGGAACTTCAGAGCACCATTCAAGGTTGCTTAACAGCTCTGGAGTTATCCGAAATCAACATAGAAAACTGGGACTGTATCCTCGTGTTCCTATGTTCCTCCGAATTACCCAAATTAACACTCTCCTTATGGGAACAGTCCATCTCGAGAAAAAACGACATCTCATCTTGGCTTGAGATGAACGCCTTTCTCTTAGAACGCTATCGCACTCTAGAAGCGATAGAAGAGCTTAAGCCAAGCGCAAATACTCCAGCGCACTCCAGAATTGTTCGAACAGAGCCTCCTACCACTAGAAAGCTTAACTCATTTGAGAATAAGGTCGCTAACAAGCCGCAAGCCTGCAAATTGTGCTCCAGGGAGAATCACCCAATCTGCCCATCCAAATGCCCGTCAGCGAATGGGCAACTTACATCAAACAGCAAAAACTATGTTTGAACTGTTTCGCTAGGGGTCATCAGTTAAGGGATTGCACAAGTGCTCACAATTGTTTTACGTGCAAGGGTCGTCACAATACGCTCTTGCATCGTAGTGACACTCCACAATTGGGCCCTGCGGTAGTCTCCATGCCACAAGCAACAGCTCCGTCCAATCAATCCATACAGTCTACTCCATCCCAACAAACGAATGTTCACAATTATGTTGCAATTAACACCCACGGTGTTCTCCTAAGCACGACTGTTATATATGTTCGACATTTGGGTGTAAATTATACAGCTGGCGCACTGATCGACTCGGGATCAGAGGCAACATTTATTTCCGAGCGACTCTTCCACCTGATAAAGCTGCCATACAAATCCGTACAGGCACAAGTATCGGGATTAAATCAAGCTGTTGCAGCCCAGCCTCGCAAGTTCTGCCATTTTATTATTGGCTCTCCTTCCAAGCCTCGTATCCAGATCGAGGCATCAGCCTACGTCCTACCACATTTGGCAGGGAATCTACCATCATGTTCGATCCCCCAAAATTTATTGACAACCCTGCCGAAACTCCAGTTAGCTGACCCTAATTGCCACAAGAGTTCGCAGATAGATGTGCTGATTGGCGCTGATATCCTACCGTCCATACTAACAGGCGGCTCCCATCCTAATATATGTGGCACGTTGCTGGGCCAGGAAACTATTTTCGGGTGGATTTTAACAGTCCCAGTTTCAAAAACCGCATCCACCGCAATCTCGTCATTCTCGACTCGAATATCTGTCTCTCAAGAAGAGAAATTAGACGTCATTCTCACAAAATTTTGGGAGGTGGAGGACATTCCAGTCAAACTGGTAAAGAGCTCCGACTCTTTCTGTGAGAGTAATTTCATCCGAACAACAACAAGGAACGAGAATGGCAGATATGTAGTCACCCTACCTTTCCGGAAACCTAATCACATAGACTTGGGCCATTCAAGATCTATCGCACTAGCTCAGTTTCTAAAGAACGAGAATCGTTTAAAAAGAAACCCTCCTTTGAAAGAGCAGTACGACTCCGTGATTCGGGAGTACTTCGACTTAGGTCATATGACACAAGTCTCTCCAAACAGCAACCCCAATAATTTTTACTTGCCGCATCATGCTGTTTTTAAGCCCGGCAGCACCACAACAAAGGTTCGCGTTGTATTTAACGCCTCCAGCCTATCTTCCAATGGCAAAAGTCTAAATGATATCCTACACACGGGACCAGTACTCCAATCCGATCTGACGATGCAGATACTAAAGTGGCGATTCTACCGCTACGTTTTCAATGCCGATATAATTAAGATGTATCGGCAAGTCCAGGTCGATCCAAGACATACGCCCTACCAACGAATACTATTTCGCAATGAGAACGAAGAACTTTGCGACTTCGAACTCAATACAGTTACCTTTGGGGTAAATTGTGCTCCATACCTCGCAATTCGGGTCCTCCATCAACTTGCTCGTGATATACGAGAACAATGTCCCATCGCATCCGATATAATTGAAAATTATATGTATGTCGATGATGTTCTAGCTGGGGCACACACGAAGCAACAAGCAATTTCAGCCATTGCAGAACTCCGCATGGCACTCGACAGAGCCGGGTTCCCTCTGAGAAAGTGGACATCCAACACAAAGGAAGTGTTAAAAGGAATACCATGGGACCACTTACTGTGTGCGGATTTCTTAGAAATCGAAGAGGCCACCGTCGCTAAAACGCTAGGCATTCGATGGCAAGCCACATCAGACCAGTTTTTCTTTGCTCCGTCCAAAATGGTATCTCAGCCTTCGCTCACTAAACGTGAAGTACTATCACAGATTGCGAAATTGTTCGATCCTGCTGGATGGCTAGCACCTGTGATAGTTCGAGCAAAGATTTTCATGCAAGAGATCTGGCTCCAATAGCTGGGGTGGGATTATTCCCTGCCGGAAGATCTCGTTCAACGTTGGCATGACTTCCTAACCAACTATCCCTCTCTCGCAGAGATCCGTATTCCAAGATGGGTCGATTTTCAGCAAAAGGCAAAGGTGCAGTTTCACGGCTTCTGCGACGCGTCCCAGCGCGCATATGGTGCTGCACTTTATTTGCGCGTCGAGATCAACGGATGCATCTCCACTCACCTTCTCGCAGCAAAAACGAGAGTCGCGCCAGTTAAGACGGTATCACTACCACGCTTAGAGCTGTGTGGCGCCGTTATTCTTTCCGAGCTCACCACGGCTCTTATTCCTCAGCTCCCCATCCAGAGTAGAGAAAATTTCAATTGGACAGACTCCACTATTGTTCTTGCCTGGTTGGATAAACCTCCATGCAAATGGTCTACCTTTGTGGCTAACCGGGTAGCCAAGATAACATAAACCAATGGCAAATGGTCCCTTGTTCGATCCGAACATAACCCAGCTGACCTAGCTAGTCGGGGGTTTCTCCTCGGGACCTATGGGCAGCACTTTGTGGTGGCATGGACCGGAATGGTTACATCATCTTACCAGGTATCCTCCCGAGCCAAGGCGGTTTGCCGATGGCTCAAAATTCTAAGTTTGGATGGATACTCTCTGGCTCATGCACGCAATAATAATCCTTGCAATCCGCATATTGCCAGGGGGAGGAGAATGTTCATGCCAGTTCATTGCTAGTCTGAACACAGCATTGACTGAGCCTCACTCAGTGTGAGAGAGTCACTCAGTGAGACAGACTCACTCACTGAGAGAGTCTCACTCACTAATACGATCCCAGATACGCTCAGCACTCTCCTTATGGTCTCCTTTCCACCTCCATAACTCCAACCAAAAATATGTCAAATCACTTCAAATTCAGAGTCCATTATATGCAGCCGAATTTTCCTAATAAAGTGATAATACATAAAAAACCACTGGTTTCCTTCACTATAACCTGAGGATTATTTATCTGACGCCACCCCCACAAACATTGGTCCTTCGAGCCGGATTTTATATACACCGTTCGCCCCTACACAAGTTTTTTGGCAAAGATAAGTAAATACAAAATTTCCTTTCTATATATATATTCGGCAATATCCGCCATTTTTTTTTTCTTTAAGAAAAGTGATTGGCAATTTTCTGAATATATATAAAATATATATATATATACATATATATATACAAATTATCCGATCGAAACTAAAAACAGTTTAGTTAAATTTTGTGATAGTTACTTCCAACTACCAAATAAATCCACTTCAACATTTTTTGTATGTACATACGTACGCACTCGTGCACTTTCTTAACTATAAAAAAAAAAAAATTAATTACGTGTCCGCATATAATCCGACAAGTTGCTTCACAAGATTGTTTCCTAATTAATATTGGTAATTCAGGTTCTGGGTCCGACACACAAACATACACCAGGTTCACCAGCACGTATTGTACATACATACATACATATATTCAATCCGAATATAATTATCCATATGCATTTGAATAGACACTATATTTAACACCTTGAATTATTAAATAAACATAAACACAACCTCCAATTCAGATTCTCAACTTATAATTTATTGCATAGTGCAAACGAATATATTTGTGCAACCACATAGTACATACATCCGATAAATAAATCCACAAATCATCTGTACTATGTGTGCACAATCCAATATTCAATAAAATAAATAACAGAGCAATATTATAATAATAAATTGCAATTCCAACCGGCACATGTGCGTATATACATACATACACACACACTTACGTAAAAACCAAAAGCTGCCGAACTGCATTTCTGTTTACATGTTTGTAAGCAAGTCCACACAGTCAAATATAATTAATGTTGTTCCTAGACGCACAAATAAAAACACGACAATTATAATAAATAGGATAATATTACTATTTATCTATTATAAGTGAACAAAAACACTACACATCAACTCAAGCTCCACATTTGTCAGCGGTGTGTACTCAGCCACAATAGTGGGTATTTTATTAGTAACACAAAAAGTAAAAATAATTTGTCCGTTACCGTATTCAAAGAATAATATAATAATAAAATTATCGAAAACGAGCATCGAAATTCTTTATTATTATTTCCCTTGTTTAATAAATAATTGTATTTTTTTAAAGTTACCAAATCAAATAAATTTATTAATTAAATTGATCAAATCAAATAAATTTTGATTTTAAGCACAATTATTTAAATCTTCCTCAATCTCAATCGAATCATAAACTCGAATACTTACTTGTATCGGCATTCCAGTGTTTCTTTGTTTCAAGCATCGCAACCTCTACTACTAGAAGCGAGCACCTTTATTTTTCTACCCAATCGCTTCCGCCTAGTATGCCAACTGGCAAAGGGGAAGAAACAAAGCATCAATTATCAGTTCCGTCCGCAAGCACCTCCAGAACTTCTCCGTCTCCAACAGCAGCCCTTAGAGTCAAAAGGGAAACATCGTCCCGGACTAAAAGCGATTCATCCGCGTCCACGCCAAGGGGAATTGTTAAGGCACCTCTTAGTTCGAGGCCAAGTCCACTGATAAAAATCAGTCGCCCACCGTCCAAAGCTAAAAGCGAAGCATCCCTGACCACTGCAGTCGGACGCACTACGGCAACCATTAGCACAAGATCTAGTCCGATTTCCACGCGAGCTAATACCAAAACGGTATTACATACGTTGGCCCACATTTCGAGACCTCTTTACCGCAATTTACATAAATAATCCTAGGTTATCGGAGGTCGAGAAATTATTCCATCTCAATGCGAAAACCAGCGGTGAGGCTCAGGCGATTGTATCGAAGTCACCTTTGACTAACGATGGCTTCCGAACATCCTGGGCCAATCTGACTGAGCGTTTTGAGAACCGAAAATTGTTAGTCAACAGCCAGCTCAAGATTCTTTTCAACCTGCAGCCAATCTCCCAAGAGTCTGGAACGGCAATTAAGGAACTTCAGAGCACCATTCAAGGTTGCTTAACAGCTCTGGAGTTATCCGAAATCAACATAGAAAACTGGGACTGTATCCTCGTGTTCCTATGTTCCTCCGAATTACCCAAATTAACACTCTCCTTATGGGAACAGTCCATCTCGAGAAAAAACGACATCTCATCTTGGCTTGAGATGAACGCCTTTCTCTTAGAACGCTATCGCACTCTAGAAGCGATAGAAGAGCTTAAGCCAAGCGCAAATACTCCAGCGCACTCCAGAATTGTTCGAACAGAGCCTCCTACCACTAGAAAGCTTAACTCATTTGAGAATAAGGTCGCTAACAAGCCGCAAGCCTGCAAATTGTGTTCCAGGGAGAATCACCCAATCTGCCCATCCAAATGCCCGTCAGCGAATGGGCAACTTACATCAAACAGCAAAAACTATGTTTGAACTGTTTCGCTAGGGGTCATCAGTTAAGGGATTGCACAAGTGCTCACAATTGTTTTACGTGCAAGGGTCGTCACATTACGCTCTTGCATCGTAGTGACACTCCACAATTGGGCCCTGCGGTAGTCTCCATGCCACAAGCAACAGCTCCGTCCAATCAATCCATACAGTCTACTCCATCCCAACAAACGAATGTTCACAATTATGTTGCAATTAACACCCACGGTGTTCTCCTAAGCACGACTGTTATATATGTTCGACATTTGGGTGTAAATTATACAGCTGGCGCACTGATCGACTCGGGATCAGAGGCAACATTTATTTCCGAGCGACTCTTCCACCTGATAAAGCTGCCATACAAATCCGTACAGGCACAAGTATCGGGATTAAATCAAGCTGTTGCAGCCCAGCCTCGCAAGTTCTGCCATTTTATTATTGGCTCTCCTTCCAAGCCTCGTATCCAGATCGAGGCATCAGCCTACGTCCTACCACATTTGGCAGGGAATCTACCATCATGTTCGATCCCCCAAAATTTATTGACAACCCTGCCGAAACTCCAGTTAGCTGACCCTAATTGCCACACGAGTTCGCAGATAGATGTGCTGATTGGCGCTGATATCCTACCGTCCATACTAACAGGCGGCTCCCATCCTAATATATGTGGCACGTTGCTGGGCCAGGAAACTATTTTCGGGTGGATTTTAACAGTCCCAGTTTCAAAAACCGCATCCACCGCAATCTCGTCATTAAGGACTCGAATATCTGTCTCTCAAGAAGAGAAATTAGACGTCATTCTCACAAAATTTTGGGAGGTGGAGGACATTCCAGTCAAACTGGTAAAGAGCTCCGACTCTTTCTGTGAGAGTAATTTCATCCGAACAACAACAAGGAACGAGAATGGCAGATATGTAGTCACCCTACCTTTCCGGAAACCTAATCACATAGACTTGGGCCATTCAAGATCTATCGCACTAGCTCAGTTTCTAAAGAACGAGAATCGTTTAAAAAGAAACCCTCCTTTGAAAGAGCAGTACGACTCCGTGATTCGGGAGTACTTCGACTTAGGTCATATGACACAAGTCTCTCCAAACAGCAACCCCAATAATTTTTACTTGCCGCATCATGCTGTTTTTAAGCCCGGCAGCACCACAACAAAGGTTCGCGTTGTATTTAACGCCTCCAGCCTATCTTCCAATGGCAAAAGTCTAAATGATATCCTACGCACGGGACCAGTACTCCAATCCGATCTGACGATGCAGATACTAAAGTGGCGATTCTACCGCTACGTTTTCAATGCCGATATAATTAAGATGTATCGGCAAGTCCAGGTCGATCCAAGACATACGCCCTACCAACGAATACTATTTCGCAATGAGAACGAAGAACTTTGCGACTTCGAACTCAATACAGTTACCTTTGGGGTAAATTGTGCTCCATACCTCGCAATTCGGGTCCTCCATCAACTTGCTCGTGATATACGAGAACAATGTCCCATCGCATCCGATATAATTGAAAACTATATGTATGTCGATAATGTTCTAGCTGGGGCACACACGAAGCAACAAGCAATTTCAGCCATTGCAGAACTCCGCATGGCACTCGACAGAGCCGGGTTCCCTCTGAGAAAGTGGACATCCAACACAAAGGAAGTGTTAAAAGGAATACCATGGGACCACTTACTGTGTGCGGATTTCTTAGAAATCGAAGAGGCCACCGTCGCTAAAACGCTAGGCATTCGATGGCAAGCCACATCAGACCAGTTTTTCTTTGCTCCGTCCAAAATGGTATCTCAGCCTTCGCTCACTAAACGTGAAGTACTATCACAGATTGCGAAATTGTTCGATCCTGCTGGATGGCTAGCACCTGTGATAGTTCGAGCAAAGATTTTCATGCAAGAGATCTGGCTCCAATAGCTGGGGTGGGATTATTCCCTGCCGGAAGATCTCGTTCAACGTTGGCATGACTTCCTAACCAACTATCCCTCTCTCGCAGAGATCCGTATTCCAAGATGGGTCGATTTTCAGCAAAAGGCAAAGGTGCAGTTTCACGGCTTCTGCGACGCGTCCCAGCGCGCATATGGTGCTGCACTTTATTTGCGCGTCGAGATCAACGGATGCATCTCCACTCACCTTCTCGCAGCAAAAACGAGAGTCGCGCCAGTTAAGACGGTATCACTACCACGCTTAGAGCTGTGTGGCGCCGTTATTCTTTCCGAGCTCACCACGGCTCTTATTCCTCAGCTCCCCATCCAGAGTAGAGAAAATTTCAATTGGACAGACTCCACTATTGTTCTTGCCTGGTTGGATAAACCTCCATGCAAATGGTCTACCTTTGTGGCTAACCGGGTAGCCAAGATAACATAAACCAATGGCAAATGGTCCCTTGTTCGATCCGAACATAACCCAGCTGACCTAGCTAGTCGGGGGGTTTCTCCTCGGGACCTATGGGCAGCACTTTGTGGTGGCATGGACCGGAATGGTTACAACTACCACAAAACCAATGGCCAGTTCCTGTTACGGTACTTGAGACAGAGATTGAACCACGTGTAGTGAAGTGCAATGTCTCACAGCTACCCTCCTATAACCTTCTGGAACGATTCTCCAGATTCGACAAGGCATTGAGAGTTATCGCATATGTCTGTCGCTTTATCCAGCGCTGTAGAAATCCAGCGATCCACTTTCCCGGCGAGCTCCGTAATGAAGAACTTACGAGAGTTCAGTTCCGACTTATCGAGTATACTCAACGCCAAGCTTATCGTAAGGAGTATAGCTGTTTGCTCGATAAGAAGCCAATTCAAGGATCAAGCAGCATTCGCAATTTAACCCCTTTCATCGATCAAAGGGGTATTCTGCGATCCTGTGGACGGCTGAGAGCGTCAACCTCGTTAGGCTATGATGAGCGACACCCCAATTGTGATTTTTTACGCCTCCTGGTCCGGTTTACCCACCTCATTTGTTTTCACGGAGGCAATCAGTTGTTAATGCGCCTCATAATAGCCAAATACTGGATCCCAAAGCTCAAGGTCCTGGTGAAATCTACAATAAACTCCTGCAAGGTCTGTGTAATACTACGTCGATGACTCCAGACCCAACTTTTGGGCGAGCTCCCAAGGGCGAGATCAACCTTTTCCCGACCCTTCACACACACGGGTGTAGATTTTGCCGGACCTTTCGATATTAAAAGATACATTGGTCGAGCATGCAAAACTACCAAGGGTTATGTCTGTGTCTTCGTTTGTTTCAGCACGAAAGCAATCCATTTAGAAGCCACCACAGATCTATCCACGGAGAGATTCCTGGCCGCATTTTCGCGATTTATAGCAAGACGTGGCCTTCCACAACAGATGTACTCAGATAATGGGAAGACATTTGTGGGAGCGTCATCCGTTCTTTCGAGAGATTTCTTGTAAGCGACCAAAGAGCTCATCTTATCCAAGCATAGCCATCAAAACATGTGTTGGCATTTCAATCCTCCTGGCGCTCCTCACATGTGCGGATTTTGGGAAGCAGGTGTCAAAAGCTTTAAGACCCACCACCCTGCCTTAACTCCAGGCCAATCTCTCCAATGTCGGAAGATCCGACTGATTTATTGGCTCTAAGTCCAGGCCACTTCCTAGTTGGTGGCCCTCTTCTGTCAACTAACGAGCCAGTAATCAAAGAAGACGCTATTTCTATAATTAACCGCTGGCAGCGACTCAAAGCGCTCCACCAGCAATTCTGCTTCCGGTGGAAGAATGAGTATTTAAAAGAGCTCTTTCAAAACAAAACCATCACATAATAACACCTCTCCTACATCTTATTCTCCAGTTCACTCCTCTGTAGAGAACCAGCATGGCACCGTCAACGAAGGCATCCAATCAACGCCAAGGAACGGACTCCTTTAGATGCCGGGTGTGTAGAGGCATACATGCGCTACGCAAGTGCCAGCGTTTCTTGAAGCTCACGCCCGAGAAGCGTCTCCGAGCCGTTTTGATAAACAAATATTGCTCCAACTGCCTGGCACATCAGCATTCAGGGGAGTCATGTCGCAGTGGAGCCAAGTGAAAAATTTGCAAAAAGCACCACCACACCTTACTCCACATGCGTGATCCCCGTAACGCTCGACCCTCTCGGTCAGCCAACAGGACCACAAGAAGAGCTTCTGGCTCCTCGCCCTCCAGCGGCACATCACCCCCAAGCCCAAGACGTTCTACTATACGGACGTCGCTTACGTCCCTTCTCCAGCACAAGGGGGTCAGTATACTGCCCACCGCCATAGTGCTCCTCGACACCGGAAAAAATACCCTTGAGGCTCTGGCCCTAATCGATCCATGTTGCTCGGTAAGCCGCATTCCGTCACCCGCATTTTCGCAGAAGGAGCGTGCACAGCCGTGCTGCGCTCCAAGACAACTCAGCTGTCTCGAGAGGTGGTCTTAATGGCTGACCCGCAACTCAATTGCATAACTCCAGCCCGAGCTATTAGAGCGGACATGAAGGACCCGTTAAGCAACATCGTTTTGGCGGACAACGACTGGTTCCGCCCATCTCCAGTACCTTTGGTACTCGGCGCCGACGTCTACCCAGACATCATCTTACCAGGTATCCTCAAACCAAGGCGGTCTGCCGATGGCTCAAAATTCTAAGTTTGGATGGATACTCTCTGGCACATGCACGCAATAATAATCCTTGCAATCCGCATATTGCCAGGGGGAGGAGAATGTTCATGCCAGTTCATTGCTAGTCTGAACACAGCATTGACTGAGCCCCACTCAGTGTGAGAGAGTCACTCAGTGAGACAGACTCACTCACTGAGAGAGACTCACTCACTAATACGATCCCAGATACGCTCAGCACTCTTTTTTTCATATTTTTTTTCTTTAAGAAAAGTGATTGGCAATTTTATGAATATATATATAATATATATATATACATTGTTTTGAGGAGATGCTAGTTTGCACCCCACTTCGGCCCCTTTTATGTTTTATAAATTTTAATAAAACTCAAAGGAGCCTTTAGACTGCTTGTAATGCGTGATTTACTTCTCGAACTTTCAACAATAACTATCGATAGATTAGTGATGAGCAATTTACAATGGTATTTTATGGTGGTTTAAAAATAATAGTATGTGACTTCAATATCGTGATTTGAGAAGTAAAGATATATTGTAATTCAGATATAATATTATTCAGACGGCGTTCTGCTGCGAACATGCTCCCCCCGTTGGAAGATACAAGCTTTCAACCGATGTGGTCTCGATTGGCAGAACGGCGATTTTGGCAATGGCTCTCTTGACCAGACCATTTTGTGTACGAATGACTGCTACTCTCACAATGCCGTCGTCACCCGTGATGACGCTGTCGACTCGACCAAGCGGCCACCTGAGTGGTGGTGCATTGTCCTCCTTGAGCAGCACGATGCTGCCGGCCTGAAGATTTTGCTTGGACGATCGCCATTTCCCGCGCTCTTGGAGCAATGACAAATACGATGTACACCATTTCTTCCAAAATGATTGCTGCATGTGACATATTCGCTGCCAACGGCTGAGGCGACCTATGCTTAGGTGAGTTATGTCTGGCTCGTCGATAGTGGCATTGGCTTTGCCCCAGATGAAGTGCCCAGGCGTGAGTATCTCCAAGTCTTTCGGGTTTTCTGTAATATAGCAATGCGGTCTTGAGTTAAGCATTGCGGATATTTGACAGATGACAGTTCAGAATTCGTGGAATGAGAGAAGAGAATTTCCAACGACGCGGTAAAAATTATATTTTGCGGACTTGACAGCGGCCTCCCACAATCCTCCAAAATGTGGTGAACGGGGCGGAATGAATTTCCAGTTGATTCCCAGAGCTAGCCAGTTGCGAACAATCTCATTGCGCTGGGGATCGCTTATAAACAGGTCGCGCAGTTCCTTCAGCTCATTTCGAGCACCCACGAAATTTGTGGCGTTGTCTGTCCATATTGTATGCGGTTTCCCTCGAAGGCTGATGAATCTCTTCAAGGCAGTGATAAACGATGATGTGGACAGGTCCTCTACCAACTCTAAATGCGTGGCTTTCGTTGCAAAGCATATAAAAATTGAGATGTAGCATTTCGTTGGTGAGCGATTCCTGACCTCTGATTTGACGTAGAAAGGACCGCAAAAGTCGATGCCAGTTACGTGAAACGTCGGACTTGGCTGCACACGCTCAGCTGGTAGCGGGGCCATGACTTGCTCCAGAAGTTTAGGTCGCATTCGAAAGCAGCGCACGCACCTGTAGATGATATTTGAGACAGCCTTGAGAACTCCGATGGGCCAGTATCGCTGGCGGAGTGTGGCTAGAAGGAATTGCGGACCAGCATGAAGAAATTCCAAATGATAATATGTGATAATAGCTGCGGTGACTGGGTGGCGTTTAGGCAACAATAACGGATGCTTTGCTTCATATTCCAAGTTTGAGTTCTGAAGGCGCCCGCCGATACGCAAGAGTCCCTCAGCGTCCAACAGTGGGCACAATGAACGAAGTTTGCTTCTTGTTGGAAGCGGCCTTTTTAAGCTGAGTGCTTTGTACTCTTCGGCGAAGTGCGTAAGTTGAATGTTTTTTATAAGTAAATGCGTTCCGCACTTGATATCATCAGGAGTGAGTGGACCTTTTGATCTCGTCGAATCAGATCTTTTTAGCGCTATAAATCGATACACGTATGCGAAAGTGCGCTGTAACTTGGCAAATGTGTTGTTGAATTTACAAGATGCCGATAGGTCCATCTTCGTTGATAGTACCAGCACTTTCTGGCGTCGTTCTGGAAGCTCAAAGGGATAGGCGACGTGTTGAGGCCAAGTCGAGCTGGCGGACTGTATGAATGGGGGTCCATTATGCCATAGCTGTGAGTCTAAAAGTTCCAAAGGTGTGCATCCACGTGATAAAATGTCCGCAGGGTTCAGCTGAGAGGGTACATGATGCCAGGTCATGCCCTTGGTCCGCTCTTGTATTTGTGATACCCTGTTGGATACAAAGACGTTAAACTTTGAAGGTGAATCACGAATCCATGCAAGCGCTACTGTTGAGTCGGTCCAGCAATGATATCTGCATTCGAACTGAATGCACTTGGCAATGTTTCCTATGAGCTCTAATAATAAAAGTGCAGCTGCTAGCTCAAGCTTTGGGATTGTCAGCGTCTTTAATGGGGCGACCCTTGATTTAGAGCATAGCAAATGTGATGAAAATACCCCTTGCATTTCGGATCTGACAAATACGCAAGCACCATAAGCGGCTGTGCTGGCGTCGCAAAATCCATGCAGCTCATACGTAGCCAGCGGCATCAATACAAAACGGGAGAATTTCAAGCTGCTGACAAATGAAAGTTGCGATATGAGTTTGATCCATTCGAAGTGCAGCGACTGCGACAGGCATTCGTCCCAATTGACCCTTTCCTTCCACAGTGCTTGGAGAAATACCTTTAACCTGGTAACGATGGGCGCGATCAATCCGAGCGGATCGTAAAATCTCGCTATCATTGATAATATGCTCCGCTTTGTGACTGATCCTTCGGGTACGATCTCCGCAAAGTTGAAAAGCAGGCTATCAGAGCTAGGGCTTCAAGCTAAACCAAGCGCCTTTGCAATGTTGGTGCCATCCTTGAACTCCATTAGCTTCTCACAATCGGATTCGCTTTCTCCTTTTAATGCATCAGGCTCGTTTGAGCACCACTTTCTGATTGGAAAGTGACCTTTAACCAGTAGCAGTTTTACTTGCTGTCGGATCTGAATGGCTTCTTCTATAGAGTCCCCTCCAGAAATTAAATCGTCTACGTAGAAGTCGCGACAAACTATTTTTGCAGCTAGTGGAAAGGTAGGCTCTTCGTCGTGGGCCAGTTGCTGCATCGCTCGAATTGCTAGAAACGCAGCGGGTTTGGTTCCATACGTTACTGTATCCAGGGTGTACGTCCTTATGCTTTCATTTTGGTGATCACGCCATAAGATGCATTGCAGAAATTGATCTGGATGCGTTATTCGGACACAGCGGTACATCTTACAGATGTCACCGCACATGGCAACCTTTAAAAAACGAAAATTAATTAGAATGTTGAATAATTTGGGTTGAATTGCTGGGCCTGTATGCAAAAGATCATTCAGAGATGCGCCTGATGTGGATTTGGCTGATCCATCAAAAACGACGCGCAATTTGGTGGTTGAGCTATCTGGCTTTTCTACGCCAAAGACATGTGGCCCAAATCGATGTATTCGCACATGAATGCAGAGTAGCTCTCCTTCAGCTGGTGATTTTTGTCCAATTTGTTTTCGAGCGACTTGAAACGTCGTAGAGCACGTTGATATGAGTCTCCTAGCGTGTCGAGGCTGAGCTTTGCTGGAAGCCTAACTGAATACTGCCCTGACTTTAGTCGCGTGTAGCCTTGGAGAAATAGCTGCTCACATAGTGCGTCTTCATCAGAGAGCGCAGGGGTTGTACCGCAGCAATTGTCGACTTCCCAGAATCGTTTTACAATATCCGACAGTGGATCCTCCCATGGATTAGGTTCCTTGTAAAGGGCTGAAAGGGATGTGTGTTTGTTGTGTACGCGAGAGAGTCCGCCAGACGCAATCCATCCGAGCTTGGTCTTTTGGAGCGTTGGTAGGTTATCCGCCATTCGAATTTGGCCGATGCAAATGAGATCGAAAAATAGTCCGGCACCAAGTAATATATCTATTCTTTGAGATTTGAAAAACGTTGGATCCGCGAGCGAGATGTTTTTAGGGATATTCCACCCAGAGATGTCTAACCCAAAGTGGGGCTGATAATCCGTTATACTGCGAGTAACGACTGCTGAAAATTATGTGCTGAAGCTCCTGTCACGTGACTGCGCTGATATGTCAGTGGACATGTTAGAAGATAGGGTTGATTCGCCTATACCAGATATTGATACGGCAGCATGATGAGTTTTGAGTTGGAGCTGCTTTACTAGACGAGCAGTGATAAAGTTGAGTTGAGATCCAGAATCCAGTAATGCGCGGCAGGGTATGAATACACCTGAGTGGCTCTTGGCATATAAGATGGCGGTTGGAAGCACCACATAGTCTACAGGCTGGGCATTCGTCGCTTCAGGTGCGAATTCAAGAGCAGTGCTGACGAGAGTTGAAGATGGTGGATTACTTAAAGACGATGCGTGAGGCTGGATCGTGGTTGCAGCCTGTAAGCTTGGTGTACAAAGGGCAGATGATTGAGTTGTGATGGGGCTCATGTGCAGCAACGAATGATGTTTTTGTTGACAATGCCTGCAGTGACCTGAGCGACATTGCTGCAAGCCATGGCCTTTGCGCAAGCAGTTTAGGCAAAGATGCAATCGCTTGGCCTCCTTGTGGCGCAAACTTGGGGACAAATTCAAAAACAACGGGCATTTAACAAGAAAATGCTCTTTTGAGTCGCAAAAATTACAATTTTGCTGGTAATTGTTAGATGAGGATGCAATGAATGTGTTACGATTCAATTTTTGTACATTTCTGGTAACCTGGTGACTAGGCGTAGGTGCCGTAGCGCCTTTCAAGTTTTCCATCATGCGGCATCTCTTCTCTAAGGACGCCGACATATCCGTCCACCTGGGTAGCTTATCCGTTGCAAGCGCCTCCTGACACTTTTCCTGGGTGTGGTGATCGAGCTTGTGCGATATTGTGTGTATGAGTAATCCGTCAGCCAGCTCCTCAGTTGTTGACATGGTGCTAAGCGCCCGAAGATGCGAGTTAATTTTGTCACTCAACTCACGCAACGCCTCTGCTGATCCCTTTTCAACACCTGGCAGCCCGACTATAGCCCGCACGTGGCCCTGAAAATGTAGCAACTTATTATCAAAACGCTTTATGAGTAACTCCAACGCCTTGTCGTAATTCACGTCGACAGGCTCTAACGATTTGATTGTGTTGAGAGCAGCACCATCCAAGCACGCACGTAAATGTTGTAATTTCTCAATCTTACTTAGGTCCTCATTGCTGCCAATGACAGTCTTGTACATGGCGTAAAAATCCGGCCAATCCTCGTAGGAGCCGCTGAACCTGGGCAGCTGCAATTCCGGTAGGCGAGACTTACGGTTGAACAAGTGAGCAAATGTGTGCGTACTTTCAGCAAAGCGTGGGATAGTTGTTGAATTGGCGTCAGTCATACGTCCCTTAGTGACTACATCCATTTGACGAGCGAGATTGGATTTGATCTTCCAGTGAAGAATTCGTTCATTGCTAATAGTTGGCGTTGAACAGAAGCGCATTTGGCTTTGCAAAAGTCTTTTTCACTTGTCGAATTTTCCATTCTGTTGTTGGCGAGGTAATGTTCGGTTGGTACGTTTTGTTGAGTGCTCACTGTACTCCGGCCTGTCACCAAAATTCACTTATGGAGAAGAGCTTTGCCCTTGACCACTGCGAATGTCACAGAGTGAGCAGTGCGAGAATGCGATTACCGTTTTATGTGTGCAGCGGCTTGTGTATGTGTATGTATCGAGATCAATTGTAGCGGCACTTGCATTCACATTCATATGTATGTATGTAAGTATGTAGGTATCTGCTCGACGGCTTCTTTTCTAAGCAAACGGTTGTGCTTGGCACTGATATGCACCAAACAGCTTGGTTATAATAGCCGATCTGCTAAATAACGCGATAAGATCGTTAGAGAGAAGCGCGCACTCGAGCCGGTGTGCGAAATATGTACATACATGTGTACATATGTCTGTACTTGAATTTAGTGCCTATGCTGCAGCAGCAAAAGAGCGATGAACAACGAAAATAAGATTTGCGGCAAGACGAGAAGCAAGAAAGAAAATCACGTCGGGGTCACCAATGTTTTGAGGAGCTGCTAGTTTGCACCCCACTTCGCCCCCTTTTATGTTTTATAAATTTTAATAAAACTCAAAGGAGCCTTTAGACTGCTTGTAATGCGTGATTTACTTCTCGAACTTTCAACAATAACTATCGATAGATTAGTGATGAGCAATTTACAATGGTATTTTATGGTGGTTTAAAAATAATAGTATGTGACTTCAATATCGTGATTTGAGAAGTAAAGATATATTGTAATTCAGATATAATATTATTCAGACGGCGTTCTGCTGCGAACATATATATATATATACAAATTATCCGATCGAAACTAAAAACAGTTTAGTTAAATTTTGTGGTAGTTACTTCCAACTACAAAATAAATCCACTTCAACATTTTTTGTTTGTACATACGTACGCACTCGTGCACTTTCTTAACTATAAAAAAACAAAAAAATGAATTACGTGTCCGCATTTAATCCGACAAGTTGCTTCACAAGATTGTTTCCTAATTAATGGTAATTCAGGTTCTGGGTCCGACACACAAACATACACCAGGCTCACCAGCACGTATTGTACATACATACATACATATATTCAATCCGAATATAATTGTCCATATGCATTTGAATAGACACTATATTTAACACCTTGTATTATTTAATAAACATAAACACAACCTCCAATTCAGTTTCTCAACTTATAATTTATTGCATAGTGCAAACGAATATATTTGTGCAACCACATAGTACATACATCCGATAAATAAATCCACAAATCATCTGTAAAATATGATATTCAATAAAATAAATAACAGAGCAATATTATAATAATAAATTGCAATTCCAACCAGCATATGTGCGTATATACATACATACACACACACTTACGTAAAAACCAACAGCTGCCGAACTGCATTTCTGTTTACATGTTTGTAAGCAAGTCCACACAGTCAAATATAATTATTGTTGTTCCTAGACGCACAAATAAAAACACGACAATTATAATAAATAGGATAATATTACTATTTATCTATTATAAGTGAACAAAAGCACTACACATCAACTCAAGCTCCACATTTGTCAGCGGTGTGTACTCAGCCACAATAGTGGGTATTTTATTAGTACCACAAAAAGTAAAAATAATTTGTCCGTTACCGTATTCAAAAGAATAATATAATAATAAAATTATCGACACCGAGCATCGAAATTCTTTATTATTATTTCCCTTGTTTAATAAATAATTGTATTTTTTTTAAAGTTAAATAGTGATAGAAGAGAAATCATCACTAAGGAACACAATCGAGCCCATAGGGCGGCTCAGGAGAATGTGAAACAAGTCATGACGGAATACTATTTTCCTAAAATGACCAAATTGGCTAATGAGGTGGTCCTTAACTGTATGATTTGCTTAAAAGCCAAATACGACAGACACCCAAAAAAGCAGAAACTCGGCCAGCCGCCACTTCCTCAAAAACAGGAGAAATGTTACATATCGACATTTTCTCCACAGACATAAAATTCTTTTTGACTTGCGTAGACAAATTCTCAAAGTTTGCGGTGGTCCAGCCTATAGCTTCTCGAACGATAGAAGACACGAGACCGCCCCTGCTAGTTTTAATGAATATTTTCCCTTCGGCTAAGCAGGTATATTGCGACAATGAGCTCGCATTCAAGTCAGAGACTATCAGGTCTCTGCTATTGAACAATTATGGCGTCAGCGTGGTAAACGCGCCTCCACTTCATAGTACTTCTAATGGGCAGGTAGAACGCTTTCACAGCACTCTTCTAGCTAGGTGCTTAAAGCTACAAAGGGGTATAGTTGACACGGTCGACCTCATCCTGCAGACCACTATCGAATATAACAATTCCATTCACTCAGTGGTTGAGAGAAAGCCTAAGGACATATTGCTTAGCCCTCTGCCGGAATCTACCCGCGAGGTTAGGGGCAAGATAGAAAGGGCTCAAATTCAGCAGAAAGCCAGGGTTAACCAAAGGCGTCAGAACAGAGCCTGTGAGGTAGGTGAAAAGGTCCTGGTTAAGACAAACCGCAGACTAGGCAACAAGTTATCGCCCTTGTGCATTGAAAAAAAGGTTGAAGCGGACTTGGAGACAACGGTCCTCATTGAGGGGAGGGTGGTCCACAAGGACAACCTCCGTTGAATTTAAAGCTCACTTCTTTCATTACCGTTTTCATAACAGTAGTTTTAACATTTTAGGATTACGTTCACCATACTTTCAATCATGTCAATGACAACGGCACGGGTGACGGACTACTCGCACGCGGACTACATACCAATTATGGACGGGGACATCTTACTATGGGACAGCTACGGATACGTCATTATTACGTCACACTACCAACCTCACGGACTACGAGACAATGACTGAGGAAACTATTAAACTAACGGGACTATTTCCGCAATCCCATATGAGGAAATTGCTGGAAGTCGACACTGGACACGTACTGGACATGTTGTCCGCCCTCAATGTGCACCATCGTAAGGTAAGAAGCCTCGACTTCTTGGGAACAGCCATTATGGTTGTAGCGGGCACTCCGGACGCAAACGACTTTAAGAAAGTAGAACTAATGCAGACGCAGCTGGTCACTGCAAGCAATAGGCAGATTTCAATAAAATCCAAAGTACAGGAAAAGATCAACCAACTGACCGACACTGTAAACAAAATTCTAAATTCCTCAAAAGATAAGCAGGCCGACACAGGTCTCCTTTTTGAAACCCTAAGCACACGCAACAGAATGATGATAACAGAAATAGAGAACCTTATGATTACCTTAACCCTAGAAAAAATAAATGTGATAAATCCAACAATAATTGATCACTGTGATTTACTGAATATTCTCACTGACCAAGTCACAGGGACCCCCATAACAGACATTTTGAAAGTATTTAATATTAAAGTAGAACATAAGAACAATGTAATAACTTTTATAATTCAGTTCCCTATAATAAGCAAGTAATGCAGGAAGATAACCATCGTCCACAACGGCTCCGTGCTTCAACTTCACGACAATTTCGTGGCTGATTGCGTTGGCCAGATTTTAGCGGTAGCAAATTGTTCACAAACAGCAACTGCCACATTCTGCAAGCGGTCCGAGAGAAGCAGCTGCAAGGACTCCATGCAGGAGGTACGGCTCATTGCCAAACGCAGCCGAGTCACCTCGACCCTGTCACCATAGTGGACGATCATAAACGATCGCAGCGCAATACTTAGCTATGACGATTGCGCCTCAATGAAAGTAGATGGGACAAGCCTTGTCACTTTCACGTCCCATGCCATGGTAAACGGCACGCGATACTTTAATCGCATGTGCGTGAAAAAGCGGTTCCCGGCAATAGCGGCATCCCCGTTACTATACACCAGTGGTCACGACACGGTGCTCAGCCTTCCCTACATTCATTTGAGTGAGGACAACCTTAACTACATCAAGGAGGTTAGAGACAGTGTCGCAGTCGTAAACATATCGGCAATTTCCCTCAGCATAATGTTGTTAGCTTGTGCTGTGGGAGCTGTGGTCTACTGGCTTCATCAGCTGGTGATCAAATGCCGAAACTCCCGAAAAATCTCGCAGATACTGAAAAACTTGAACGCGACCGAGGACGGTCGGTCTTCGAGAGGGGGAGTAGTTAACCACTGACTATTGGTATTTGCTGACCCAACGTTCTGGGGAGGCCAATGACCAGAGTCATGATCGCGGCGGATATGTCGCAACTATGTTGCCGGCCGCGACGGTCATCCAACACCACACACGAGGCGCTAACGCTGCACTTTTGGGGGCAGCAACGGCGACTCTGCGATAGCGACGGCGGCTCCGTGGCAGCGCAGGCGACGTAGGCTAGCTTTGCTTATTATAACCAAAATTTTATTTAATTTGTCTAAGTTTGGATATGAATAAAGCGCAGCGTACCGCTCCTGAAATCACTGCTCTTAGTTAACTCAACTGTATTTATTAATGCAAATAATCAAAACATATAAAACTGCATTTTTAAATGCACTAAATTATATATTCTTGATCACCATCAACAGCCGAGTCGATCTAGCCATGTCCGTCTGTCTGTCCGTCCGTCCGTCTGTACGCCGTAGGTCCTCCTAGTGCCCGTGCAGAACGAGTTTTTTTAATAATTTTTTAATCAATTTAATAATCGATAGCAATCGATATCAAAAACCTGTTTTTTTAGCAATTTTGGTAAATGATAAGAGCTAGAGTCACCAAACTTGACATGTAGCTTTATGTATATATATATATATATATATCAAATATCTTTCATTTTATAGCTATCACCACCTCCCCGCCACTACCTCATAGATATAAATCAAATAAATAAGCCAATTTATGCTACCAACCATTATAAGCCACAATTTAAGTGCAATATACAAATATTCTATAGCTCACAAAGATCTACTGTAGAAAATTTCATCAAGACCGGTTGAGCAACACCGAAATTATTAAAGAAAACATGTTTTGGCTGGCCACTTGTTTGAGGCAGCAAGCGCACTTTACAAGAATTTCTGTTTACATATACACCCACACATGCATGCGCGTCTTCTTTAAATCAACACCATTGCAATTGCGATTGTATTGTTTTCTGTGCTGCTATTTGAATCCGTTTTTTTCTCGTTAAGATTCAATTCTTGGTGGGGCTGTTAAGTAGAGGCGTTTGCAAATAGTGTGGCCTTTAAGAAGTTCGAGTCCTATCGAGGAATCAGATATTTTCTTTGTAAACTTATTTTTATTACTGCTGAAGCAAACGAGTGCGTAGCCCGATCTGATTTTGGTGTTGGTAGAAAAGGGTTCAGGACATTGCTTTCTTTTTAATACATTTCAAGGTAAAAAAACATAGGCTTGTATGCCTAAACTAATATTTTCCTAAAATTTCAGTAAAAATATACATCAGTTACCACTTAAATACTCATCATCGGATAAACAGCGGTCACTGAAATTAGTATTACAAAGTGAGCTAATATACAAATATCAAGTAAGTATTTATGTATAATGGATTTACCTTGGCTAGTTTTGTCTGATCTTATTGGTTTCTTTATATAAATTAATTTATTAATATTAAATAAATATATATGGTCTGGAGTGCACTACTAAGAGATTCCGAAAACACCCTGCCGAACCACCGTCGCATAAATTTTAGCTTCCTTTTACACATACTTACACATAATAAAACATACTCGTGGCTGCGGCAGCTGAAGCAAAGCGCAAGAATTTCTATATACACTCATTCATGTCTGCGGCTTTTTGAAATCTTTTAACAGAATTTCAGTTCCGATTGTATTATGTTAGGCTCTATGTTTCTTCACCGGGAGAGGGAAATTACTTTTGTTTTTATTCCCTGAACCCAGTGAAAATGGGTGAAACATAGTAGGATATAAAAAAATGGTGGCTTCATTTTGGATAATATTAAAATTTAATTTAAAATGAATATCTTACGTGCGCCAAAATTTTACTAACATTAAACAACTAAAATTGGAATTATAACAAAAAATTTGCAAAATTTCATAGTTTTATTCAAATATCTCTCATATTTCAATATTTTTTGTGCTATTCTTTCTCTATTATGAGATATCAATTTTTATACCCTGAATCAATTAAAAATTAATTTAAAGGAAATAATGTTTTTGAAAATGTATGTAACACACAGAAGGAAGCATCTCGGACCCCATAAAATATTTATATTCTTGATCAGCCGAGTCGGGAACTCCCGACTAGAGCCTCTTGTTTGGTGTTGGTGTTCTAAGTGCTTTTTGCCCTCTTAATAGTTTCTATCTAACGAACTTTACACCCTTTTTACAGTAGTCTATCGGCGAAACTTTTGACCGAAGTAATGGCTTACACTGTAGTTGCGACTCTTGTAGGGAGATTGATGGCGAAATGCGGTCGTTTATACGCAGTACAGGTCTGGTTTTAGGGGTGTGATCGTTGGATTTCGCAAACTCAGCTGACTGCCCTGTATACTCAATTTACTAGCAAAAAACTGTTCGATGTGTCTCCAGGGTCTAAAAACTTGAGTCTAGTCTTTCATCGTAACTCATTTGGCTTCTTATTTTGGATATCAAATTCGTTGGTGCAAAGTGGCACTTGGTACTTTTTATACATTGAGCTCATTGAAAATGGGTAAAAAGGGTATAATGTTTTTGTGCAGATGTAAATGTATATAACAGCCAGAAGCAAGCACCTACGACCCCATTAAGAATATATATTCTTGATCAACATTAATAGCCGAGTCGATCTAGAAATGTCTTTCTGTCCGTCCTTCCGTCCGTACGTATGTATGAACGCAACGATGTCTGAAGCTATAAGAGCTAGAGCTTGAAATTTTAGCCCCGCGCAGATCTAGTTTGTTTCCGAAAATTGATAGCTTGCCCCGTTTCCAACTAATCGATAAAAATCGATATCGACATCCTGTTTTTTGAGCAAATTGGATAAATATTCCTCAAAGAGGGTTCAGGGTATTCCCGAGTCGGGAGCTCCGGACTAGTACCTCTTATTTTTTGTTTAATACTATTGCAGAGGGTATTATAATTTTGTCGTGAAATGTGTATCGCATAGAAGGAGACATCTCCGATCCCATAAAGTATATATATTCTTGATCAGTATCAACAGCCGAGTCGAGATAGCCATGTCAGTCTGTCCGTCTGTCTGTTTCTATGCGAACTAGTCTCTCAGTTTTAAAGCTATCTTTAGGAAACTTTGCAGAAGTCCCTCCTTCCGTTGCACGCAGCACATATGTCATAACCAGCTGGATCGGACCACTATATCATATAGCTGCCATTGGAGCGATCGGTCGAAAATTAAGTTTTATGAAAAAAAATTTTGTCTCAAGATATCTTGACCAAACTCGGCATTTATTAGTTTAACTATGCTCCCCATACGTATGCAAAATACTATTAACATCGGACCACTATAACATATAGCTGCCATAGGAACAATCGGTCGGAAATTTAGTTCTTGTATGAAAAATCAAGATATCTTGAAAACCATTTATTATTTACTTTTTTTTTAAAATAATTATATATAAAATAAAAATTTTTTCTACTTTTTTTTCCAAAAAAAAATATTGTTTAAAATAAAATTTTTTTTATAAAGATATCATTTTGTTTCAAGATATCTTAACCAAACTCGGCATTTATTAGTTTTACTAAGCTCCTCATATATATCCAAAATCCTATTAAGATCGGACCACTTTATCATATTATTAAGTTTTTGTATGGAGCATTTTTTGTTTTTCATGATTTTGCGATTAAACACGGTATTTAAAGATTTCACTATGCTCCCTTCATTTTTGCAAAATCTTATTTACATCGGTTTTTGATTAAAAGCTTTTTTTTTTGTTTATCAATATACCTTGACCAAACTCGGCATTAAAAGGTTGGGTCTGCAAGGGTATTAGATCTTCGGCATGCCGAAGATAGCCCTTCTTTCTCGTTTAAGTTGCACTTAAGTCGTTTGAGCAGTACTAAGTTAAATAAATTAATTTGATAGTTCTTATTAACTTTATGTAATTAAATTACATTTAATTCAATTGCAATATACTTTATTGCATACATAAGAAAAACAAATCAAAAATCAAATCATCTGATCATAGATGGCGCAGTTAACTTACATGATATTCATAGAACTTGGCAAAAAATTACCGCCGATAGGAGGCACATACGTGCAAAAGGCTGTTAAGTTAGATGCGCTTAACGTAATTAATTTCATAGAAAATTGGCTCTTATTGCAGCGAAAAGAAAATTTCAAGCAGCTATCTTACCGATGCAGCTAAGTATCGAGGCAGCTTAGCAGATTATACTGTATATATTCTTGATCAGTATAAATAGCCATGTCCGTCCGTCCGTCCATATGTGCGAACGCAAGGATCTCAGATAATTTTCGATAACTTACTCTGTTTCCAAGCAATCAATAAAAATCGTATGGTATCTCTATATATATAACTGTTTGTCCTGACTGACTGACTGATTAGTGATCAACGCACAGCCCAAAACGTAAAAGCTAGGAAGCTGAAATTTGCACTGCAGTTACTTTATGTGACGGGGTTTCGGGAAATTCCACCCGCAAGTAAGGAAAAATGGCGAAAAACGTTTGTATGAAACTTTTTTGTTCACCATCCGATCTGCCTCAAACTCAGTTTCAAAGATCTTTGTTCAAATTCATTTGAGGGATGTTTCACACTTTTCCAAACATGTATTCCTCCTTGGTGGAAATGGGGGTCAAACATTTGGTGGTTGACGTTTCGCGCTCAAATTCATTTTCAAGGATCTATATGAAAAATCATTTTCGATGTGTTTCACATGTTTCGCAGAATCAAGTATCCTTGGGAAATGTGTGATTCTAAGATTTTTGTGGTGCAGTTTTAAATGGTGTCCGATTTGCTTCAAAGTTTTTCAGAGCTCACAAAGAACTAACAAATACATGTTCAGCGAAATATGAAAAATCGCGAAAAACGTTTGTATGAAACTTTTGTTTACCATCCGATCGCCTTAAACTCAATTTCAAAGATCTTTGTTCAAATTCATTTGAGGGTGTTTCACACTTTTCCAAACATGTATTCCTCCTTGGTGGAAATGGGGGTCAAACATTTGGTGGTTGACGTTTCGCGCTCAAATTCATTTTCAAGGATCTATATGAAAAATCATTTTCGACGTGTTTCACATTTTTCGCAGAATCAAAGCATCCTTGGGGAAATGTGTGATTCTAAGATTATTTTTGGTGCAGTTTTAAGCGGTGTCCGATTTGCTTCAAACTTATTTTCAGAGCTCTACATATGAACTTAATTTGTATGAAACTTTTTTGTATACCATCCGATCGGCCTCAAACTCAGTTTCAAAGTTCTTTGTTCAAATTCATTTGAGGGGTGTTTCAAACTTTTCAAAAATTGTATTCCTCCTTGGTGGAAATGGGGTCAAAGACTTGGTGGATGACGTTTCCCTCTCAAATTCATTTTCAAGGATCTATATGAAAAATCATTTTCGATGTGTTTCACATGTTTCGCAGAATCAAAGTATCCTTGGGGAAATGTGTGATTCTAAGATTTTTTGTGGTGCAGTTTTAAATGGTGTCCGATTTGCTTCAAAGTTTTTTTCAGAGCTCTACATAAGAACTTAACAAATACATGTTTCAGCGAATTGGGAAATTCCACCCGCAAGTATGGAAAAATCGCGAAAAACGTTTGTATGAAACTTTTTTGTTTACCATCCGATCTGCCTTAAACTCAATTTCAAAGTTCTTTGTTAAAATTCATTTGAGGGGTGTTTCACACTTTTGCAAACATGTATTCCTCCTTGGTGGAAATGGGGGTCAAAGATTTGGTGGTTGACGTTTCGCGTTCAAATTCATTTTCAAGGATCTATATGAAAAATCATTTGAGACGTGTTTCACATTTTTCGCAGAATCAAAGCATCCTTGGGGAAATGTGTGATTCTAAGATTATTTTTTGTGCAGTTTTAAGCGGTGTCCGATTTGCTTCAAACTTATTTTCAGAGCTCTACATATGAACTTAATTTGTATGAAACTTTTTTGTTTACCATCCGATCGGCCTCAAACTCAGTTTCAAAGTTCTTTGTTCAAATTCATTTTAGGGGTGTTTCAAACTTTTCCAAACATGTATTCCTCCTTGGTGGAAATGGGGGTGAAAGATTTGGTGGTTGACGTTTCGCGCTCAAATTCATTTTCAAGGATCTATATGAAAAATCATTTTCGCTTGTTTCACATTTTTCGCAGAATCAAAGCATCCTTGGGGAAATTTTGGTGAAGTTTTAAGTTTAGTCCGATTTGCTTCTGTAGTGCGTATATGCCCTTACAGAATACCCTGTACTTAAATATAAAGTATGCAGCACTTTGTTGCATACAATAACAATAATATAGTAAACGAGCCCAGAGCCACATTATGTATTGGCTCGGTCTTATATTACGCAGCGCGGTTCACTAGCCTCACTAGCTGACCGTTTATGCTTATGCTGCATATCCCACGCTCCGTCTGAGCGCATTCCGTGAGCAATATATATGCTCACTAATACAGGCATATGCGAGCTACTCACTCTCCCTCTCTTTGTAGCTGTTAACGAATAACAGCATAAGTATATATGTATATCCATAGGCTAAGCGAACATTGTAAAAACTGAATAAATTCATTCTGAACCAATATACTAAACAGCACTGACGTGCCGACTTTTACAATTAAAGAGTGCTCTTTTTACATGGCGACCGTGACAAGTGTCAGGAACATGTTAAAAAGTACTAGTACATAAATAAAAAAAATTAAAATTGGAAACCGGAGGTGCAGCAGCGGCAGCAGCAACAGCCAAGACCGTTACCCAGCTCTGGCGCGAAACCGATGTCACCCACACTCAGGCGGCCGGAGCTTGGAGCTGGACTGGAGCTGGACACATAATAAAAAAAAAAAACAAAAACATACTGAGTGAGTACAGGGCATGAGCTCTAAGGCAAAAAATAAGCCAAGACGCAGTGGCATTAAGGAGCGAATCAGACGAAGAAAGTCTGAAATCGTAAGACTCCTTTATAAATGCAAAAATCCCCTTCCATGGGACACTGCAGTGAAACTAAATGACGAACTCGAACATCTCGAGTCGTTATTAAAATCAAAGAGCGAGCCCTGTCCCTCAGCTATAAATATACAAAGAATCATCGTCCACCGCCAAGACAGATACCAGCACGCCCACGCAGATGCCCACCAGATTGTGAGGGCCCCCTCTACAGTCCCATTGCGAGGGCACCTACAGCACTAAGGAAGCAGAGTCAACCAACGCATGAGAGGCAAACCGCCGCTTATGCCTACGAGGGAATACTAAGCAACTAAGACGAGTTGCATGAGAGGCAAACCGCCGCTTATGCCTACGAGGGAATACTAAGCAACTAAGACGAGTTGCATGAGAGGCAAACCGCCCCTTATGCCTACGTGGGAAGAAGAAGAAGAAGACCCTATAACAACAGTACCGGCAGCGCCCAACATATTAAACTAAATATTAATAAATAAAACTTAAAAATTGTAATGCCCGACGACAATTGAGTCGACCGGCAAGACGTTTGGCCCGTACAGCCATTCGAAACAATAGGTAGGAAAAATACAGATTGTAAAAAAAAAAAACAAAATTTTAAGATGCGTTTTAAGCAGAAAACAAAAAAAGCAAAACAAAACCCGACTTGTAAACAATAAAAGCATCAAATTCAATAATTATAAGTAATAAAACCTCAAAATGAACGATACAAACAACAACTTGTCTTGTAAAAGTAAACGAAAACAAATTTAACATTACGCATTTGTAAATTTTTTATGAATAATTCCTTTTTAATTTTATGTATGATCCCATATTATATATGAATACTTATATTAAAAGGAAAAAAAAAGAGGATTAACAAAAAAAAATGGTCTTCTGCCTAAATTAAACCGAAAAAAAATATATATATATCTAATTGTACATAAGTACAAAAACATTACTAAACTTTGAGAATATACCAGTATTTTAAATTGAAAAGAGGAAATTAAAAAGTAATAATTCGTTCAGTTCGAATATAAGGAAATAAGTGCTCCGTTTGTCTCATTAGGTAATTCAAAATTATGATCAAGAATTAGCATGATCGAGGACACGATTAACAAAGTATATAACGATTATACTGACTTTCGTAAGCGATCCATACAAATTTTGCAAAGGCATAGAGAATTCATATCAGTATATGAGTTCGAATCCGAATATATAGAAACATTCGGCACAGTGACAAGTCCACTCTATTCATGTTCTAAAATAGAGAGCGGAATAATCTTATCTACTCTACCCTACGTCAAAATAAAAACAATTATTGACGAGCATCTGATTCTAGGGCAGACAACAATTGTCTTAGTACGTCTGCATAGGTAGTAGTCAAATAAAAAAGGAAAAGTATTTATATAGGAGTATGGGGGGAAAACAATCAAAGGCAGATGATAACACTGCCAATCTAGTTAACGTAGTAGAAGTCGTAGACACCACTCCCCATGTGCAGTTAACAAACATACTGCTAATAATACTCATTGTAATAGCCTCCGTAAACATCCTTCTGAAGATTTATCTTCTTCATAAAAAATCACTGAGGAAGCGTTACATGAGTCGAGCCAACGACTTAGACAAGGTCTAAGCCACTGCTTAAATAAAATATTTAAGTAGAGGAAGTTTACATGGACTGGTCCCAAATAAAAGAAAAGATAAAGCGGCATAGGGAAAATTTCGATAAATCATACAAGTGCCTTAATACTAGCATACCTTCCTAAAATATATACAAAATTTTCTCTCTTTTTGTGATTTTTTTATTTTTTTTTTTTTTTTTTTATTTTTAAAAGAACTACCTAATCATTATAAAAAATAAAATTATTATAAATTTTAATTTTTACCCAAACAATCAAGAGGGGAGTTTCTGCTACTCCTCTTACTCTCAAAAAAAAAAACGGTTCCCAATACACCCAAAAGGGAAAAACTTGCAAAGGCCCTTGAAGGCGCCTATATCAGTGAAGGTTTAAGCCAATCACTAGCAAACAAATACAGCACTACAACAGCTGTAAAAGCTATGACCCAAAATTGTTCAATTGATAAGGTAAAACTTATCATGCAGGCAGGCACATTCATAAATATGAATGATGCAGTCCCCAAATTTGTTAACAGCTGCACGGAGATAACAGGTCAAATTAACACTGTACTGTATTATCGACGAGGTGCAAACAATAATAATAGAGGAGGCCGAGGTTATAATCGTGGCAGAAATTACAACCACAACAATTATAACCGAGGCGGTAACAACAATAAGAATAATTACAATAACCGTGGAGGAAGACGAGGCCAAAATAGAGGAAGAGGCCGAGGTAACTCCAACCAAGGTTATAACAGTAACAATTTGAGAATGGCGCAAAATACGCCGGAAAACTCTCAGAACCCTTTAGGAAACAACCAGTAAATGTAAAGGTTCATTCCATCAATTACAGTCTTAATATATTTGTCACTTTTTATAATCATTCAACTGAAAATAAACTCACATTCCTAATAGATACTGGTGCAGATATCTCACTTTTAAAAATAAATTCAGACAATTTCAAAATTCAAGAAGAAAAAATTATAAACATCCAAGGCATAGGCCAAGGTGTAATAAAATCTCAAGGAACAACTTCAATAGAACTTCAATCAACAAAATATATTATTCCACACGAATTTCATTTAGTAGATTCCGATTTTTCAACACCGTGTGATGGAATAATAGGCATTGATTTTATAAAAAAATTCAATTGTCAATTAGATTTCAAACCAAGTGAAGACTGGTTTATAATTAGACCTCAAAATTTAAATTATCCAATTTATGTTCCGATAACATATAGTGCTGGCAACAATACAGTTCTCTTGCCAGCCAGATCCGAAGTAATTCGAAAAATAGACATTAATACAGTAAATGATTATATATTTGTTCCTAATCAAGAAATACATAATGGAATTTATGTTCCAAATACAATAGCAGCATCCAAACATGTATACATTCGCCTTCTAAACACAACTAATTTCGACCAATTGGTCAGAGTAAACAAAATCCAATATGAAAATTTAACAGATTACGACATTCATAGCACTAATCCAGAAAATAGAAGCGAACAAGTACTTTCAAAAATAAAGAAAAATTTTCCAGAACAATTCAAAAGTCAACTAACAGAATTATGCACCAAGTATAGTGATGTGTTCGGACTGGAAACCGAACCAATAGCGACAAATAATTTCTATAAACAAACATTAAGACTTAAAGATGATGAACCCATTTATATTAAAAACTACAGAAGACCGCATAGCCACGTTAAAGAAATTCAAAAACAAGTAGGGAAATTAATAATCGACAAAATCGTAGAACCGTCTTTATCCGAGTATCTTGTTAGTTCCGAAAAAATCATTACCAAATTCGGAAGAGAAGAAATGGCGATTAGTAATTGACTATCGCCAAATCAACAAAAAACTACTTTCTGATAAATTCCCACTCCCCAGAATTGATGATATTCTAGACCAACTGGGCAGAGCTAAATACTTTTCATGCCTTGACTTAATGTCAGGTTTCCACCAAATTGAACTTGAAGAAAATTCAAGAAATAAAACATCTTTTTCAACGAGCAATGGCTCATATCGCTTCACGCGATTACCATTTGGTCTTAAAATAGCACCAAATTCATTTCAGAGAATGATGACTATAGCATTCTCGGGTTTAGAACCCTCTCAGGCATTCCTTTATATGGATGACTTAATGGTGATAGGATGTTCCGAAAAACACATGATTAAAAACTTAACTGATGTTTTTAATGTATGTAGTGTGATATAAATATCTTTTCTTAATTTTGAAAGAATTGTAAAAGCACGTCAGTGCTGGTTAGCTTGAATGTTCATAATAATTTTATTCAGTTTTTACCATGAGAGCTTAGCCTATGGATATACATATATTCTTATGCTGTTATTCGTTAACAGCTACAAAGAGAAGGAGAGTGAGTAGCTCATATGCGTGTATTAGTGAGCATATATATTGCTCACGGAATGCGCTCAGACGGAGCGTGGGATCTGCAGCGTAAGCATAAACGGTCAGCTAGTGAGGCTAGTGAACCGCGCTGCGTAATCTGAGACCGAGCCAATACATAAGCTGGCTCTGGGCTGGTTTACGTTATTATTGTTATTGTATTGTATTATTGTAGCAACAAAGTGCTGCATACTTTATATTTGAATACAGGGTATTCTATATGGGCATATACGCACTACACCTCCCCTTTTAGAGAAATAACGTAACATTATGAATGTGTAGTTATTAAATGAACTTAATTATTAAGGTTTTTATTTTTTTTTTTTTTATAAAAATTTTGAATATGACAAGAAATTTAAAAATGTTGGAATATAAAAATACAAAATTATTAAAGTTATAAAAATTTATAATTTGTTTATTTGTAAAAAGTTTTTTTTTTTCATTCGGTTGATCAGGCCGTTATATATTTTTTTGGGATTCGAATTCTTAAAGAAAATTTTGGATTATTAAGAATTAAAAATTTTTAATCTATTCTTATGAACTTTTTGTTTTTTATCTTTACTATCTTTAATAAAAATGTTGTCCTTATCTTCTATTTTCTCTACTATATATGGTCCTAAATATACTGGGTCTAATTTGTGCCCTGTTTCGTTTCTTATAAGTACTTTATCTCCTACTTTTAATTCAAAATTTTTTATTTTTTCGTCATATGCTAATTTCCTATTAGCCTTGGCTTTTTCTAACATAATTCTAGCTCTTTTGTATGCTATTTCTAATCTAAACTTTATTTCCTTAGAATAGTCGTCTAAATTATAAATAGGATCTATGTAATTAGTTTTGTTTAAATCTATGAACTGTTTTGGTAGTCTGCCAAATACTAGTTCGTATGGACAATACTCATGCGTTGCTGATGGTGTCGTGTTGAAGCAATAAGTGAAATATTGAATCCAGACATCCCAATCAGATTTGTCTGCAGAGATGTATGAACGAATGTATTCATTGAAAGTTCGATGACTTCGTTCTATTGTCCCAACTGTCTGGTGGTGGTGTGCTGTTGAAGTTATGTTTTTGATACCAAGGTACTTACATAAATCTTCTATAACTGAATTTTTATATTCTGTACCCATGTCCGTAATGAACGTCTTCATTGGACCGTATTTCAGAATAAAATCTTCAAATATAGCTTTAGCTACGACTTTTGCACTTTTGTTTGGAATAGGTATGGCAACTAGATATTTTGTTAAGTCACATATCAGTGTAACTGCATATTCGTTGCCTTGCTCTGATTTTGGTAGTGGACCGATCGTGTCTACTATTACTCTATCAAAAGCATTGATTGGGGTTTCTGTAATTGTTAAAGGAGTTTTTGTATGTGATGTCACTTTTGATTTTTGGCATTTTTGACATTTTTGTATATACTCAGTAATATATCGAGTCATACCCTTCCAAAAATAATGTCTTTTGACCTTGGCCAAGGTTTTTGTAATGCCTGTGTGACCTCCTTGTATTGGATCATTATGAAATGTAGACAGTATAGCTTCTTTTTCTTTTTCTTCTTTTATTAGGGTCACCGGGTTGAGTAGCGCTACTCTTAATGTTTTCAATATTTTATTGCCCATTTGTTTGAAATTATCAATTGAAACTTGTTCAAAGATATTTTCCCACGGTGCCACTTTGAGTTGGCTGATTTCATTTATACCGGCTTGCCTTTCAAGCCTTTGGAAGAACTGACCTAAGTCAAGAATTCCATTAGTATATAAATCGCTAACATCGTATCTTGCAGTAATTTTCTTCCCATGTTTAAAGAAACATAGCATATTTTTTACATGCAAGGTCACTACTTTTCGTACATCGTCATTTTTTATGACTTCATATACGTTGGGCTTTGAAGCTTTTTCTATAGATTGCATAGGCAATTCTATTTCTTTATAATCTCCTGCGCAGGATTGCTGTCTACTTTGGTGCCTGGTAGTGACTTTCAGGACTTTATGTTGCATATCTTTGAGTTCTTTTATATTAATACGCGAAAGTGCGTCTGCTACGAAATTATCTTTCCCCTTTAGGTATTCTACTGTGAAGTCGTATTCTTCAAGCTCTAGCCGCATGCGAGTTAATTTCGAACTGGGATTAGTCATAGAAAAAAGATATGTCAATGGTCTGTGATCCGTTTTAATAGTAAAGTGTTTGCCATAAATATATGGTCTAAAATGGGTAATTGCCCAATGAATTGCCGCTAACTCTTGTTCTGTTGTGCTCTTATTGCTTTCCCCTTTTGTAAATGAACGAGATGCATAAGCTATTGGGAGCTGAATTCCTTCGCGGTTCTGAGTTAGAACCGCTCCGCAAGCCTGTTTACTAGCATCTGTTATAATGCAAAATTCTTTGCGAAAATCTGGATATTGTAATAATGTGGGATGCATAAGCTTTTCTTTAAGGTATTGGAATGCGTTTTGGCATTCACTTGACCATTCAAAAGGAACATTCTTTTTACATAATCTAGTTATGTGCCGTGAATAATCGGCGAAGTTTTTTATAAATCGACGATAATAATTGCAGAATGCTACAAATCGTCTCGCGCTGTCCGCATCATGAGGGACAGGGTAATTTTTGATGACGTCAAATTTCTTGTCATCTGGCAATACTCCTTTGTCAGTGCATTTATGACCTAAAAATGTCACTTCATGCATGAAAAATGAACATTTTTCTGGATGCAACTTTAGGTTATATTTCCTACATACATTAAAAACATCAGTTAAGTTTTTAATCATGTGTTTTTCGGAACATCCTATCACCATTAAGTCATCCATATAAAGGAATGCCTGAGAGGGTTCTAAACCCGAGAATGCTATAGTCATCATTCTCTGAAATGAATTTGGTGCTATTTTAAGACCAAATGGTAATCGCGTGAAGCGATATGAGCCATTGCTCGTTGAAAAGATGTTATATTTCTTGAATTTTCTTCAAGTTCAATTTGGTGGAAACCTGACATTAAGTCAAGGCATGAAAAGTATTTAGCTCTGCCCAGTTGGTCCAGAATATCATCAATTCTGGGGAGCGGGAATTTATCAGAAAGTAGTTTTTTGTTGATTTGGCGATAGTCAATTACTAATCGCCATTTCTTTTCTTCCGAATTTGGTAATGATTTTTTCGGAACTAACAAGAGTGGGCTGTTATACTCGGATACAGACGGTTCTACTATTTTGTCATTTATTAATTTCCCTACTTGTTTTTGAATTTCTTCAACGTGGGTATGCGGGCTTCTGTAGTTTTTAATATAAATGGGTTCATCATCTTTAAGTCTTAATGTTTGTTTATAAAAATTATATGTCGCTATTGGTTCGGTTTCCAGTCCGAACACATCACTATACTTGGTGCATAATTCTGTTAGTTGACTTTTGAATTGTTCTGGAAAATTTTTCTTTAATTTTGAAAGAACTTGTTTGCTTCTATTTTCTGGATTAGTGTTATGAATGTCGTAATCTGTTAAATTTTCATATTGGATTTTGTTTACTCTGACCAATTGGTCGAAATTAGTTGTGTTTAGAAGGCGAATGTATACATGTTTGGATGCTGCTATTGTATTTGGAACATAAATTCCATTATGTATTTCTTGATTAGGAACAAATATATAATCATTTACTGTATTAATGTCTATTTTTCGAATTACTTCGGATCTGGCTGGCAAGAGAACTGTATTGTTGCCAGCACTATATGTTATCGGAACATAAATTGGATAATTTAAATTTTGAGGTCTAATTATAAACCAGTCTTCACTTGGTTTGAAATCTAATTGACAATTGAATTTTTTAATAAAATCAATGCCTATTATTCCATCACACGGTATTGAAAAATCGGAATCTACTAAATGAAATTCGTGTGGAATAATATATTTCTTTGATTGAAGTTCTATTGAAGTCGTTCCTTGAGATTTTATTACACCTTGGCCTATGCCTTGGATGTTTATAATTTTTTCTTCTTGAATTTTAAAATTGTCTGAATTTATTTTTAAAAGTGAGATATCTGCACCAGTATCTATTAGGAATGTGAGTTTATTTTCAGTTGAATGATTATAAAAAGTGACAAATATATTAAGACTGTAATTGATGGAATGAACTTTTACATTTACTGGTTGTTTCCTAAAGGGTTCTGAGAGTTTTCCGGCGTATTTTGCGCCATTCTCACATTGTTACTGTTATAACCTTGGTTGGAGTTACCTCGGCCTCTTCCTCTATTTTGGCCTCGTCTTCCTCCACGGTTATTGTAATTATTGTTGTTGTTACCGCCTCGGTTGTTATTGTTGTGGTTGTAATTTCTGCCACGATTATAACCTCGGCCTCCTCTATTATTGTTGTTTGCACCTCGTTGATAATACAGGACAGTGTTACTTTGACCTGTTATCTCCGTGCAGCTATTGACAAATTTGGAAACGGCATCATTCATATTTATGAATGTGCCTGCCTGCATGATAAGTTTTACCTTATCAATTGAACAATTTTGGGTCATAGCTTTTACAGCTGTTGTAGTGCTGTATTTGTTTGCTAGTGATTGGCTTAGACCTTCACTGATATAGGCGCCTTCAAGGGCCTTTGCCAGTTTTTCCACCTCTTGGGTGTATTGGTTAGCCGTTTTATTTTTCTGTTGCAGATTAAGAAGCTTAGCAGATACAACTTCTACCGATTCTCCTTTTACTGCATTTGATAGTTGCGTAATGATTGCAGCAATTGTCTGCTCATTACTTATCAAATTTCTCGCATGGCCTTTTAGCTTAGTTTTTATAAGGCTTATGGCTGTTGGCTCATGTGTGCCTTTTAATGTTTCTAATAGATTCAAAGAATCTAGAAAACTTTGTAGATTTTCCGGCTTACCGTCAAACTCTGGTATCAGAGATGTGGCTAGCTTGATAAATTCTACAACTGTTTGTTCCATGTTTACTAATTTTGTGTCTTCTATTTGGTCGTTTTTCAGTAGTGACTTATCAAATGTTACCGGTGTATTTAACACCGATGGTAGATAAAGCTGGAGATCATACTTTTTATTTAAGTTTACCAGATTATCCCTTAGACGCTGTAAAACGTCTGAAGTTTGGACTCTGTGTAAACTTGTCAGTTTATTTTGACACTCGGTAACTAGACTCCTGATTTCATTGTACTCATATACAAGGATCTCAGTATGTTTAATTATGGTGGGTCTTAAAACTGGTGCGCTTTTATTAAGGCACTTGTATGATTTATCGAAATTTTCCCTATGCTGCTTTATCTTTTCTACTATTTGAGACCAGTCCATGTAAACTTCCGCTACTTAAATATTTTATTTAAGCAGTGGCTTAGACCTTGTCTAAGTCGTTGGCTCGACTCATGTAACGCTTCCTCAGTGATTTTTTATGAAGAAGATAAATCTTCAAAAGTATGTTTACTGAGGCTATTACAACGAGTATTATTAGCAGTATGTTTGTTAACTGCACATGGGGAGTGGTGTCTACGACTTCTACTACATTAACTACATTGGCAGTGTTATCAGCTGCCTTTGATTGTTTTCCTCCCATAATATATATAAATACTCTTGCTTTTTTGATTTGAAAACTACCTATGCAGACGTACTAAGACAATTGTTGTCTGCCCTAGAATCGGATGCTCGTCAATAATTGTCTTTATTTTGACGTAAGGTAGTGTAGACAAGATTATTCCGCTCTCTATTTTAGAACATGAATAGAGTGGACTTGTCACTGTGCCGAATGTTTCTATATATTCGGATTCGAACTCATATACTGATATGAATTCTCTATGCCTTTGCAAAATTTGTATGGATCGCATACGAAAGTCAGTATAATCGTTATATACTTTGTTAATAGTGTCCTCAATCATGCTAATTCTTGATCAAAAATTTTTTTTTTCAAATGAACGAATTATTACTTCTCAATTTCCTTGTTTTCAATTTAAAATTCTTGTATATTCTCAAAGTTAAATAATTTTTTTTTGTGTTTTGTACCTATGTACAATTACATATATATATATATATATATATATAGTTTTTTTTTTTTTTTTTTTTTAACGGAAATATGTGATATAAATATATTTTAATTTTTTAGTTTCTGTCATAATTCATTATAGACTGATTTACGAAAGGAAAAATTTGAGTTAGTTAGGGCATACGGTTGGCTGACAATTTTTATTTATACAATTAATAGTCCAACCGTATGTGTTAGTAAAAGCCTAACAGATTTTAGTATTTTTCAAGTAGCGCTTTCGCGCATCGGCTTGAATTAGAATTTATATTTAAAGGCAATTTAGGCATTGGCAGTTTTGCAGCCCTTATTGCGTTGCTTCGCACCAGTGCGAAGTTGTTTCTCGATGATTTCGAGATTCTTTAATTGTTCCTTTTTCTCCTGGGTCGTTGTTGCTGTCTTGATGAGATCCTGTAGGAGTCTTCTCTGTTGAAGCAGTTTGATCCTTCTTCCGCTTCGTTTAGTTTTCTTCTTTTCCCTTCTTCTGTTGTCGTGCCCGGTACTCAGCTATTGTGAGTGGGCGTGGTCCATCGTTGGGGTACACCTCTAAAGCCTCTTGCAGGCTGGGTGCATCCCTTTGCTCAACAGGAGCAGCTTCTTCCAGTCCAACGTCGCTCATTTACTTCCTGCGTTGGTGCAAAGGGCGGATTGCCTTTCACACTTTTGGTATCTGCTGCTGCTGTCCGGGGCCTATGTGCTCAGGCGGTGCCGGTGCTGGTCATCGCACAGGCTGTCTTTGGTTTACACGTTTGTCTCCTCTGTTAATTTTTTTTTTGTTGTTAAATTTTTTTTTTTTTTTTTTTTTAATATTTTGTGGGCGTGGCTTTGCGTTTTTGCACTGCTTTCAATTTGCCCTCGAATTGAATTTTACATCAAGTACTTGTTGTTCTTGCATTTTATATACTTTTTTGTTTAAATATATTTTTTTTTTGTTTAAAACACTTTTTTTTTTTTTGACACAAACGGCAAACCACTGTCACGGTCGCCATGTGATATAAATATCTTTTCTTAATTTTGAAAGAATTGTAAAAGCACGTCAGTGCTGGTTAGCTTGAATGTTCATAATAATTTTATTCAGTTTTTACCATGAGAGCTTAGCCTATGGATATACATATATTCTTATGCTGTTATTCGTTAACAGCTACAAAGAGAGGGAGAGTGAGTAGCTCATATGCGTGTATTAGTGAGCATATATATTGCTCACGGAATGCGCTCAGACGGAGCGTGGGATCTGCAGCGTAAGCATAAACGGTCAGCTAGTGAGGCTAGTGAACCGCGCTGCGTAATCTGAGACCGAGCCAATACATAAGCTGGCTCTGGGCTGGTTTACGTTATTATTGTTATTGTATTGTATTATTGTAGCAACAAAGTGCTGCATACTTTATATTTGAATACAGGGTATTCTATATGGGCATATACGCACTACAGTAGGAAATATAACCTAAAGTTGCATCCAGAAAAATGTTCATTTTTCATGCATGAAGTGACATTTTTAGGTCATAAATGCACTGACAAAGGAGTATTGCCAGATGACAAGAAATTTGACGTCATCAAAAATTATCCTGTCCCTCATGATGCGTACAGCCCGAGACGATTTGTAGCATTCTGCAATTATTATCGTCGATTTATAAAAAACTTCGCTGATTATTCACGGCACATAACTAGAATATGCCAAAACGCATTCCAATACCTTAAAGAAAAGCTTATGCACCCCACATTATTACAATATCCTGATTTTCGCAAAGAATTTTGCATTATAACAGATGCCAGTAAACAAGCTTGCGGAGCAGTTCTAACTCAGAACCGTGACGGAATCCAGCTCCCAATAGCTTATGCATCTCGTTCATTTACAAAAGGGGAAAGCAATAAGAGCACAACAGCACAAGAGTTAGCGGCAATTCATTGGGCAATTACCCATTTTAGACCATATATTTATGGCAAACACTTTACTATTAAAACGGATCACAGACCATTGACATATCTTTTTTCTATGACTAATCCCAGTTCTAAATTAACTCGCATGCGGCTAGAGCTTGAAGAATACGACTTCACAGTAGAATACCTAAAGGGAAAGATAATTTCGTAGCAGACGCACTTTCGTGTATTAATATAAAAGAACTCAAAGATATGCAACATAAAGTCCTGAAAGTCACTACCAGGCGACAAAGTAGACAAAATAAAAACTGTACAGTAGAAAATTATGAACTTCTGCCAAGGCAAAGTCATAAAAATGTATCCAAGCCCAACGTACATGCAGTCATTACAAATGATGAAGTACGAAAAGTAGTGACCTTGCGCATAACAGCATCTAAATGTTTATTTAAACATGGAAATAAAATTATCGCAAGAATTGAAGTTAGCGATTTATATACTAATGGAGTTCTCGACCTAGGTCAGTCGAAAAGAGGCCGGTATATTAAAAATCAGCCAACTCAAGGTGGCACCGAGCGAAAAGATCTTTGAGTCAGTTTCAATAGAATCTTTTAAAAATATGGGCAATAAAATATTAAAATCTTTAAGAGTAGCGCTACTCCAGCCGGTGACCCAAATAAAGATGAAAAAGAGATACAACAAATATTGTCTACATACCATGACGACCCAATTCAAGGAGGTCATAGCGGCATAACAAGAACGTTAGCGAAAATAAAAAGACACTACTACTGGAAAAATATGACACGTCATATAAAAGAGTACGTACGTAGATGTCAAAAATGCCAAATGTCTAAAACTAAGACGCACACAAAAACTCCTCTGACTCTCACAGAAACACCTGTGAATGCTTTCGATATAGTGATAGTGGATACAGTTGGTCCGCTACCCAAATCGGAAAATGGTAATGAATACATAGTCACATTAATATGTGACCTTACAAAATATTTAGTAGCCATTCCAATAAAAAGCAAAAGCGCAAATAATGTCGCAAAAGCTATATTCGAAAATTTCATACTCAAGTTTGGTCCAATGAAGACGTTCATCTCGGACATGGGAACAGAGTATAAAAACCAGATTTTAACTGATTTATGCAAGTATTTGAAGATCAAGAATCTCACCTCTACTGCATATCATCATCAAACATTAGGGACAATAGAACGAAGTCATCGAACTTTTAATGAATACATTCGTTCATACATCTCCGCAGACAAATCTGATTGGGATGTCTGGATTCAATATTTCACTTATTGCTTCAACACGACACCATCAGCAACGCATGAGTATTGTCCATACGAACTAGTATTTGGCAGACTACCGAAACAGTTCATAGATTTAAACAAAACTAATTACATAGATCCTATTTATAATTTAGATGACTATTCTAAGGAAATAAAGTTTAGATTAGAAATGGCATACAAAAGAGCTAGAATTATGTTAGAAAAAGCCAAGGCTTATAGGAAATAGAAAAAACAAAAAGTTCATAAGAATAGATTAAAAATTTTTAATTCTTAATAATCCAAAATTCTCTTTATGAATTCGAACTCCAAAAAAAAAAAAAAATAAAATAAAAATATATGACGGCCTGATCAACCGAATGAAAAAAAAATTTTTTTTACAAATAAACGAATTATAAATTTTTATACCTTTAATAATTTTGTATTTTTATACTCCAACATTTTAAATTTCTTGTTATATACAAAAAAAAATTTTTTAAATTTTTTACACAAAAAAAAAAAAAAAGAAAACCTCAATAATTAAGTTCATTTAATAACTACACATTCATAATGTTACGTTATTTCTCTGAAAGGGGAGGTGTAGTGCGTATATGCCCTTACAGAATAGCCTGTACTTAAATATAAAGTATGCAGCACTTTGTTGCATACAATAACAATAATATAGTAAACGAGCCCAGAGCCACATTATGTATTGGCTCGGTCTCATATTACGCAGCGCGGTTCACTAGCCTCACTAGCTGACCTTTTATGCTTATGCTGCATATCCCACGCTCCGTCTGAGCGCATTCCGTGAGCAATATATATGCTCACTAATACAGGCATGTGCGAGCTACTCACTCTCCCTCTCTTTGTTGCTGTTAACGAATAACAGCATAAGTATATATGTATATCCATAGGCTAAGCGAACATTGTAAAAACTGAATAAATTCATTCTGAACCAATATACTAAACAGCACTGACGTGCCGACTTTTACAATTAAAGAGTGCTCTTTTTACACTTCAAAATTTTTTTCAGAGCTCTACATAAGAACTTGACAAATACATATTTTAGCGATTTTGAAAATTCCACCCGCAACAGTGGGTAATTAGCGAAAAATGTTTGTATGAAACTTTTTTGTTTACCATCCGATCGGCCTCAAACTCAATTTCAAAGATCTTTGCTCAAATTCATTTAAGGGGTGTTTCACACTTTTCCAAACATGTATTCCTCCTTGGTGGAAATGGGGGTCAAAGATTTGGTGGTTGACGTTTCGCGCTCAAATTCATTTTCAAGGATCTATATGAAAAATCATTTTCGACGTGTTTCACATTTTTCGCAGAATCAAAGCATTCTCCGGGAAAAGTACGACTCTGAGACAATTTTGGTGCAGTTTTAAATGGTGTCCGATTTGCTTAAAATTTTTTTTCAGAGCTCTTCATAAGAACTTAATAAAAACGTGTTTCAGCGATTTGGGAAATTCCACCCGCAAATATGGAAAAATCGCGAAAAACGTTTGTATGAAACTTTTTTGTTTACCATCCGATCGGCCTCAAACTCAATTTCAAAGTTCTTTGTTCAAATTAATTTGAAGGGTGTTTCGCACTTTATGGAAAATCCAGCCCTCCTTGGTATCAATGGGGTTCAAAGATTTGGTGGTTGACGTTTCGCGCTCAAATTCATTTTCAAGGATCTATATGAAAAATCATTTTCGACGTGTTTCACATTTTTCGCAGAATCAAAGCATTCTCCGGGAAAAGTACGACTCTGAGACAATTTTGGTGCAGTTTTAAATGGTGTCCGATTTCCTTAAAATTTTTTTTCAGAGCTCTTCATAAGAACTTAATAAAAACGTGTTTCAGCGATTTGGGAAATTCCACCCGCAAATATGGAAAAATCGCGAAAAACGTTTGTATGAAACTTTTTGTTTACCATCCGATCGGCCTCAAACTCAATTTCAAAGTTCTTTGTTCAAATTAATTTGAGGGGTGTTTCGCACTTTATGGAAAATCCAGCCCTCCTTGGTATCAATGGGGTTCAAAGATTTGGAGGATGACGTTTCGCGCTCAAATTCATTTTCAAGGATCTATATGAAAAATCATTTGAGACGTGTTTCACATTTTTTCGCAGAATCAAAGCATTCTCCGGGAAAAGTGCGACTCTGAGACAGTTTTGGTGCAGTTTTAAATGGTGTCCGATTTGCTTCAAATTTTTTTTCAGAGCTCTTCATAAGAACTTAATAAAAACGTGTTTCAGCGATTTGGGAAATTCCACCCGCAAATATGAAAAAATCGCGAAAATCGTTTGTATGAAACTTTTTTGTTTACCATCCGATCGGCCTCAAACTCAATTTCAAAGTTCTTTGTTCAAATTAATTTGAAGGGTGTTTCGCACTTTATGGAAAATCCAGCCCTCCTTGGTATCAATGGGGTTCAAAGATTTGGAGGATGACGTTTCGCGCTCAAATTCATTTTCAAGGATCTATATGAAAAATCATTTGAGACGTGTTTCACATTTTTTCGCAGAATCAAAGCATTCTCCGGGAAAAGTGCGACTCTGAGACAATTTTGGTGCAGTTTTAAATGGTGTCCGATTTCCTTAAAATTTTTTTTCAGAGCTCTTCATAAGAACTTAATAAAAACGTGTTTCAGCGATTTGGGAAATTCCACCCGCAAATATGGAAAAATCGCGAAAAACGTTTGTATGAAACTTTTTTGTTTACCATCCGATCGGCCTCAAACTCAATTTCAAAGTTCTTTGTTCAAATTAATTTGAGGGGTGTTTCGCACTTTATGGAAAATCCAGCCCTCCTTGGTATCAATGGGGTTCAAAGATTTGGAGGATGACGTTTCGCGCTCAAATTCATTTTCAAGGATCTATATGAAAAATCATTTGAGACGTGTTTCACATTTTTCGCAGAATCAAAGCATTCTCCGGGAAAAGTGCGACTCTGAGACAGTTTTGGTGCAGTTTTAAATGGTGTCCGATTTGCTTCAAATTTTTTTCAGAGCTCTTCATAAGAACTTAATAAAAACGTGTTTCAGCGATTTGGGAAATTCCACCCGCAAATATGGAAAAATCGCGAAAAACGTTTGTATGAAACTTTTTGTTTACCATCCGATCGGCCTCAAACTCAATTTCAAAGTTCTTTGTTCAAATTAATTTGAAGGGTGTTTCACACTTTATGGAAAATCCAGCCCTCCTTGGTATCAATGGGGTTCAAAGATTTGGAGGATGACGTTTCGCGCTCAAATTCATTTTCAAGGATCTATATGAAAAATCATTTGAGACGTGTTTCACATTTTTTCGCAGAATCAAAGCATTCTCCGGGAAAAGTGCGACTCTGAGACAATTTTGGTGCAGTTTTAAATGGCGTCCGATTTGCTTCAAACTTTTTTCAGAGCTCTTCATAAGAACTAAATAAAAACGTGTTTCAGCGAATTGGGAAATTCCACCCGCAAATATGGAAAAATCGCGAAAAACGTTTGTATGAAACTTTTTTGCTTACCATCCGATCGGCCTCAAACTCAATTTCAAAGTTCTTTGTTCAAATTAATTTGAAGGGTGTTTCGCACTTTATGGAAAATCCAGCCCTCCTTGGTATCAATGGGGTTCAAAGATTTGGAGGATGACGTTTCGCGCTCAAATTCATTTTCAAGGATCAAAATGAAAAATCATTTGAGACGTGTTTCACATTTTTCGCAGAATCAAAGCATCCTTAGGGAAATGTGTGATTCTAAGATTTTTTTTGGTGCAGTTTTAAGTGGTGTCCGATTTGCTTCAAACTTATTTTCAGAGCTCTACATATGAACTTAATTTGTATGAAACTTTTTTGTTTACCATCTGATCTGCCTCAAACTAAAATTCAATGTTCTTTGTTCGAATTCATTTGAGGGGTGTTTCAAACTTTTCAAAAATTGTATTCCTCCTTGGTGGAAATGGGGTCAAAGACTTGGTGGATGACGTTTCGCGCTTAAATTCATTTTCAAGGATCTATATGAAAAATCATTTGAGACGTGTTTCACATTTTTCGCAGAATCAAAGCATTCTCCGGGAAAAGTGCGACTCTGAGACAATTTTGGTGCAGTTTTAAGTGGTGTCCGATTTGCTTCAAACTTTTTTTTAGAGCTCTACATAAGAACTTAATAAATACATGTTTCAGCGATTTTGAAAATTCCACCCGCAACAGTGGGTAATCAGCGAAAAATGTCCGACCGGCCTCAAACTCAATTTTAAAGATCTTTGTTCAAATTCATTTGAGGGGTGTTTCACACTTTTCCAAACATGTATTCCTCCTTGGTGGAAATGGGGGTCAAAGATTTGGTGGTTGACGTTTCGCGCTCAAATTCATTTTCAAGGATCAAAATGAAAAATCATTTTCGACGTGTTTCACATTTTTCGCAGAATCAAAGCCTCCTTAGGGAAATGTGTGATTCTAAGATTTTTTTTGGTGCAGTTTTAAGTGGTGTCCGATTTGCTTCAAACTTATTTTCAGAGCTCTACATATGAACTTAATTTGTATGAAACTTTTTTGTTTACCATCTGATCTGCCTCAAACTAAAATTCAAAGTTCTTTGTTCAAATTCATTTGAGGGGTGTTTCAAACTTTTCAAAAATTGTATTCCTCCTTGGTGGAAATGGGGTCAAAGACTTGGTGGATGACGTTTCGCGCTCAAATTCATTTTCAAGGATCTATATGAAAAATCATTTGAGACGTGTTTCACATTTTTTCGCAGAATCAAAGCATTCTCCGGGAAAAGTGCGACTCTGAGACAATTTTGGTGCAGTTTTAAGTTTAGTCCGATTTGCTTCAAAGTTTTTTTCAGAGCTCTTCATAAGAACTTAATAAAAACGTGTTTCAGCGATTTGGGAAATTCCACCCGCAAATATGGAAAAATCGCGAAAAACGTTTGTATGAAACTTTTTTGTTTACCATCCGATCGGCCTCAAACTCAATTTCAAAGTTCTTTGTTCAAATTAATTTGAGGGGTGTTTCGCACTTTATGGAAAATCCAGCCCTCCTTGGTATCAATGGGGTTCAAAGATTTGGAGGATGACGTTTCGCGCTCAAATTCATTTTCAAGGATCAAAATGAAAAATCATTTGAGACGTGTTTCACATTTTTCGCAGAATCAAAGCATTCTCCGGGAAAAGTGCGACTCTGAGACAATTTTGGTGCAGTTTTAAATGGTGTCCGATTTGCTTCAAATTTTTTTTCAGAGCTCTTCATAAGAACTTAATAAAAACGTGTTTCAGCGATTTGGGAAATTCCACCCGCAAATATGGAAAAATCGCGAAAAACGTTTGTATGAAACTTTTTTGTTTACCATCCGATCGGCCTCAAACTCAATTCCAAAGTTCTTTGTTCAAATTAATTTGAGGGGTGTTTCGCACTTTATGGAAAATCCAGCCCTCCTTGGTATCAATGGGGTTCAAAGATTTGGAGGATGACGTTTCGCGCTCAAATTCATTTTCAAGGATCTATATGAAAAATCATTTGAGACGTGTTTCACATTTTTCGCAGAATCAAAGCATTCTCCGGGAAAAGTGCGACTCTAAGACAATTTTGGTGCAGTTTTAAATGGTGTCCGATTTGCTTCAAATTTTTTTCAGAGCTCTTCATAAGAACTTAATAAAAACGTGTTTCAGCGATTTGGGAAATTCCACCCGCAAATATGGAAAAATCGCGAAAAACGTTTGTACGAAACTTTTTTGTTTACCATCCGATCGGCCTCAAACTCAATTTCAAAGTTCTTTGTTCAAATTAATTTGAGGGGTGTTTCGCACTTTATGGAAAATCCAGCCCTCCTTGGTATCAATGGGGTTCAAAGATTTGGAGGATGACGTTTCGCGCTCAAATTCATTTTCAAGGATCTATATGAAAAATCATTTGAGACGTGTTTCACATTTTTCGCAGAATCAAAGCATTCTCCGGGAAAAGTGCGACTCTGAGACAATTTTGGTGCAGTTTTAAATGGTGTCCGATTTGCTTCAAATTTTTTTTCAGAGCTCTTCATAAGAACTAAATAAAAACGTGTTTCAGCGATTTGGGAAATTCCACCCGCAAATATGGAAAAATCGCAAAAACGTTTGTATGAAACTTTTTTGTTTACCATCCGATCGGCCTCAAACTCAATTTCAAAGTTCTTTGTTCAACTTAATTTGAGGGGTGTTTCGCACTTTATGGAAAATCCAGCCCTCCTTGGTATCAATGGGGTTCAAAGATTTGGAGGATGACGTTTCGCGCTCAAATTCATTTTCAAGGATCAAAATGAAAAATCATTTGAGACGTGTTTCACATTTTCGCAGAATCAAAGCATCCTTAGGGAAATGTGTGATTCTAAGATTTTTTTGGTGCAGTTTTAAGTGGTGTCCGATTTGCTTCAAACTTATTTTCAGAGCTCTACATATGAACTTAATTTGTATGAAACTTTTTTGTTTACCATCTGATCTGCCTCAAACTAACATTCAAAGTTCTTTGTTTGAATTCATTTGAGGGGTGTTTCAAACTTTTCAAAAATTGTATTCCTCCTTGGTGGAAATGGGGTCAAAGACTTGGTGGATGACGTTTCGCGCTCAAATTCATTTTCAAGGATCTATATGAAAAATCATTTGAGACGTGTTTCACATTTTTTCGCAGAATCAAAGCATTCTCCGGGAAAAGTGCGACTCTGAGACAATTTTGGTGCAGTTTTAAGTGGTGTCCGATTTGCTTCAAACTTTTTTTTAGAGCTCTACATAAGAACTTAATAAATACATGTTTCAGCGATTTTGAAAATTCCACCCGCAACAGTGGGTAATCAGCGAAAAATGTCCGACCGGCCTCAAACTCAATTTTAAAGATCTTTGTTCAAATTCATTTGAGGGGTGTTTCACACTTTTCCAAACATGTATTCCTCCTTGGTGGAAATGGGGGTCAAAGATTTGGTGGTTGACGTTTCGCGCTCAAATTCATTTTCAAGGATCTATATGAAAAATCATTTGAGACGTGTTTCACATTTTTTCGCAGAATCAAAGCATTCTCCGGGAAAAGTGCGACTCTGAGACAATTTTGGTGCAGTTTTAAGTTTAGTCCGATTTGCTTCAAAGTTTTTTTCAGAGCTCTACATAAGAACTTAACAAATACATGTTTCAGCGAATTGGGAAATTCCACCCGCAAATATGGAAAAATCGCGAAAAACGTTTGTATGAAACTTTTTTGTTTACCATCCGATCGGCCTCAAACTCAATTTCAAAGTTCTTTGTTCAAATTAATTTGAGGGGTGTTTCGCACTTTATGGAAAATCCAGCCCTCCTTGGTATCAATGGGGTTCAAAGATTTGGAGGATGACGTTTCGCGCTCAAATTCATTTTCAAGGATCTATATGAAAAATCATTTGAGACGTGTTTCAATTTTGGTGCAGTTTTAAATGGTGTCCGATTTGCTTCAAATTTTTTTTCAGAGCTCTTCATAAGAACTAAATAAAAACGTGTTTCAGCGATTTGGGAAATTCCACCCGCAAATATGGAAAAATCGCAAAAACGTTTGTATGAAACTTTTTTGTTTACCATCCGATCGGCCTCAAACTCAATTTCAAAGTTCTTTGTTCAACTTAATTTGAGGGGTGTTTCGCACTTTATGGAAAATCCAGCCCTCCTTGGTATCAATGGGGTTCAAAGATTTGGAGGATGACGTTTCGCGCTCAAATTCATTTTCAAGGATCAAAATGAAAAATCATTTGAGACGTGTTTCACATTTTTCGCAGAATCAAAGCATCCTTAGGGAAATGTGTGATTCTAAGATTTTTTTTGGTGCAGTTTTAAGTGGTGTCCGATTTGCTTCAAACTTATTTTCAGAGCTCTACATATGAACTTAATTTGTATGAAACTTTTTTGTTTACCATCTGATCTGCCTCAAACTAACATTCAAAGTTCTTTGTTTGAATTCATTTGAGGGGTGTTTCAAACTTTTCAAAAATTGTATTCCTCCTTGGTGGAAATGGGGTCAAAGACTTGGTGGATGACGTTTCGCGCTCAAATTCATTTTCAAGGATCTATATGAAAAATCATTTGAGACGTGTTTCACATTTTTCGCAGAATCAAAGCATTCTCCGGGAAAAGTGCGACTCTGAGACAATTTTGGTGCAGTTTTAAGTGGTGTCCGATTTGCTTCAAAGTTTTTTTCAGAGCTCTACATAAGAACTTAATAAATACATGTTTCAGCGATTTTGAAAATTCCACCCGCAACAGTGGGTAATCAGCGAAAAATGTCCGATCGGCCTCAAACTCAATTTTAAAGATCTTTGTTCAAATTCATTTGAGGGGTGTTTCACACTTTTCCAAAAATGTATTCCACCTTGGTGGAAATGGGGTCAAAGATTTGGTGGTTGACGTTTCCCGCTCAAATTCATTTTCAAGGATCTATATGAAATATCATTTGAGACGTGTTTCACATTTTTCGCAGAATCAAAGCATCCTCCGGGAAAAGTGCGACTCTAAGACAATTTTGGTGAAGTTTTAAGTTTAGTCCGATTTGCTTCAAAGTTTTTTTCAGAGCTCTACATAAGAACTTAACAAATACATGTTTCAGCGAATTGGGAAATTCCACCCGCAAATATGGAAAAATCGCGAAAAACGTTTGTATGAAACTTTTTTGTTTACCATCCGATCGGCCTCAAACTCAATTTCAAAGTTCTTTGTTCAAATTAATTTGAGGGGTGTTTCACACTTTATGCAAAATGCATCCCTCCTTGGTGGATCAATGGGGTTCAAAGATTTGGTAGTTGACGTTTCCCGCTCAAATTCATTTTCAAGGATCTATATGAAAAATCATTTGAGACGTGTTTCACATTTTTCGCAGAATCAAAGCATCCTTGGGGAAATGTGTGATTCTAAGATTTTTTTGGTGCAGTTTTAAGTGGTGTCCGATTTGCTTCAAACTTATTTTCAGAGCTCTACATATGAACTTAATTTGTATGAAACTTTTTTGTTTACCATCCGATCTGCCTCAAACTAAACTTCAAAGTTCTTTGTTCAAATTCATTTGAGGGGTGTTTCAAACTTTTCAAAAAATGTATTCCTCCTTGGTGGAAATGGGGTTCAAAGATTTGGTGGATGACGTTTCGCGTTGAAATTCATTTTCAAGGATCTATATGAAAAATCATTTGAGACGTGTTTCACATTTTTTCGCAGAATCAAAGCATTCTCCGGGAAAAGTGCGACTCTGAGACAATTTTGGTGCAGTTTTAAGTGGTGTCCGATTTGCTTCAAACTTATTTTCAGAGCTCTACATATGAACTTAACAAAACATTTTCAGCGATTGAAAATTCCACCAAATGTGGAAAAATCGCGAAAAACGTTTGTATGCAACTTTTTTGTTTACCATCCGATCGGCCTCAAACTCAATTTCAAAGATCTTTGTTCAAATTCATTTGAGGGGTGTTTCAAACTTTTCAAAAAATGTATTCCTCCTTGGTGGAAATGGGGTTCAAAGATTTGGTGGATGACGTTTCGCGTTGAAATTCATTTTCAAGGATATATATGAAAAATCATTTTCGACGTGTTTCACATTTTTCGCAGAATCAAAGCATTCTCCGGGAAAAGTGCGACTCTAAGATAATTTTGGTAAAGTTTTAAGTGGTGTCCGATTTGCTTCAAACTTTTTTTCAGAGCTCTTCATAAGAACTTAATAAATACATGTTTCAGCGATTTGGGAAATTCCACCCGCAAATATGGAAAAATCGCGAAAAACGTTTGTATGAAACTTTTTTGTTTACCATCCGATCGGCCTCAAACTCAATTTCAAAGTTCTTTGTTCAAATTAATTTGAGGGGTGTTTCGCACTTTATGGAAAATCCAGCCCTCCTTGGTATAAATGGGGTTCAAAGATTTGGAGGATGACGTTTCGCGCTCAAATTCATTTTCAAGGATCAAAATGAAAAATCATTTGAGACGTGTTTCACATTTTTCGCAGAATCAAAGCATCCTTAGGGAAATGTGTGATTCTAAGATTTTTTTTGGTGCAGTTTTAAGTGGTGTCCGATTTGCTTCAAACTTATTTTCAGAGCTCTACATATGAACTTAATTTGTATGAAACTTTTTTGTTTACCATCCGATCTGCCTCAAACTAAAATTCAAAGTTCTTTGTTCAAATTCATTTGAGTGGTGTTTCAAACTTTTCAAAACATGTATTCCTCCTTGGTGGAAATGGGGTCAAAGACTTGGTGGATGACGTTTCGCGCTCAAATTCATTTTCAAGGATCTATATGAAAAATCATTTTCGACGTGTTTCACATTTTTCGCAGAATCAAAGCATTCTCCGGGAAAAGTGCGACTCTAAGATAATTTTGGTAAAGTTTTAAGTGGTGTCCGATTTGCTTCAAACTTTTTTTCAGAGCTCTTCATAAGAACTTAATAAATACATGTTTCAGCGATTTTGAAAATTCCACCCGCAACAGTGGGTAATCAGCGAAACATGTCCGATCGGCCTCAAACTCAATTTCAAAGGTCTTTGTTCAAATTCATTTGAGGGGTGTTTCACACTTTTCCAAACATGTATTCCTCCTTGGTGGAAATGGGGGTCAAAGATTTGGTGGTTGACGTTTCGCGCTCAAATTCATTTTCAAGGATCTAAATGAAAAATCATTTGAGACGTGTTTCACATTTTTCGCAGAATCAAAGCATCCTTGGGGAAATGTGTGATTCTAAGATTTTTTTTGGTGCAGTTTTAAGTGGTGTCCGATTTGCTTCAAACTTATTTTCAGAGCTCTACATATGAACTTAATTTGTATGAAACTTTTTTGTTTACCATCCGATCTGCCTCAAACTAAACTTCAAAGTTCTTTGTTCAAATTCATTTGAGGGGTGTTTCAAACTTTTCAAAAATGTATTCCTCCTTGGTGGAAATGGGGTCAAAGACTTGGTGGATGACGTTTCGCGCTCAAATTCATTTTCAAGGATATATATGAAAAATCATTTTCGACGTGTTTCACATTTTTCGCAGAATCAAAGCATTCTCCGGGAAAAGAGCGACTCTAAGACAATTTTGGTGCAGTTTTAAGTGGTAGTCCGATTTGCTTCAAACTTTTTTTCAGAGCTCTTCATAAGAACTTAATAAAACAGTTTCAGCGAATTGGGAAATTCCACCGCAAATGTGGAAAATCGCAAAACGTTTGTATGAAACTTTTTTGTTTACCATCCGATCGGCCTTAAACTCAATTTCAAAGTTCTTTGTTCAAATTCATTTGAGGGGTGTTTCACACTTTATGGAAAATGCATTCCTCCTTGGTAGAAATGGGGTTCAAAGATTTGGTGGATGACGTTTCGCGCTCAAATTCATTTTCAAGGATCTAAATGAAAAATCATTTGAGACGTGTTTCACATTTTTCGCAGAATCAAAGCATCCTTCGGGGAAATGTGTGATTCTAAGATTATTTTTGGTGCAGTTTTAAGTGGTGTCCGATTTGCTTCAAACTTATTTTCAGAGCTCCTCAAAGAACTTAATAAAATTTCAGCGATTGGGAAATTCCACCAAATATGGAAAACTTAAAACTTTGTATGAAACTTTTTTGTTTACCATCCGATCTGCCTCAAACTCAAACTTCAAAGTTCTTTGTTCAAATTCATTTGAGGGGTGTTTCAAACTTTTCCAAAAATGTATTCCTCCTTGGTGGAAATGGGGTTCAAAGATTTGGTGGATGACGTTTCGCGCTCAAATTCATTTTCAAGGATCTATATGAAAAATCATTTGAGACGTGTTTCACATTTTTCGCAGAATCAAAGCATTCTCCGGGAAAAGTGCGACTCTAAGATTATTTTGGTGCAGTTTTAAGTTGTAGTCCGATTTGCTTCAAACTTTTTTTCAGAGCTCTTCATAAGAACTAAATAAAAACGTGTTTCAGCGATTTGGGAAATTCCACCCCCCAATATGGAAAAATCGCAAAAACGTTTGTATGAAACTTTTTTGTTTACCATCCGATCTGCCTCAAACTAAAATTCAAAGTTCTTTGTTCAAATTCAATTGAGGGGTGTTTCACACTTTATGGAAAATGTATCCCTCCTTGGTATAAATGGGGTTCAAAGATTTGGTGGATGACGTTTCGCGCTCAAATTCATTTTCAAGGATCAAAATGAAAAATCATTTGAGACGTGTTTCACATATTTCGCAGAATCAAAGCATCCTTGGGGAAATGTGCGGCTCTAAGATTTTTTTTGGTGAAGTTTTAAGTTTAGTCCGATTTGCTTCAAACTTTTTGTTTACCATCCGATCTGCCTCAAACTAAAATTCAAAGTTCTTTGTTCAAATTCAATTGAGGGGTGTTTCAAACTTTTAAAAAAATGTATGCCTCCTTGGTGGAAATGGGATTAATGACCTGGTGGATGACGTTTCGCGCTCAAATTCATTTTCAAGGATCTATATGAAAAATCATTTGAGACGTGATTCACATTTTTCACAGAATCAAAGCATTCTCCGGGAAAAGTGCGACTCTAAGATTTTTTTGGTGCAGTTTTAAGTGGTGTCCGATTTGCTTCAAACTTTTTTTTAGAGCTCTACATAAGAACTTAATAAATACATGTTTCAGCGATTTTGAAAATTCCACCCGCAAAAGTGGGTAATCAGCGAAACATGTCCGATCGGCCTCAAACTCAATTTCAAAGATCTTTGTTCAAATTCATTTAAGGGATGTTTCACACTTTTCCAAACATGTATTCCTCCTTGGTGGAAATGGGGGTCAAAGATTTGGTGGTTGACGTTTCGCGCTCAAATTCATTTTCAAGGATCTATATGAAAAATCATTTGAGACGTGTTTCACATTTTTCGCAGAATCAAAGCATCCTTGGGGAAATGTGTGATTCTAAGATTTTTTTGGTGCAGTTTTAAGTGGTGTCCGATTTGCTTCAAACTTATTTTCAGAGCTCTACATATGAACTTAATTTGTATGAAACTTTTTTGTTTACCATCCGATCTGCCTCAAACTAAACTTCAAAGTTCTTTGTTCAAATTCATTTGAGGGGTGTTTCAAACTTTTCAAAAATGTATTCCTCCTTGGTGGAAATGGGGTCAAAGACTTGGTGGATGACGTTTCGCGCTCAAATTCATTTTCAAGGATCTATATGAAAAATCATTTGAGACGTGTTTCACATTTTTCGCAGAATCAAAGCATTCTCCGGGAAAAGTGCGACTCTAAGATTTTTTTGGTGCAGTTTTAAGTGGTAGTCCGATTTGCTTCAAAGTTTTTTTCAGAGCTCTACATAAGAACTTAACAAATACATGTTTCAGCGAATTGGGAAATTCCACCCGCAAATATGGAAAAATTGCGAAAAACGTTTGTATGAAACTTTTTTGTTTACCATCCGATCGGCCTCAAACTCAATTTCAAAGTTCTTTGTTCAAATTCATTTGAGGGGTGTTTCACACTTTTGCAAAATGTATCCCTCCTTGGTGGAAATGGGGGTCAAAGATTTGGTGGATGACGTTTCGCCCTCAAATTCATATTCAAGGATCTATATGAAAAATCATTTGAGACGTGTTTCACATTTTTCGCAGAATCAAACCATCCTCGGGGAAATGTGCGATTCTAAGATTTTTTTGGTGCAGTTGTAAGTGGTGTCCGATTTGCTTCAAACTTTTTTTCAGAGCTCTATATAAGAACTTAATAAATACATGTTTCAGATTTGGGAAATTCCACCCGCAAATTGGAAAATCGAAAAACGTTTGTATGAAACTTTTTTGTTTACCATCCGATCGGCCTCAAACTCAATTTCAAAGTTCTTTGTTCAAATTCATTTGAGGGGTGTTTCACACTTTTCCAAAAATGTATTCCTCCTTGGTATGGAAATGGGGTCAAAGATTTGGTGGATGACGTTTCGCGCTCAAATTCATTTTCAAGGATCTATATGAAAAATCATTTGAGACGTGTTTCACATTTTTCGCAGAATCAAAGCATTCTCCGGGGAAAAGTGCGACTCTAAGATATTTTTGGTGAAGTTTTAAGTTTAGTCCGATTTGCTTCAAACTTTTTTTCAGAGCTCTTCATAAGAACTTAATAAAAACGCGTTTCAGCGATTTGGGAAATTCTACACGCAAGTGTGGAAAAATCGCGAAAAACGTTTGTATGAAACTTTTTGTTTACCATCCGATCGGCCTCAAACTCAATTTCAGAGTTCCTTGTTCATATTAATTTGAGGGGTGTTTCAAACTTTTCAAAAAATGTATTCCTCCTTGGTGGAAATGGGGTCAAAGACTTGGTGGATGACGTTTCGCGCTCAAATTCATTTTCAAGGATCTATATGAAAAATCATTTGAGACGTGTTTCACATTTTTCGCAGAATCAAAGCATCCTCCGGGAAAAGAGCGACTCTAAGATTTTTTTGGTGCAGTTTTAAGTTTAGTCCGATTTGCTTCAAACTTTTTTTCAGAGCTCTTCATAAGAACTTAATAAAAACGCGTTTCAGCGATTTGGGAAATTCTACACGCAAGTGTGGAAAAATCGCGAAAAACGTTTGTATGAAACTATTTTGTTTACCATCCGATCGGCCTCAAACTCAATTTCAGAGTTCCTTGTTCATATTAATTTGAGGGGTGTTTCGCACTTAATGGAAAATGCATCCCTCCTTGGTATAAATGGGGTTCAAAGATTTGGTGGATGACGTTTCGCGCTCAAATTCATTTTCAAGGATCTATATGAAAAACCATTTGAGAGGTGTTTCAAATTTTTCGCAGAATCAAAGCATCCTTGGGGAAATGTATGATTCTAAGATTTTTTTTGGTGCAGTTTTAAGTGGTGTCCGATTTGCTTCAAACTTATTTTCAGAGCTCTACATATGAACTTAATTTGTATGAAACTTTTTTGTTTACCATCCGATCTGCCTCAAACTAAAATTCAAAGTTCTTTGTTCAAATTCATTTGAGGGGTGTTTCAAACTTTTCAAAACATGTATTCCTCCTTGGTGGAAATGGGGTCAAAGACTTGGTGGATGACGTTTCGCGCTCAAATTCATTTTCAAGGATCTATATGAAAAATCATTTGAGACGTGTTTCACATATTTCGCAGAATCAAAGCATCCTTGGGGAAATGTGTGATTCTAAGATTTTGTTTGGTGCAGTTTTAAGTGGTGTCCGATTTGCTTCAAACTTATTTTCAGAGCTCTACATATGAACTTAATAAATACATGTTTCAGCGATTTTGAAAATTCCACCCCAAAAGTGGGTAACACAAAAAGCCATCCGATCTGCCTCAAACTCAACTTTAAAGATCTTTGTTCCAATTCATTTGAGGGATGTTTCACACTTTTCCAAACATGTATTCCTCCTTGGTGGAAATGGGGGTCAGAGATTTGGTGGTTGACGTTTCGCGCTCAAATTCATTTTCAAGGATCTATATGAAAAATCATTTGAGACGTGTTTCACATTTTTCGCAGAATCAAAGCATCCTTGGGGAAATGTGTGATTCTAAGATTTTTTTTGGTGCAGTTTTTAGTGGTGTCCGATTTGCTTCAAACCTATTTTCAGAGCTCTACATATGAACTTAATTTGTATGAAACTTTTTTGTTTACCATCCGATCTGCCTCAAACTAAACTTCAAAGTTCTTTGTTCAAATTCATTTGAGGGGTGTTTCAAACTTTTCAAAAATGTATTCCTCCTTGGTGGAAATGGGGTTAAAGACCTGGTGGATGACGTTTCGTGCTCAAATTCATTTTCAAGGATCTATATGAAAAATCATTTGAGACGTGTTTCACATTTTTCGCAGAATCAAAGCATTCTCCGGGAAAAGAGCGACTCTAAGACAAATTTTGGTGAAGTTTTAAGTTTAGTCCGATTTGCTTCAAACTTTTTTTCAGAGCTCTTCATAAGAACTTAATAAAAACGTGTTTCAGCGATTTGGGAAATTCCACCCGCAAGTGTGGAAAAATCGCGAAAAACGTTTGTATGAAACTTTTTTGTTTACCATCCGATCGGCCTCAAACTCAATTTCAAAGTTCTTTGTTCAAATTAATTTGAGGGGTGTTTCGCACTTAATGGAAAATGCATCCCTCCTTGGTATAAATGGGGTTCAAAGATTTGGTGGATGACGTTTCGCGCTCAAATTCATTTTCAAGGATCTATATGAAAAATCATTTGAGACGTGTTTCACATTTTTCGCAGAATCAAAGCATTCTCCGGGAAAAGTGCGACTCTAAGACAATTTTGGTGAAGTTTTAAGTTTAGTCCGATTTGCTTCAAACTTTTTTTCAGAGCTCTTCATAAGAACTTAATAAAAACGTGTTTCAGCGATTTGGGAAATTCCAACTCAATTTCAAAGTTCTTTGTTCAAATTCATTTAAGGGGTGTTTCAAACTTTTCAAAAATGTATTCCTCCTTGGTGGAAATGGGGTTCAAAGATTTGGTGGATGACGTTTCGCGCTCAAATTCATTTTCAAGGATCTAAATGAAAAATCATTTGAGACGTGTTTCACATTTTTCGCAGAATCAAAGCATCCTTGGGGAAATGTGTGATTCTAAGATTTTTTTGGTGCAGTTTTAAGTGGTGTCCGATTTGCTTCAAACTTATTTTCAGAGCTCTACATATGAACTTAATTTGTATGAAACTTTTTTGTTTACCATCCGATCTGCCTCAAACTAAACTTCAAAGTTCTTTGTTCAAATTCATTTGAGGGGTGTTTCACACTTTTCCAAAAATGTATTCCTCCTTGGTGGAAATGGGGTTCAAAGATTTGGTGGATGACGTTTCGCGTTCAAATTCATTTTCAAGGATATATATGAAAAATCATTTGAGACGTGTTTCACATTATTCGCAGAATCAAAGCATCCTTGGGGAAATGTGTGATTCTAAGATGTTTTTTGGTGCAGTTTTAAGTGGTGTCCGATTTGCTTCAAACTTTTTTTTAGAGCTCTACATAAGAACTTAATAAATACATGTTTCAGCGATTTTGAAAATTCCACCCGCAAAAGTGGGTAATCAGCGAAACATGTCCGATCGGCCTCAAACTCAGTTTCAAAGATCTTTGTTCAAATTCATTTAAGGGGTGTTTCAAACTTTTCAAAAAATGTATTCCTCCTTGGTGGAAATGGGGTCAAAGACTTGGTGGATGACGTTTCGCGCTCAAATTAATTTTCAAGGATCTATATGAAAAATCATTTGAGACGTGTTTCACATTTTTCGCAGAATCAAAGCATTCTCCGGGAAAAGTGCGACTCTGAAGTGAAGTTTTAAGTTTAGTCCGATTTGATTCAAACTTTTTTTCAGAGCTCTTCATATGAACTTAATAAATACGTGTTTCAGCGATTTGGCAACTTCCACACGCAAGTATGGAAAATCGCGATAAACGTTTGTATGAAACTTTTTTGTTTACCATCCGATCGGCCTCAAACTCAATTTCAAAGTTCTTTGTTCAAATTAATTTCGCACTTTATGGAAAATCCATCCCTCCTTGGTATAAATGGGGTTCAAAGATTTGGTGGTTGACGTTGCGCGCTCAAATTTATTTTCAAGGATCTACACGAAAAATCATTTGAGACGTGTTTCACATTTTTCGCAGAATCAAAGCATCCTTGGGGAAATGTGTGATTCTAAGATTTTTTTTGGTGCAGTTTTAAGTGGTGTCCGATTTGCTTCAAACTTATTTTCAGAGCTCTACATATGAACTTAATTTGTATGAAACTTTTTTGTTTACCATCCGATCTGCCTCAAACTAAACTTCAAAGATCTTTGTTCCAATTGATTTGAGGGATGTTTCACACTTTTCCAAACATGTATTCCTCCTTGGTGGTAATGGGGGTCAGAGATTTGGTGGTTGACGTTTCGCGCTCAAATTCATTTTCACGGATCTATATGAAAAATCATTTGAGACGTGTTTCACATTTTTCGCAGAATCAAAGCATCCTTGGGGAAATGTGTGATTCTAAGATTTTTTTGGTGCAGTTTTAAGTGGTGTCCGATATGCTTCAAACTTATTTTTAGAGCTCTACATATGAACTTAATAAATACATGTTTCATCGAATTGGAAATGAATTCCACCCGCAAATATGGTAAAATCGAAACTAATTTGTATGAAACTAACTTTTGTTTACCATCCGATCGGCCTCAAACTCAATTTCAAAGTTCTTTGTTCAAATTAATTTGAGTGGTGTTTCGCACTGTATGGAAAATCCATCCCTCCTTGGTATAAATAGGGTTCAAAGATTTGGTGGATGACGTTTCGCGCTCAAATTCATTTTCAAGGATCTATATGAAAAATCATTTGAGACGTGTTTCACATTTTTCGCAGAATCAAAGCATCCTTGGGGAAATGTGTGATTCTAAGATTTTTTTTGGTGCAGTTTTAAGTGGTGTCCGATTTGCTTCAAACTTATTTTCAGAGCTCTTCATAAGAACTTATTAAATACATGTTTCAGCGATTTTGAAAATTCCACCCGCAACAGTGGGTAATTAGCGAAAAAAGTTTGTATGAAATTTTTTTGTTTACCATCCGATCGGCCTCAAACTCAATTTCAAAGATCTTTGTTCAAATTCATTTGAGGGGTGTTTCGCACTTTATGGAAAATCCATCCCTCCTTGGTATAAATGGGGTTCAAAGATTTGGTGGATGACGTTTCGCGCTCAAATTCATTTTCAAGGATCTATATGAAAAATCATTTGAGACGTGTTTCACATTTTTCGCAGAATCAAAGCATCCTTGGGGAAATGTGTGATTCTAAGATTTTTTTTGGTGCAGTTTTAAGTGGTGTCCGATTTGCTTCAAACTTATTTTCAGAGCTCTACATAAGAACTTATTAAATACATGTTTCAGCGATTTTGAAAATTCCACCCGCAACAGTGGGTAATTAGCGAAAAAAGTTTGTTTGAAACTTTTTTGTTTACCATCCGATCGGCCTCAAACTCAGTTTCAAAGTTCTTTGTTAAAATTCATTTGAGGGGTGTTTCGCACTTTATGGAAAATCCATCCCTCCTTGGTATAAATGGGGTTCAAAGATTTGGTGGATGACGTTTCGCGTTCAAATTCATTTTCAAGGATATATATGAAAAATAATTTTCGACGTGTTTCACATTTTTCGCAGAATCAAAGCATCCTTGGGGAAATGTGTGATTCTAAGATTTTTTTTGGTGCAGTTTTAAGTGGTGTCCGATTTGCTTCAAACTTATTTTCAGAGCTCTACATATGAACTTAATTTGTATGAAACTTTTTTGTTTACCATCTGATCTGCCTCAAACTAAACTTCAAAGATCTTTGTTTAAATTCATTTGAGGGGTGTTTCAAACTTTTCAAAAAATGTATTCCTCCTTGGTGGAAATGGGGTCAAAGACTTGGTGGATGACGTTTCGTGCTCAAATTCATTTTCAAGGATCTATATGAAAAATCATTTTCGACGTGTTTCGCATTTATTTATTTATTTATTTATTAATGGTCGACAAAACGAGTGTCTTCCTCATTATACATACAATACATAATGGAATTATATGCTAAAAGCCTAGTTAGATAACACAGTTCTCTAAATAGCATCACCGACCGATGGAGGTGTTTTAGTTGCCAGTCCGGCCAGCTGTGCCCCTTTTCACAGCTAAATTTGTCAGTGACGCTATTAGAGCCTACATCTAAGCAGAAGGGTGTAAGTAGGAAAAAAGTGTTCTTAAGTAAAATTAAAGATAATCTTAGTTTGCTATATTAATTAATAAAATAAAATAAATAAAAAAAATGAAAGTAAGAAGATTGTTAATAAAGTAAAGAAATTTAAGCTAGATATATAGAGTGTTAAGTAGATAGGACAGAGAGAAAAGTAATGGGAAATCACCGACCCGGTGGGGGAAAATGTACAGCCTGTCCGGCAAGCTATGCCCCTGCTCATAGGGAATGGTCAGTGACTTCCCGAAGGTATCCTGAAAGCAACGATTTTATTAGGGGTAGAGAAAGTTCTATAGAGAAAAAGTGATGCAAACTATTATAATTTTTACATAGCACGCGAAAAGGATTGTGCATAGCGTAGTCTGTTGTGCACGTAGACAGGAATAAGGGGCGGTAATTTCTTGTTGGTCTAGACGGAACAGAGAATTGAAGACGCCCTAGCAGAAAAGGAGAATCTATATCGCCAATAATCAACTTATGTAGAAGGACAACACCAAGAATTGTCCTACGGTTGGTTAATGACGGAAGGTTAAGAAGAAGCAGCCTGCTGGAGTAGGATGGCAAACGAAGATCAGAGTCATTACTAGCTTTATCCATCCCGAAAGAAAAAGAAGTTGGCAAACTTGAAGATTTACGCTTCAAGTTTACAAAATTGTAAAACTGTCTCGGATTTTGGGCAAATTGCCTTTTACAACGAGTTAGATAATTCTCATAGCATTGAGAATTCAGAAGAAAGAAGTTCGACTTGGCTATGGAATATTTAGCCAAGTCTGTACACGAACCAGACTTTTTAAACTTTTTAAAATATTTAGATTTTAAGTTTTTAAGATGTGACAATCTGGGAGTAAACCAGGGTGGTTTTAAAGAAGTAGTCGAAGGAATTGACTTGGGAATACTCATATCTAAGAGGGAGTTTAGGGTGCTATAAAAAAAAGTAATAGCAGTATTCATATCAACCGAGTTATATAAGAAAGACCAATCGGTTGCATAAATAAGCTGCTTCAGCAATGAATGATTTCCTTTGCGAAAGCAGCGGCGGGGCTTATTGGCTGATGAGCACGAAATGAGACGATTACAATTGAACATTGTAATATCTAAAGTAGGATGATATACATCCTCAGGAAGAGATAAAGGAGGGTACCTAGACACATTAGAAATAAGGTAGTCGTTAACAAATACAAGGTCAAGTGTTCTATTCAAATGATTAGAAATTGAATTGATTTGAAACAACGAAAGATCAAGCATGCAGTCTATAAAATCATGCTGTGCTTAGGGCACTAGATAATTTTCGGCAGTGAATAATGACCAAGAGAGAGAAATCACCCAACACCATAAATAGATCATTATCACGCACGTGTGAAGAAAGTTCTTTAATACAAGTAATATGTTTCATATAAACTTGAATATCAGAAGAAGGAGGGACATAAGAGCATGTAATATAGATATATCGTGTAGGAAAAGACCACTTAACTGAGACAATCTCACCGTCAGTAGGCGTACAAAAACGGAAAAGTTCTGACTGGAGAGTGGCTTTAACGGCAATTTAAACCCCACCCCCTCGAGTCGGCCGATCATTTCTATGCAAAATAAAACTATTCGAAAATACCTCAAAATCGGATATTGTTGAATTTAACCATGTTTCAGAAAATGCTGATATATCCGAGTCGAAGGAAGTACTGGCCATGAAAAGATTTTTAAGCTTTGAAATAAGACCTCTGACAATTTGATAATGAATACAGATTTGGTCAGAAGATGAAGTTAGTTTTTTGGGGCAGAAATGGTACCCTGTATTGAAGGGACTGGAAGGGTGACAGGCTGGTTACGCTTTTTTGGCTTGAACTCGGGAACAATCATGTGTGGAGGACAAAATTTGGGATTACAAATGATTGGGAACATATCATGTGAAACATTTATTTTGAATGATGATATTTCCCGAGGGGTGGAGAAATTAATTTTGGTTATTGACACGCTAGCAGAAGATTTGCTAGCAATATAGGCTGCCAATGACTCAGAAATGGTGTCCGATGAAAGTCGAGACACAAAAACTTGCCTACGAGGGGCAACAACCGTTAAAGTAGGTGCTGATGGGGCTGCAGGTAGTACAGGAGATGGAGGAGCTAAAGAGGCACCATGATTGTGTTTAACAATCTGGGCAAGATTACGCGCACCTACCTTTTGCGGCCAGGAGCTGGGATAACTGGGAAGGTATCAGGTACGGGCTCTACTGGAACTACTATAGGGGATGAAACGGGGGTAATTGGGCAGTCGCTTGGGGAAGGCGATAAAGACAACATTGGAGATAAATCCATGTTGCTAGGTAGGGACAAGAAAGGCGTAGGTGTCTGAACAGACGTAGACGGCAATTGCAAAAGTTGAGGCTCCAACCGGCGATTGGTTGGAGACTCAAATTTATAATTGGCAAGCAACTCAAAACTCGAGTCAAATTTACTCGACAGTTGCTTAGCCACATTATTCAATTTTAAGAATTGATTTCTCACAGAATTATACAATCTGGAGAAATCAATTTGCTTGACGATGCAATGTGGGCACGACCAACGCAAGCCACCGCAGCCCTTCTTGGCAACTGCAGCGATCTTGTCGCAATCACGCCCAGTGAGACCTGCACATTTAGCATGCATCATATTCTCACACAGCCAGCAATTAACAAATTGCGGCTGTGCAGAATCATCAGCCTGCTTGAACGTGCAAGGTTTCTTACAGCACGACATAATTATTACAAGTAAGCAAGTTGCGAGAGCGCAGAGCAAAACGAAAACGGTGCACAAGAGTAGAGCAAGTAAACACTCAAAAACAATTATCGTACACAAACAAATTCTTTGGAGCGAAAGGCAATAGAAAAATTTGCGAGAGCGCGATGCACAAGCAGAAATATGCGGCAGCGAACACACGCACAAACAAGTGTATGCACAGGGGAGCACCAAAGCAAAAGAATCAAAACAGGCAATAAAAACAATACAGAACTGACGCCGCGTTCAATAAATGCAATTATTAACAGACTTACGCTGCGACAACAGAATAACACTTTGCACAATTATAGAGCTTTTTAAATAAACCACAAAAAGGCCAAATTTAGAAATAAAAAGCAGGATTAAAGCGCAAAAAAATATATAAAAATCTTGGAGCACAAGTAAAACACTTCAATAACTTTCAGCTGAGAACTCTCTCTCTTATCGCAGAATCAAAGCATTCTCCGGGAAAAGTGCGACTCTAAGATAATTTTGGTAAAGTTTTAAGTTGAGTCCGATTTGCTTCAAACTTTTTTCAGAGCTCTACATAAGAACATAATAAATACAAGTTTCAGCGATTTTGAAAATTCCACCCGCAACAGTGGGTAATTAGCGAAAAATGTTTGAATGAAACTTTTTTGTTTACCATCCGATCGGCCTCAAACTCAATTTTAAAGATCTTTGTTCAAATTCATTTGAGGGGTGTTTCAAACTTTTCAAAAAATGTATTCCTCCTTGGTGGAAATGGGGTCAAAGACTTGGTGGATGACGTTTCGTGCTCAAATTCATTTTCAAGGATCTATATGTAAAATCATTTTCGACGTGTTTCACATTTTTCGCAGAATCAAAGCATTCTCCGGGAAAAGTGCACTCTAAAATAATTTTGGTAAAGTTTTAAGTTTAGTCCGATTTGCTTCAAACTTATTTTCAGAGCTCTACATAAGAACATAATAAATACATGTTTCAGCAATTTTGAAAATTCCACCCGCAACAGTGGGTAATTAGCGAAAAATGTTTGTATGAAACTTTTTTGTTTACCATCCGATCGGCCTCAAACTCAGTTTCAAAGATCTTTGTTCAAATTCATTTAAGGGATGTTTCACACTTTTCCAAAAATGTATTCCTCCTTGGTGGAAATGGGGGTCAAAAATTTGCTGGTTGACGTTTCCCGCTCAAATTCATTTTCAAGGATCTATATGAAATATATTCTCCGGGAAAAGTGCGACTCTAAGATAATTTTGGTACAGTTTTAAGTTGAGTCCGAATTGCTTCAAACTTTTTTTCTGAGCTCTACATAAGAACATAATAAATACAAGTTTCAGCGATTTTGAAAATTCCACCCGCAACAGTGGGTAATTAGCGAAAAATGTTTGAATGAAACTTTTTTGTTTACCATCCGATCTGCCTCAAACTCAATTTTAAAGATCTTTGTTCAAACTCATTTGAGGGGTGTTTCAAACTTTTCAAAAAATGTATTCCTCCTTGGTGGAAATGGGGTCAAAGACTTGGTGGATGACGTTTCGTGCTCAAATTCATTTTCAAGGATCTATATGAAAAATCATTTTCGACGTGTTTCACATTTTTCGCAGAATCAAAGCATTCTCCGCGAAAAGTGCGACTCTAAAATAATTTTGGTAAAGTTTTAAGTTGAGTCCGATTTGCTTCAAACTTTTTTTCAGAGCTCTACATAAGAACATAATAAATACAAGTTTCAGCGATTTTGAAAATTCCACCCGCAAAAGTGGGTAATTAGCGAAAAAAGTTTGTATGAAACTTTTTTGTTTACCATCCGATCGGCCTCAAACTCAATTTCAAAGATCTTTGCTCAAATTAATTTGAGGGGTGTTTCGCACTTTATGGAAAATCCATCCCTCCTTGGTATAAATGGGGTTCAAAGATTTGGTGGATGACGTTTCGCGTTCAAATTCATTTTCAAGGATATATATGAAAAATCATTTGAGACGTGTTTCACATTTTTCGCAGAATCAAAGCATCCTTGGGGAAATGTGTGATTCTAAGATTTTTTTGGTGCAGTTTTAAGTGGTTTCCGATTTGCTTCAAACTTATTTTCAGAGCTCTACATATGAACTTAATTTGTATGAAACTTTTTGTTTACCATCTGATCTGCCTCAAACTAAACTTCAAAGATCTTTGTTTAAATTCATTTGAGGGGTGTTTCAAACTTTTCAAAAAATTTATTCCTCCTTGGTGGAAATGGGGTCAAAGACTTGGTGGATGACGTTTCGTGCTCAAATTCATTTTCAAGGATCTATATGAAAAATCATTTTCGACGTGTTTCGCATTTATTTATTTATTTATTTATTAATGGTCGACAAAACGAGTGTCTTCCTCATTATACATACAATACATAATGGAATTATATGCTAAAAGCCTAGTTAGATAACACAGTTCTCTAAATAGCATCACCGACCGATGGAGGTGTTTTAGTTGCCAGCCCGGCCAGCTGTGCCCCTTTTCACAGCTAAATTTGTCAGTGACGCTATTAGAGCCTACATCTAAGCAGAAGGGTGTAAGTAGGAAAAAAGTGTTCTTAAGTAAAATTAAAGATAATCTTAGTTTGCTATATTAATTAATAAAATAAAATAAATAAAAAAAATGAAAGTAAGAAGATTGTTAATAAAGTAAAGAAATTTAAGCTAGATATATAGAGTGTTAAGTAGATAGGACAGAGAGAAAAGTAATGGAAATCACCCACCCGGTGGGGAAAATTTACAGCCTGTCCGGCAAGCTATGCCCCTGCTCATAGCTGGGAATGGTCAGTGACTTCCCGAAGGTATCCTGAAAGCAACGATTTTATTAGGGGTAGAGAAAGTTCTATAGAGAAAAAGTGATGCAAACTATTATAATTTTTACATAGCACGCGAAAAGGATTGTGTATAGCGTAGTCTGTTGTGCACGTAGACAGGAATAAGGGGCGGTAATTTCTTGTTGGTCTAGACGGAACAGAGAATTGAAGACGCCCTAGCAGAAAAGGAGAATCTATATCGCCAATAATCAACTTATGTAGAAGGACAACACCAAGAATTGTCCTACGGTTGGTTAATGACGGAAGGTTAAGAAGAAGCAGCCTGCTGGAGTAGGATGGCAAACGAAGATAAGGGTCCCAATTTAAACCTCGTAAGGCAAAAAGCAGAAATTGCTTCTGAACAGATTCAATACGATCCTGGCTATTGTTATACTGCGGAGACCAGATGCAAGAGCAGTATTCAAGGATAGGGCGAACAAGAGAGATGTACAGAAGTTTCGTTATAAAAGGATCGTTACACTCTTTAGACCATCGTTTAATGAATCCAAGTACACCTTTTGCCTCATTAACGATGGTATCTATGTGAAGATTGAAACAGAGTTTAGAATCAAAAAGAACGCCTAGATCCTTAACTGTTAGTATACTTTGCAAAGGGGTATTGTCGATTGTATAACTGACAAGATAAGGTGTAGTACGATAAAATGTCATAAGCATACACTTTGAACAATTCAGATGCAATTGATTAGCCGAACACCAAAGTTGCATAGCGTTCAAATCGTCTTGTAAACGAGAATGATGTAGGGGATTAGTGTATGATAGAATAAGTTTCACATCATCCGCATACATGAATACACGGGCATGTGATATAACAGAGGGGAGATTATTTATAAAAAGAGTAAAGAGTGAAGGTCCAAGATGACTACCTTGAGGAACACCAGAAGTAACGTGAACCTGTTTAGAGGTAGTCTGCCTCAGCATTACTCTTTGGGTCCTACCTTTTAAATAAGAATTAATCCAAAGCAAAAGAGACGGAGGGAAACCTATTCGGTCAAGTTTAAAAAGTAAAATGTCATGGTGCACAGAGTCAAACGCCTTACTGAAGTCAGTATAAATGACATCAGTTTGCATTCTCGAAAGAAAAGCATCATTTACCAAGGAAGTAAATTCAAGCAGATTGGTCGTAGTTGACCGATTCTTTACGAATCCATATTGAACAGGGGAAACAACTGATTTGCAGAAATGCTGCAAATTCGAAGTGATTATTTTTTCAAATAATTTAGGAATAGCGGACAGTTTTGCAATGCCCCTGTAATTTTGTATATCAGACTTTCCACCTTTCTTGTGGAGAGGAATGATATAAGATTCTTTCCAAAGAGATGGAAAGACAGAAGATTCAAGAGATAGATTAAAAAGCTTAAGCAATGGATAAAGAAGGGAAGAACTACACTCCTTGAGTAGACAACTAGGAATATTGTCAGGCCCAGGAGAGTAAGTAGATTTTAAAGAGTTTATAGCTAAAAGGAGAGAGGAGTGTGAAATAATAAGAGGAGGTATAGAACTAGAGGAAGAAATAGTATAAGGATAAGAATTATTATTAGGACAGACTGAGGAGTAAGTTGATTGGAAAAAATTACCAAAGAGGTTAGCAGAATCAGAGTCATTACTAGCTTTATCCATCCCGAAAGAAAAAGAAGTTGGCAAACTTGAAGATTTACGCTTCAAGTTAACAAAATTGTAAAACTGTCTCGGATTTTGGGCAAATTGCCTTTTACAACGAGTTAGCAGTGAGAATTCAGAAGAAAGAAGTTCGACTTGGCTATGGAATATTTAGCCAAGTCTGTACACGAACCAGACTTTTTAAACTTTTTAAAATATTTAGATTTTAAGTTTTTAAGATGTGACAATCTGGGAGTAAACCAGGGTGGTTTTAAAGAAGTAGTCGAAGGAATTGACTTGGGAATACTCATATCTAAGAGGGAGTTTAGGGTGCTATAAAAAAAAGTAATAGCAGTATTCATATCAACCGAGTTATATAAGAAAGACCAATCGGTTGCATAAATAAGCTGATTCAGCAATGAATGATTTCCTTTGCGAAAGCAGCGGCGGGGCTTATTGGCTGATGAGCACGAAATGAGACGATTACAATTGAACATTGTAATATCTAAAGTAGGATGATATACATCCTCAGGAAGAGATAAAGGAGGGTACCTAGACACATTAGAAATAAGGTAGTCGTTAACAAATACAAGGTCAAGTGTTCTATTCAAATGATTAGAAATTGAATTGATTTGAAACAACGAAAGATCAAGCATGCAGTCTATAAAATCATGCTGTGCTTAGGGCACTAGATAATTTTCGGCAGTGAATAATGACCAAGAGAGAGAAATCACCCAACACCATAAATAGATCATTATCACGCACGTGTGAAGAAAGTTCTTTAATACAAGTAATATGTTTCATATAAACTTGAATATCAGAAGAAGGAGGGACATAAGAGCATGTAATATAGATATATCGTGTAGGAAAAGACCACTTAACTGAGACAATCTCACCGTCAGTAGGCTTACAAAAACGGAAAAGTTCTGACTGGAGAGTGGCTTTAACGGCAATTTAAACCCCACCCCCTCGAGTCGGCCGATCATTTCTATGCAAAATAAAACTATTCGAAAATACCTCAAAATCGGATATTGTTGAATTTAACCATGTTTCAGAAAATGCTGATATATCCGAGTCGAAGGAAGTACTGGCCATGAAAAGATTTTTAAGCTTTGAAATAAGACCTCTGACAATTTGATAATGAATACAGATTTGGTCAGAAGATGAAGTTAGTTTTTTGGGGCAGAAATGGTACCCTGTATTGAAGGGACTGGAAGGGTGACAGGCTGGTTACGCTTTTTTGGCTTGAACTCGGGAACAATCATGTGTGGAGGCCAAAATTTGGGATTACAAATGATTGGGAACATATCATGTGAAACATTTATTTTGAATGATGATATTTCCCGAGGGGTGGAGAAATTAAATTTGGTTATTGACACGCTAGCAGAAGATTTGCTAGCAATATAGGCTGCCAATGACTCAGAAGTGGTGTCCGATGAAAGTCGAGACACAAAAACTTGCCTACGAGGGGCAACAACCGTTAAAGTAGGTGCTGATGGGGCTGCAGGTAGTACAGGAGATGGAGGAGCTAAAGAGGCACCATGATTGTGTTTAACAATCTGGGCAAGATTACGCGCACCTACCTTTGCGGCCAGGAGCTGACGGGGCTGAGGCAGTTTGGATAACTGGGAAGGTATCAGGTACGGGCTCTACTGGAACTACTATAGGGGATGAAACGGGGGTAATTGGGCAGTCGCTTGGGGAAGGCGATAAAGACAACATTGGAGATAAATCCATGTTGCTAGGTAGGGACAAGAAAGGCGTAGGTGTCTGAACAGACGTAGACGGCAATTGCAAAAGTTGAGGCTCCAACCGGCGATTGGTTGGAGACTCAAATTTATAATTGGCAAGCAACTCAAAACTCGAGTCAAATTTACTCGACAGTTGCTTAGCCACATTATTCAATTTTAAGAATTGATTTCTTACAGAATTATACAATCTGGAGAAATCAATTTGCTTGACGATGCAATGTGGGCACGACCAACGCAAGCCACCGCAGCCCTTCTTGGCAACTGCAGCGATCTTGTCGCAATCACGCCCAGTGAGACCTGCACATTTAGCATGCATCATATTCTCACACAGCCAGCAATTAACAAATTGCGGCTGTGCAGAATCATCAGCCTGCTTGAACGTGCAAGGTTTCTTACAGCACGACATAATTATTACAAGTAAGCAAGTTGCGAGAGCGCAGAGCAAAACGAAAACGGTGCACAAGAGTAGAGCAAGTAAACACTCAAAAACAATTATCGTACACAAACAAATTCTTTGGAGCGAAAGGCAATAGAAAAATTTGCGAGAGCGCGATGCACAAGCAGAAATATGCGGCAGCGAACACACGCACAAACAAGTGTATGCACAGGGGAGCACCAAAGCAAAAGAATCAAAACAGGCAATAAAAACAATACAGAACTGACGCCGCGTTCAATAAATGCAATTATTAACAGACTTACGCTGCGACAACAGAATAACACTTTGCACAATTATAGAGCTTTTTAAATAAACCACAAAAAAGGCCAAATTTAGAAATAAAAAGCAGGATTAAAGCGCAAAAAAATATATAAAAATCTTGGAGCACAAGTAAAACACTTCAATAACTTTCAACTGAGAACTCTCTCTCTTATCGCAGAATCAAAGCATTCTCCGGGAAAAGTGCGACTCTAAGATAATTTTGGTAAAGTTTTAAGTTGAGTCCGATTTGCTTCAAACTTTTTTTCAGAGCTCTACATAAGAACATAATAAATACAAGTTTCAGCGATTTCGAAAATTCCACCCGCAACAGTGGGTAATTAGCGAAAAATGTTTGAATGAAACTTTTTTGTTTACCATCCGATCGGCCTCAAACTCAATTTTAAAGATCTTTGTTCAAATTCATTTGAGGGGTGTTTCAAACTTTTCAAAAAATGTATTCCTCCTTGGTGGAAATGGGGTCAAAGACTTGGTGGATGACGTTTCGTGCTCAAATTCATTTTCACGGATCTATATGAAAAATCATTTGAGACGTGTTTCACATTTTTCGCAGAATCAAAGCATCCTTGGGGAAATGTATGATTCTAAGATTTTTTTTGGTGCAGTTTTAAGTGGTGTCCAATTTGCTTCAAACTTATTTTCAGAGCTCTACATATGAACTTAATTTGTATGCAACTTTTTTGTTTACCATCCGATCGGCCTCAAACTCAATTTCAAAGATCTTTGTTCAAATTCATTTGAGGGGTGTTTCGCACTTTATGGAAAATCCATCCCTCCTTGGTATAAATGGGGTTCAAAGATTTGGTGGATGACGTTTCGCGCTCAAATTCATTTTCAAGGATCTATATGAAAAATCATTTTCGACGTGTTTCACATATTTCGCAGAATCAAAGCATCCTTCGGGAAATGTGCGGTTCTAAGATATTTTTGGTGCAGTTTTAAGTGGTGTCCGATTTGCTTCAAACTTATTTTTAGAGCTCTACATATGAACATAATTAATACGTGCTTCAGCGATTTGGGAAATTTCACCCGCAAATATGGTAAAATCGCGAAAAACGTTTGTATGAAACTTTTTTGTTTACCATCCGATCGGCCTCAAACTCAATTTCAAAGTTCTTTGTTCAAATTAATTTGAGGGCTGTTTCGCACTTTATGGAAAATCCATCCCTCCTTGGTATAAATGGGGTTCAAAGATTTGGTGGATGACGTTTCGCGTTCAAATTCATTTTCAAGGATATATATGAAAAATCATTTTCGACGTGTTTCACATTTTTCGCAGAATCAAAGCATCCTTGGGGAAATGTGTGATTCTAAGATTTTTTTGGTGCAGTTTTAAGTGGTGTCCGATTTGCTTCAAACTTATTTTCAGAGCTCTACATATGAACTTAATTTGTATGAAACTTTTTTGTTTACCATCCGATCTGCCTCAAACTAAACTTCAAAGATCTTTGTTTAAATTCATTTGAGGGGTGTTTCAAACTTTTCAAAAAATGTATTCCTCCTTGGTGGAAATGGGGTCAAAGACTTGGTGGATGACGTTTCGTGCTCAAATTCATTTTCAAGGATCTATATGAAAAATCATTTTCGACGTGTTTCGCATTTATTTATTTATTTATTTATTAATGGTCGACAAAACGAGTGTCTTCCTCATTATACATACAATACATAATGGAATTATATGCTAAAAGCCTAGTTAGATAACACAGTTCTCTAAATAGCATCACCGACCGATGGAGGTGTTTTAGTTGCCAGTCCGGCCAGCTGTGCCCCTTTTCACAGCTAAATTTGTCAGTGACGCTATTAGAGCCTACATCTAAGCAGAAGGGTGTAAGTAGGAAAAAAGTGTTCTTAAGTAAAATTAAAGATAATCTTAGTTTGCTATATTAATTAATAAAATAAAATAAATAAAAAAAATGAAAGTAAGAAGATTGTTAATAAAGTAAAGAAATTTAAGCTAGATATATAGAGTGTTAAGTAGATAGGACAGAGAGAAAAGTAATGGGAAATCACCGACCCGGTGGGGGAAAATTTACAGCCTGTCCGGCAAGCTATGCCCCTGCTCATAGCTGGGAATGGTCAGTGACTTCCCGAAGGTATCCTGAAAGCAACGATTTTATTAGGGGTAGAGAAAGTTCTATAGAGAAAAAGTGATGCAAACTATTATAATTTTTACATAGCACGCGAAAAGGATTGTGCATAGCGTAGTCTGTTGTGCACGTAGACAGGAATAAGGGGCGGTAATTTCTTGTTGGTCTAGACGGAACAGAGAATTGAAGACGCCCTAGCAGAAAAGGAGAATCTATATCGCCAATAATCAACTTATGTAGAAGGACAACACCAAGAATTGTCCTACGGTTGGTTAATGACGGAAGGTTAAGAAGAAGCAGCCTGCTGGAGTAGGATGGCAAACGAAGATCAGAGTCATTACTAGCTTTATCCATCCCGAAAGAAAAAGAAGTTGGCAAACTTGAAGATTTACGCTTCAAGTTTACAAAATTGTAAAACTGTCTCGGATTTTGGGCAAATTGCCTTTTACAACGAGTTAGATAATTCTCATAGCATTGAGAATTCAGAAGAAAGAAGTTCGACTTGGCTATGGAATATTTAGCCAAGTCTGTACACAAACCAGACTTTTTAAACTTTTTAAAATATTTAGATTTTAAGTTTTTAAGATGTGACAATCTGGGAGTAAACCAGGGTGGTTTTAAAGAAGTAGTCGAAGGAATTGACTTGGGAATACTCATATCTAAGAGGGAGTTTAGGGTGCTATAAAAAAAAGTAATAGCAGTATTCATATCAACCGAGTTATATAAGAAAGACCAATCGGTTGCATAAATAAGCTGCTTCAGCAATGAATGATTTCCTTTGCGAAAGCAGCGGCGGGGCTTATTGGCTGATGAGCACGAAATGAGACGATTACAATTGAACATTGTAATATATAAAGTAGGATGATATACATCCTCAGGAAGAGATAAAGGAGGGTACCTAGACACATTAGAAATAAGGTAGTCGTTAACAAATACAAGGTCAAGTGTTCTATTCAAATGATTAGAAATTGAATTGATTTGAAACAACGAAAGATCAAGCATGCAGTCTATAAAATCATGCTGTGCTTAGGGCACTAGATAATTTTCGGCAGTGAATAATGACCAAGAGAGAGAAATCACCCAACACCATAAATAGATCATTATCACGCACGTGTGAAGAAAGTTCTTTAATACAAGTAATATGTTTCATATAAACTTGAATATCAGAAGAAGGAGGGACATAAGAGCATGTAATATAGATATATCGTGTAGGAAAAGACCACTTAACTGAGACAATCTCACCGTCAGTAGGCGTACAAAATAAAACTATTCGAAAATACCTCAAAATCGGATATGGTTGAATTTAACCATGTTTCTGAAAATGCTATTATATCCGAGTCGAAGGAAGTACTGGCCACGAAAAGATTTTTAAGCTTTGAAATAAGACCTCTGACAATTTGATAATGAATACAGATTTGGTCAGAAGATGAAGTTAGTTTTTTGGGGCAGAAATGGTACCCTGTATTGAAGGGACTGGAAGGGTGACAGGCTGGTTACGCTTTTTTGGCTTGAACTCGGGAACAATCATGTGTGGAGGACAAAATTTGGGATTACAAATGATTGGGAACATATCATGTGAAACATTTATTTTGAATGATGATATTTCCCGAGGGGTGGAGAAATTAATTTTGGTTATTGACACGCTAGCAGAAGATTTGCTAGCAATATAGGCTGCCAATGACTCAGAAATGGTGTCCGATGAAAGTCGAGACACAAAAACTTGCCTACGAGGGGCAACAACCGTTAAAGTAGGTGCTGATGGGGCTGCAGGAAGTACAGGAGATGGAGGAGCTAAAGAGGCACCATGATTGTGTTTAACAATCTGGGCAAGATTACGCGCACCTACCTTTGCGGCCAGGAGCTGACGGGGCTGAGGCAGTTTGGATAACTGGGAAGGTATCAGGTACGGGCTCTACTGGAACTACTATAGGGGATGAAACGGGGGTAATTGGGCAGTCGCTTGGGGAAGGCGATAAAGACAACATTGGAGATAAATCCATGTTGCTAGGTAGGGACAAGAAAGGCGTAGGTGTCTGAACAGACGTAGACGGCAATTGCAAAAGTTGAGGCTCCAACCGGCGATTGGTTGGAGACTCAAATTTATAATTGGCAAGCAACTCAAAACTCGAGTCAAATTTACTCGACAGTTGCTTAGCCACATTATTCAATTTTAAGAATTGATTTCTCACAGAATTATACAATCTGGAGAAATCAATTTGCTTGTCGATGCAATCTGGGCACGACGAACGCAAGCCACCGCAGCCCTTCTTGGCAACTGCAGCGATCTTGTCGCAATCACGCCCAGTGAGACCTGCACATTTAGCATGCATCATATTCTCACACAGCCAGCAATTAACAAATTGCGGCTGTGCAGAATCATCAGCCTGCTTGAACGTGCAAGGTTTCTTACAGCACGACATAATTATTACAAGTAAGCAAGTTGCGAGAGCGCAGAGCAAAACGAAAACGGTGCACAAGAGTAGAGCAAGTAAACACTCAAAAACAATTATCGTACACAAACAAATTCTTTGGAGCGAAAGGCAATAGAAAAATTTGCGAGAGCGCGATGCACAAGCAGAAATATGCGGCAGCGAACACACGCACAAACAAGTGTATGCCCCAGGGAGCACCAAAGCAAAAGAATCAAAACAGGCAATAACAACAATACAGAACTGACGCCGCGTTCAATAAATGCAATTATTAACAGACTTACGCTGCGACAACAGAATAACACTTTGCACAATTATAGAGCTTTTTAAATAAACCACAAAAAGGCCAAATTTAGAAATAAAAAGCAGGATTAAAGCGCAAAAAAAATATATAAAAATCTTGGAGCACAAGTAAAACACTTCAATAACTTTCAACTGAGAACTCTCTCTCTTTTCGCAGAATCAAAGCATTCTCCGGGAAAAGTGCGACTCTAAGATAATTTTGGTAAAGTTTTAAGTTGAGTCCGATTTGCTTCAAACTTTTTTTCAGAGCTCTACATAAGAACATAATAAATACAAGTTTCAGCGATTTCGAAAATTCCACCCGCAACAGTGGGTAATTAGCGAAAAATGTTTGAATGAAACTTTTTTGTTTACCATCCGATCGGCCTCAAACTCAATTTTAAAGATCTTTGTTCAAATTCATTTGAGGGGTGTTTCAAACTTTTCAAAAAATGTATTCCTCCTTGGTGGAAATGGGGTCAAAGACTTGGTGGATGACGTTTCGTGCTCAAATTCATTTTCAAGGATCTATATGAAAAATCATTTTCGACGTGTTTCACATTTTTCGCAGAATCAAAGCATTCTCCGGGAAAAGTGCGACTCTAAGATAATTTTGGTAAAGTTTTAAGTTGAGTCCGATTTGCTTCAAACTTATTTTCAGAGCTCTACATAAGAACATAATAAATACAAGTTTCAGCGATTTCGAAAATTCCACCCGCAACAGTGGGTAATTAGCGAAAAATGTTTGTATGAAACTTTTTTGTTTACCATCCGATTGGCCTCAAACTCAGTTTCAAAGATCTTTGTTCAAATTCATTTAAGGGATGTTTCACACTTTTCCAAAAATGTATTCCTCCTTGGTGGAAATGGGGGTCAAAAATTTGCTGGTTGACGTTTCCCGCTCAAATTCATTTTCAAGGATCTATATGAAAAATCATTTTCGACGTGTTTCACATATTTCGCAGAATCAAAGCATCCTTGGGGAAATGTGCGGTTCTAAGATTTTTTTGGTGCAGTTTTAAGTGGTGTCCGATTTGCTTCAAACTTATTTTCAGAGCTCTACATAAGAACATAATAAATACAAGTTTCAGCGATTTCGAAAATTCCACCCGCAACAGTGGGTAAATCGCGAAAAACGTTTGTATGAAACTTTTTTGTTTACCATCCGATCTGCCACAAACTCAGTTTCAAAGATCTATGTTCAAATTCATTTAAGGGATGTTTCACACTTTTCCAAAAATGTATTCCTCCTTGGTGGAAATGGGGTCAAAAATTTGCTGGTTGACGTTTCCCGCTAAAATTCATTTTCAAGGATCTATATGAAAAATCATTTGAGACGTGTTTCACATATTTCGCAGAATCAAAGCATCCTTCGGGAAATGTGCGGTTCTAAGATATTTTTGGTGCAGTTTTAAGTGGTGTCCGATTTGCTTCAAACTTATTTTTAGAGCTCTACATATGAACTTAATAAATACATGTTTCATCGATTTGGGAAATTCCACCCGCAAATATGGTAAAATCGCGAAAAACTTTTGTATGAAACTTTTTTGTTCACCATCCGATCGGCCTCAAACTCAATTTCAAAGTTCTTTGTTCAAATTAATTTGAGTGGTGTTTCGCACTGTATGGAAAATCCATCCCTCCTTGGTAGAAATGGGGTTCAAAGATTTGGTGGATGACGTTTCGCGTTCAAATTCATTTTCAAGGATCTATATGAAAAATCATTTTCGACGTGTTTCACATTTTTCGCAGAATCAAAGCATCCTTGGGGAAATGTGTGATTCTAAGATTTTTTTTGGTGCAGTTTTAAGTGGTGTCCGATTTGCTTCAAACTTATTTTCAGAGCTCTACATATGAACTTAATTTGTATGAAACTTTTTTGTTTACCATCCGATCTGCCTCAAACTAAACTTCAAAGATCTTTGTTTAAATTCATTTGAGGGGTGTTTCAAACTTTTCAAAAAATGTATTCCTCCTTGGTGGAAATGGGGTCAAAGACTTGGTGGATGACGTTTCGCGCTCAAATTCATTTTCAAGGATCTATATGAAAAATCATTTTCGACGTGTTTCACATTTTTCGCAGAATCAAAGCATTCTCCGGGAAAAGTGCGACTCTAAGATAATTTTGGTACAGTTTTAAGTTGAGTCCGATTTGCTTCAAACTTTTTTTCAGAGCTCTACATAAGAACATAATAAATACAAGTTTCAGCGATTTTGAAAATTCCACCCGCAACAGTGGGTAATTAGCGAAAAATGTTTGAATGAAACTTTTTTGTTTACCATCCGATCGGCCTCAAACTCAATTTTAAAGATCTTTGTTCAAACTCATTTGAGGGGTATTTCAAACTTTTCAAAAAATGTATTCCTCCTTGGTGGAAATGGGGTTCAAAGACTTGGTGGATGACGTTTCGTGCTCAAATTCATTTTCAAGGATCTAAATGAAAAATCATTTTCGACGTGTTTCACATTTTCGCAGAATCAAAGCATTCTCGGGGAAATGTGCGACTCTAAGATTTTTTTGGTACAGTTTTAAGTTAGTCCGATTTGCTTCAAACTTTTTTACCATCCGATTTGCTTCAAACTAAATTAAATTTTTTTTTTTTATTTAAGGGGGGTTTTTTTTTTTTAAAAAATTTTTTTTTCCTTGGTGGAAATGGGATTAATGACCTGGTGCGTTTGAGCTCAAATCATTTTCAAGGAACATATAAAAATCACGTGAACAATTTTCACCGAATAAATTCTCCGGGAAAATACTCCAACGACAATTTTGGTGAAGTTTTAAGTTCGATTTGCTTCAAACTTTTTTCAGAGCTCTTCGTAAGAACTTTTTAAAAGTTTACCATCCGATCTGGCCAATTCAAACTCAATTTCAAAGATCTTTGTTCAAATTCATTTGAGGGGTGTTTCAAACTTTTCAAAAATGTATTCCTCCTTGGTGGAAATGGGGTCAAAGACTTGGTGGATGACGTTTCGCGCTCAAATTCATTTTCAAGGATCTATATGAAAAATCATTTGAGACGTGTTTCACATTATTCGCAGAATCAAAGCATCCTTGGGGAAATGTGTGATTCTAATATTTTTTTTGGTGCAGTTTTTAGTGGTGCCTGATTTGCTTCAAACTTATTTTCAGAGCTCTACATATGAGCTTAATTTGTATGAAACTTTTTTGTTTACCATCCGATCGGCCTCAAACTCAATTTCAAAGTTCTTTGTTCAAATTAATTTGAGGGGTGTTTCGCACTTTATGGAAAATCCATCCCTCCTTGGTATAAATGGGGTTCAAAGATTTGGTGGATGACGTTTCGCGCTCAAATTCATTTTCAAGGATCTTTATGAAAAATCATTTGAGACGTGTTTCACACTTTTCGCAGAATCAAAGCATTCTCAGGGAAAAGTTCGACTCTAAGACAATTTTTTTAAGTTTAGTCCGATTTGCTTCAAACTTTTTTCAGAGCTCTTCATAAGAACTTAATAAATACATGTTTCAGCGATTTTGAAAATTCCACCCGCAACAGTGGGAGTAGATAGGGAATGTATGTTCTGGCACAGGAAGTGACGTCACCGTGGTGGGGAATGTATGTTCTGGCACAGTAAGTGGCGTCACGTTTGTTTACATTTATTATCAGGTTCAAGTGTTTTTACGCAAGGGAAAGGGGTGGCGGGGGGCGGGGGGTGTTAAGGATCAAGTGGTTTTATGCATGGGAAAGGGGCAGTGGGGGGTGCTATGTTTATATTTTTGTGTGCGCTCGTAAGTGGACGCTCAGACGCTCTTGGGAAAGGGGGAGCGGGGGTGCTATGTTTATATTTTTGTGCGCGCGCGCGTAAGTGGATGCTCATGAGGAAGGGGGGCGGGGGGTCTTATGTTTCCATTTTTGTGTGGGAAGCAAGATCACATAGAGGAGGAGGGTGTCGCGTGCGCAAGACGGGAAGGGGGGTGGTGGAAGGGGAATTGGTTGGTCATGAGGAAAGGGACGGGGTGTTATGTTTCCATTTGTGTGTGTGTGTGTGTGTGTGAGTGTGTGTGTGTGTGTGTGGGGAGCAAGATCACATTTGCTTTCGCTGGATGTGATTGAATTGGAAGGGGAGAAGGGGAGAGGGAGTGCGTTGGCAACGCATGCGCAAAATCATGAATATTTGTGTGGGTGTGTGTCTGCAGCTTGAGTGTGGGAAACTGACTATAACTAGAGTTTTTTTAAATAAAACATATGAAAGAGTATATATATGTATATATATATATATATATATGCATATTTTTTTTTATTTATTAAGCATTCTTTTTTTAATATAGCATATTTTGATATAATAGATTGACACTTATCTAGTTGATATATAAACTTATAACAGCTACATGTATCGGGGCCTTCTATTGCATCATCGAAAGACCATGGACAAGATGTTAAATGTATCGCAAATTGAGATTCATTGAGATCACAATATGACCGCTCCATTAGGTAGCTTCTAAACGAATCCAGAAAATTCAGCTCTTCATTTAAGACAACATCCAGAAAATCTTCTGTAAACGCTTCAATTTTATTAATAATTGAGCGGAACAATGAAATTGATACGTCCATTGCAGCTTGTCGTGGAAGAATTACTAATCTTTAAATAAAACACAAACATTTTTAATTCTTTTGATAAAACAATTTTATTATTTATATTGTATTATACATGTTCGGTCATATATCTCATATATACATTAGTCGGGGTATCAATAGCATTGTCAAAGCAGATTATGTTAAGATTATGCTAATTCTCTTCTATTTGAATGTCATAAGCACTCATACGAAGCCTCGCTCTCTTTCGAACTCTGTAATTGCTCGGTCCCTTTAATCTTAATTTATGATAAGAAATCAGTTCTGTAAGCATCATCATAAAAGTCAGTCGTGTTGCTCATCAATTTGTAAAACCTTATTTAAAACTTCATACCATCCACACACGCCCACTTGAGATAAGATTCTTAAAAGGTAAAAAAAAAACGCTTTTGATCCATCATTTTGGCGCCCAACATTGGGGCTAGTGTGTGGAAATTGACGGCATATCGTTGCCGCACAACATTTCGTTGGAGAAAGGTTTTATCGAACTCTTCGCAAAATACAGCATCGACAGCAACATTTGGCCAGCTCTTCTTTTTTTGATTTTTTTGCTTTGATTGCTCATTGCCTTTGCCTCACAGCTCCTTTCTCGCAGCTCCTCACGCTCCTTTCTCGCTGCATTCTCGTTACCGTTGCTTCGTCGCTGGCAGCTCGCTGCCTCTGCTTGTTCACTGCATTTTGCTTCATCACTGCAAGCGACCCTCACATCGGTGAGCGCAACTTTTACAAGTCTTAGCTGTTCTGTTAACAGTGGGAGCATTTGAACTGTCGCTCGCTCACATCGGTGAGAGTGACATTATCAGGTTTAAGTTAGGCTGTGAAAATTTGGCAGTATCAAAACTGTCGCTCGGTCACATCGGTGATCACAACATTCTCGATACATAATGTCAACTCTTGAAGCAAACTTACGTAAGCGAGCGAACATAAAAAGCAATATCGCACACTTAGAGGATGTTGTAAGAGTGTCTACTGAGGTCGATGGCAGTGAAAAAAGATTATCACACGGTGAGCTACAATTACGCTTGGACATGTTGGAGATATACATTAAGGAGGTTTTGGAAGTACAATCTGAAATTGAATTGGAAGATCCTCAGGACAATGGACGTGCAGAGGTGGAAGACACATATGTGAGTATCAAATTGTCCATCCAATCCCAACTGGATGATGTACTGCACAGCACCTCATTTTCTAACCCTGCTCCAATTCGTTCTTCGCCGCCATCGAGTCTTCCTCGATTGGCTCCGCCTGTATTTGATGGGAAACGAGCAGAGTTTAAAAACTTCATTACATCATTCAATCAGATTATCGGTCGTGAGTACTCTCTTTCGAACATTGAAAAGTTTAATCATCTGCTGAATTGCTTGCAGGGCCCTGCCCTACAGGCAGTAAAGGCATTCCAAGTGACTCAGGAAAATTATCCCAAGGCTCTTGCTCGTTTAAGTGAACGTCATGACAATCCTACACTTACATTTTTAGACACAATAAAATCACTATTCAATCTACAGCCAGTCGACAAACCGGACGGAAATCAGCTGCGCAGTCTGCTGGACAATGCGTCGGCCCTGTATTCATCATTATCGTCATTGGGTACCGGATCAGATATTGCCCAAGCCATGTTGATATTCATCGTCATCGGAAAATGTGACCAGCAAACTCGTAACAAGTGGAATGAGTCTCTTGACTTACGTACATTGCCAAATTGGGCTCACTGCACAACTATTTTGGAACGTCATTGTCAGTTTCTGCAATCAAGCGGCTTTGCATCGTATCGAATGGCTGATTCTTCGAAACAAAAACACGTGTGCAAGCCAAGCAAGGGATTATCATTTGCTATTACTAATCCAACATGCACTGTTTGTTCCAGCTCCGACCATAAAATTGTACAATGTTCTCAGTTTCAAGACATGAGTCCTAAACTCAAGTACGGAGTCGTAAAAAATGCTGGACTTTGCATTAATTGCCTTCAATTAGGACATCGGATGGCTCAGTGTCCGTCTAACAATCGTTGTCGAAGCTGCAAGCGTCGCCATCACACGCTTCTTCATTTTGGCCAACCGCCTGCATCATCATCGTCTACATCGCCAACGATTCCTGCTGCAACGCACTCGCATATGAATCAATCGCCAGGCGGACAAATAATTCTTGCTACTGCAAAGGTACTAGTGCGAGATTCATCAGGGGCGTATAAACAAGGCAGAGCATTGCTTGACTCATGTTCCCAAGTCAATTTCATAACTGATCAATTCGCCCAACGGCTGCATCTACGCCGTGATAAGCATCATTTCGAAATCCGCAGCATAGGGGAGACCTCGACTAAAATTAACAACTGTACAACTACTGGAATTAAATCTCGTTTGTCACCATTTGAAGTAACACTACAGTTCTGCATAACGTCTCACATTGCCTACCAGCCGGATTCGGAAATCGACACCTCAGATTGGAGGTTGCCCGCGAATACACCACTTGCGGACGAAACTTTCCACAGGTCAGGTCGGATTGATCTCCTTCTCGGTTCCGAGGCATTTTTCGAAGGCCTGGCTGTTGGACAGATTAAGCTCGGAGACAATTTGCCAGTCCTTCAGAAAACGTTGCTTGGATGGGTTGTGTCTGGCAAGTATCGTCATCAGTCAGCTAAGCAGTCATCAACGTGCTTGCTTTCTGTGGAGGAGTCAATTGACAAAAATCTTCAATTACTGTGGAGCATTGATGCTCTAGAAATTTCTCCAAAGTCAATCAATCCAGAACATCGGCTCTGTGAAGATATGTATTCAAGGACAACACAGATGAATAACGGTAGGATTGTTGTGCGTCTACCTTTCAAGGGAGATCCAATGTGCCTTGGCAATTCAAGCGATGTTGCACGTCGTCGTTTTTTATCGCTCGAGAGGCGCCTCAGTCAGCAGCCTACTGTTCAATCGCAATATGTAACCTTCATGAAAGAATATGAGGATCTTGGCCATATGACTTTGGTGACGAATCCGAGATTAAGTGGGCCACACTTTTATATACCTCACCATTGTGTTTTTAAACCCAGCAGTGCATCAACGAAGTTACGAGTCGTGTTTGACGCCTCGTGCACTTCATCGTCCCAGCATTCATTGAATGATTTGCTTCTCGTTGGCACAACACTCCAAGAAGATCTGTATATACTTCTCCTTCGTTTTCGATTGGTTCGTTACGCCATCACAGCGGACATTACGAAAATGTATAGACAAGTTTTAGTCAGCCCAGGGGATCGGAAATTTCAATATATATTTTGGAGAGCATCCCCTGATGCTGATTTGCAGACCTTTGAGCTAAATACAGTGACGTATGGAACGGCCTCGGCCCCATACTTAGCAGTTCGCAGTTTGCAATATCTGGCAGATCTGCATGTGAACGAGTTTCCCATTGGCGCATCCATTGTAAAATCATCGTTTTATGTTGATGATCTGCTATGCGGAGCAAACGAGCTCGTCGAGTTGCAGAACATCAAACACGAGGTCACCGAGATACTTCGCCGAGGACACTTCCCATTGGTTAAGTGGCACTCCAATCATCCCGCCGTCAGGAACGACGAATCGGTAAAGGATTTAAACTTGGATGCAAACGCTGTCACTAGCGCACTTGGCGTAGCTTGGGATCAACGTCGTGATGTGCTACTATTTCAATTTAAACCCAAAAAATGGTATTCAACAGTCACAAAGAGAACTATTCTCTCGACTGCGTCTTCTCTGTTCGATCCATTAGGATTGCTGGCACCAATCATTATCGTCTCGAAAATCATCATACAGGAGCTATGGCTGCTAAAACTCGCCTGGGATGAATCTGTTCCGCAATCACTTCTACAAGCATGGAGAAACTGCGTAACGTCTCTCAAGGAATTGTCGTCGATTTCAGTACCCCGTTTTTGCTTGCAAGCTGAGCTCACAGACATACAACTGCACGCTTTCTGTGACGCATCAATACGTGCTTACGGCTGTTGCGTATATGTGCATTCCACGGACTCGTATGGCAATGTCCAGGTTCAGCTCCTGACTGCTAAATCTCGGGTGGCTCCTGCCAAGAAGCTGACGCTTCCTCGATTAGAGTTAAGCGGAGCTCAACTTCTGAGTAAGTTATATACAACTGTCAAAAACATATTTATCGGCAAGCCGCACAGCGCGCATTTCTGGTCTGATTCGCAGATTGTCTTGCACTGGCTGCAACAACACTCTATCACCTTGTCGACATTTGTTGGAAATAGAGTATCCATTATACAAGATCAAACAGCAGATGGAAAGTGGAGACATGTACCGTCAAAATTGAACCCTGCTGACATCGTGTCACGTGGATGCCCAGCTAATGAGCTCCAGCAATCAATTTGGTTTACAGGATCTGCGTTTCTGCGTGATTCCGAGACTCAATGGCCCTGCCAACAATTCGACAATGATTTGGACATGGACATTATCGATGCTGAAAAACGGAAGTCTACATTTGCTGCAATTATCGAAAGTAATTCTATTCTGGACTGGCTGAACGGAACTAGTTCATACATTCGGGCGCTTCGAGTTATGGCATATATGTTCCGGTTTTACCATATTCCAAAAAGGAACACCCTGTCGAAAGTTCGCCGCCATGCCCAGAAGAACTTCGCCACGCGTTGCACTGCATCATCAGGATCATCCAACAGCACCATTTCAAGGAAGATTTGCAATTGCTAAGGAAACAAAGAGATTTGAAAAGCAATCTGAAATTTATCAGCCCCTTCATAGATGACTCTTCTGGATACGAGCTCATTAAGGTTGGCGGCAGACTCGAGCATGCTGATATCCCCTCTCGTCAAAGGCATCCTTTACTTGTTCCCAAGGAATCGCAATTTGTCCACAATTATGTTCGGCATCTTCACTTGCGCAATTACCATGCAGGACCAAAGGCATTAGTTGGACTGCTGCGGCTTCAATTCTGGGTCATAAACGCAAGAGCTTTAGCACGCAGCATTGTTCGTTCTTGTGTACACTGTGTCAGATATCGTCCAGTTCTTCTTCGTCAAATCATGGGTTCCATTCCACCTGAGCGCTTATCCACAGACAAGCCATTTCGCCACGTTGGAGTCGACTTCTGCGGTCCAGTGAACACCTATCTTCGAATACGTGGCAAGGGTCCCACAAAATCCTATATCGCCATATATGTCTGCATGGCCGTAAAGGCCGTTCACATTGAAATCGTGTCAGATCTTTCAACGAATAAGTTTTTGGAATCGTTGAAACGCATGGTTGCCCGTCGTGGGCCAGTATCGCACATCTATTGTGACAACGCCACTAATTTTGTCGGAGCATCCAACAAGCTACTCGAGTTAAAGAAGTTCATGTTCAACACTAGCACTCAAGATGCTATCCTATCATATTGTTCCTCTGAAAAGATAACTTTTCATTTCATTCCACCTAGGGCTCCACACTTTGGCGGTCTTTGGGAGGCCGCTGTCAAGAGCGCAAAGAGTCTGCTGGTGCGTACCCTCGCTAACACCCGGTTCACCTTTGAGGAACTGAACACACACAGTCGTTGAGATAGAAGCAGTACTCAACTCTCGCCCGCTGTCACCGCTATCATCTGATCTCAACGACTTCAGCGCTCTCATTGCAGGACACTTTCTAAATGGAGATGCACCGCGCGCTTTGCCCGAGCGTGAGATTATCACCAACAACATCTCCAACTTGGATCGTTACGAGCAGATCACAGCTGTTAAACAGCAATTCTGGCGTCGTTGTTCTGCGGAGTATGTGAACGAGCTTCGAGCCAGGACAAAGTGGACTTCGGCTTCCCCAAATCTCACAGTTGACTCTATGGTCATCATACATGAGGACAACACACCGCCATTACACTGGAAATTAGGGCGTGTTGAGTCTGTTGTGAGTGGCAAAGATGACCGGGTTCGTGTCGCATATATTCGCACTGCCTCTGGACTCTGTTGCCGGCCAGTACATAAGCTGGCTGTTCTAACTGTCTCTTGAAAGATAATTCTTTCAAGGCGGCCGGGAAGTTCGGTCATATACCTCATATATACATTAGTCAGGGTATCAATAGCAATGTCAAAGCAGATTATGTTAAGATTATGCTAATTCTCTTCTATTTGAATGTCATAAGCACTCATACACATGTACGAAGCCTCGCTCTCTTTCGAACTCTGTAATTGCTCGGTCCCTTTAATCTTAATTTATGTTAAGAAATCAGTTCTGTAAGCATCATCATAGAAGTCAGTCGTGTTGCTCATCAATTTGTAAAACCTTTATTAAAACTTCATACCATCCACACTCGCCCACTTGAGATAAGATTCTTAAAAGGTCAAAAAAACGCTTTTGATCCAACAATACATATTGTATATATAAATTTTTTTTTTTTTGGATATGTTTAATATTAGTAGATATCATTATTCAATTGTTTAAAGTAGTCCGATACCAAATAGTTCAGATATATGCCCGCTTGATGGGTGCACACATTATGCTGATTTGAATGGGAACCACACATTTCCTGACATCCGTACGTAATTATACTTTTGCCTTTAGTTTTTTCGCGAAGCCATCTTTTAGTTGAGTTGTAATCGTCCTCACCGATCTCCCACGAGAGCACTGCATCTGCCCGTGAATAGGTTTGCTGAAGCTTGTTTAAGTCCCTTAAGGGGTATGGAGGTTTTATTTGAAATACTCGATCGAGCATGGTGTCCGGTGTAAAGAAGATTGAGATTTCTTTGATAATAATCTCACATTGTTTTCCACCAGTAAATGTAAGATATATGACAGCGGTATTCATTTTCTTGGGATCGCTACGAATACATCCGATCGCTATCAGACTATGCGTTGAACTAAAGAGGTTAACGGTGAATACTCAACCAAGCGGTCATGCATAAGTAGACAGTAAGCATCACATGTTGAAGTATTTCCTGTTGCTAAGTCTATAGAAGTTCGAACATCAATGGATCCGGTTTTAACTGCCTCATTCTGATATGATAAGTCCACAACAACAATTAGGGCACTTTGTTCAAATTTTTTAGGTTTTAGCAGTGGTTGAGGTTCTTTCATATAATAGCTTTCTTGAAATTTAGCGTACATATCATACAAAACAGCAAATCGTCCGCGCTCTAAATTTAAATTTAAATCATCGTATGGATATGTTTCTGAGTTCAAATGAACTTTTAAATTTAATAAATTGTCTGTAATAATTTTTCCCTCCGAAATAAATACGAATAATGCAAATCGAGGACGTTCTCTATTAGCTGCTAGCTTTACATTCCAAGTGTGTTGAGCGCCATCTGTGAGTGATGGATTCATATAACAGTCCCAGCTGCGGAATGCTATTGGGAGAGAACTTCCACTTTTAACCACATTAAACATTTGCAGTTTTGCTTGATCATTTAGTATTATATGTGGAATTTTCCAGGTTATCTTGAAAATATTGAGTTTATACTCAAAGGTGCCAACCTTAGTTTGAAATACGCCACTCATATTCTTATTCATGAGGAGTATCAGCTCATGTTTACAATTTAATAGGATTCTGTTATAGTCTTCAGCAAACCCGAGTAAACATTTTAGAGGTACATTAAAATTAAAAAACCCCTTATCACTTATTTTCGATAGTTCGCGACTTTCACCTTTAAACCATCCAGCGTTCTCAAGCATTTCAATTTTATCAAATAAATATGCCATGCAGTTATTTTTAAGTTTGCCTGTAGCAGCTGATGTATCAGCATTCTTAGTAGCTGCAGCAACCGAACCTTCTATGCTGATGAAACTTTCATGTGGTAAAACATACAAATCTTGCTTTTGAATTGTAATTCGAACTTCATCGTTAACATTGAATGATTGAAGATAGGGTGTACAAGTATGATATTCCTTTTTCCTTATACTATCATCGGAATAAGGTTTTTACGAACATTTAAAATGCTGTTGCTTGCCATTGTTTTTTAACTTTAAAACCTAGAGATTTTAAGAATATTTTATTGGCTGGTGTAAGTGCTCTCCTAGTTGACCCTCGCCCTACTGTGGAATATGAGCGACTATTTCGTATTACTGGCTTCCACACGTTTTTATTATTGTAAATTATCATTCTCGCGGTCTCAAATGTAAACGAAAAGTTACTTCTTCTTCACGCAAGTTAATCAAGTCACCGTCTTGATCAATTATTCGTATCGTTAATGTGTTTATCTCTATGGCGTTTAATGGCAAGTAAATAAGGTTGTGTGGGATCTCATTTATTTTATATCCCGGTGCAACGTTGAGAGCAAATTCATGAAGCGTAAGCGATAAGATATTGTTTACATATGATCCGTTAATAATATTACACTCCAATCGAATTGTATTCACTTTAAAAATATTTACCCCTTAATCTGAGGTATGAGTAACGTTCGGTACTAGTACTCTTTTTTTAAATCCAAGTAATTGACCAATCGAATGATTTTTATTAAAATGTATTGGCAAACTTTTACTCATCACCGTCACTTGAAGTGTATTGTTATTGCTTTCAATTGTGAGGTCAGAGTGATGAGTAATAAGTTTTCGTTCTATCAAATTATCTATGATGAAATCAAAAATGTCCTCAAGCTCGTATGATCCTACAGGTATTTCAATCGTATGTTCCCCAAAATGAAATAGATTATTAGTCTGATCAACATTTGGAATTGAATTGTACATATGAAAATCAACTAGACAGCATTCGTATTCTGTTGACAATTCAATGGGAGAAAAGTAATTTGCATTTAAAATTGCCCCTTTCCCAGTTAAAGTTATTGTTGTTACCATTTTGAGAAACGAATGTTATAATATAATTTTATTATAGTGATTTATTTAAATTATAATAAATGTATCAAATATTATTCTATATCTCATCAATCAAAAGAAACCCATATGTATTTTTCCAGCATAATTGACAAATTTGTATAAATGTTTGGAAATTCATATCGGCACCCACATGATCTTGATAAATGTGCTTCATATTAAGTTGATCTTGATTGAATATTATTATTAAATTGGCATTATCGCGCACAAGATGCTTTGGTCTGCGTGTATACGTTTGACATAAATAAAATGAGTCGATGTTTTTATGTCGGCCCATACAAAAGTATGAACGTATATTATCTTGTTTTTCACATGCTACATCAAATATCATTTTCGAGCTATCCTTAGCGTTCTCAGAAAACGTGAAATATCCCATTCCTTTTATTGGGGTCACTAGATTCGTTAAGTATTCATATTTCGGTTTAAATAATGATTTTGAGAATAAGTAAATATTTTTAAATTTTAATCCATTTGGACTCTCTATTAAGCTGATCATAAGATTTCTCTTTCCGCAATTAGATGGACCTACAATTAATCCTCTTATTGAGTTTGGTAATAGCACACTGTGTCGAATATTATTTTTATTGGATGAAAAATCAATATTTCTCACTTCTACACTCTTTTTTTGCTTCTTTAAATGCATATTTAATGAGTTTTGTCTCGCAAAATGAATATCATTCATTGATATACCTTCAGCGATTAAGTATCAATTAAAATGTCTCTTTGTTTTTATAAAAGATTCAGTCGTAAACCAAACGTCTATTGTGGAGGTAGTCTAGTTAATAACATAATAAATAGCCTTCCGATTGAATTGCATTTACCGGGCTATCAATTTTGTGGCCCAGGTACGAAACTCAAAGAACGCCTACAGCGTGGTGATAAAGGCATTAACCCAGTAGACGCAGCTTGCAGGGAGCACGATATAGCATATTCACAAAACAAAGAATTAATTTAAAGGGAAAGACCCCTTGGTGTTGAGAGTGCAATTAAAATAGCTCGGAAAGCTATATACAAATCAATTGGTTAAAAAAAAAACAATGAAATAGCAATTCCTCGAGTGATTAGCGTTATTAGCGTTCTCAAATTTGATAGTTTCTTACCGCTAATACCCATCTTAACAGCCCTAGGAGCACTCGCTGGACTTACATCGGGTGGCGCATCTATTGCAAAAACAATCACAAACGCTAAAAATGCCAGACAACAACTAGAGGAGAATAAGCGACATAACCGCTCAATGGAAGCTATTGCGTTAGGCAAGGGATTTTATCTAAAACCATATCGAAAGGGCTACGGAATAACAACTGATCATTCTGCAAAAAACTTCTAAGTCAGCTACCCAATAAACCTCTCTCAAATATTGATAAAATGAAATTTGCTCGTAAGCATATTTAGACTCATCGGCTGGAGGTGGAACACACTGGGTAGCTTATATTACTGTGGACATCTCTGTTTACAGTTTTTATTAACACGATAATAAACGCTGCAGTGTGCAGGCAGATATATCAAGGGAAGCTCTCAAAATATTTTGGGTACAAAGACTTACTCCAGATGACAGATACTGCACTTGTTATGGAGGATGATCAAAATTGTATATTGCTCAACGGCAAGCTATTGCTCTATTGCTACTGGTGTATATCACACCTGAAAATGGACAGAAAACTCTTATATTTTCTCTAAGGCGTGGAGAATCTCCAACATATTTTGTTCCATTATCATTTTCAATTGATCAATGTCAACATATTGCAATTTGCGTTTAGGGTGGCTGCGTAACATTTGTCGACACAAGCTTTGTGCCAGAACAACGTAACAAGATATATAAGAATCCCTAGATATATTTGAAAAATTAATAATTGATAATGAAGACTCCCACTTCACAAAATGCTGTTGCTCAAAAATATTACTTCAAAAATAATTCCATCGAAATATATAATAGAGGCAGGCCTATAAAATCAGTGCAGTTCAGAGTAATACTTCAACATTAAGAATCGATCAAGATTTTTGAAAAACTGATGATTGACAACTCCCTTTAACAAAATGCTGTTCCTCAAAAATAATTTCAACATACAAAGGCAGGCCTATAAAATCAGTGCAGCTCAGAGTATTATTTCAACATTAAGAATCGCTCGAGATGTTTGAAAAAATTACATATTTCAACATTAAGAATCGCTCGAGATGTTTGAAAAACTAATCGTTGAAGACTCCACTCAACAAAATGCTGTTCCTCAAAAATATTGCCGGAAAAAAAATTCCACCGTTCAAAGGCAGGACTATAAAATCAGTGCAGCTCAGAGTTTTACTTCATTAAGTAAGAAACTATGGAGGCAACATCAACTTCATCCTCAAAGTTGTATCAAGTGGCCACCCTCGTTGAAGCTCCCAGACAGTTGGAGCACCAGCATCAGCAGCAGCCGCAGAAGCAATCGCACCAATCTAACCATCAAGTGGAGATGCTGGACATTGATGTCCTTAATGATAAAACAACAATGGAAGAAAATGTGATGTACGATATTGTACGCGCATGGAGAACAAAAACAAAATTAGGTGAGACAATTGCTTTGGAGCTCCAACACTACGTATTCTTCCTTCCGAAGAAATATAATTCGATGAAAGACGAGTCAATTCAACGACTTTATAACGGGCGATATCAGCTTGCCAAACAAAGAGCTGCAGGCGCGCAGTTTTACAACCTGGGGTTACACATCGCAGTCCCAACAGCAGAAACTGTTGAATATTATTATACAGGATAAATAATACCATTTTTTGTATTATTTTTTATAAATAGATGAATGAAAATAAAAGACATTTAAATATATATTCAACATTTCTTTCTTTTTTTAATACATACATATATATTTACAACTTTCTCTACTCCAGTAGAATTAAATATTATTTAGTATTTTTTATTACAGACAAAAAAAAAAAACAATAACTGTTTTCGACAGAACAAATAGAATATATATATATATATATATATATATATATATATCTCTTTTTTATTATGTACGGTATATACAATCTCCCTCTCCCTCTCTATTACATAAAAAATGAAAATGATGCATATGTACATATAGTTACATACTCTTTAATATTCAGTCATCTCTTTAGCAACCTGTATAGCAGATATTCTTAACAGGCTGTTTAACTGCTATAAAGCCTTTCATAACAGGCTGTTTAACTGCTATAAAACCGAATAACAGATTAGTTACTGCTCTTAAACTGTATATCAGATCAGTAAATGGATGAGAATTTACTAAAGGAATTATCAAAGAACTGAAATGTTTTGAAAAAAAAATTTCAAAGTATTAAATTAGGTAAAGCTGAATCCGCTTTACAACTGGAAGAAACATTAAAGCCCATAACAGAACCATTGCAGAAACTCGTTACTAAGAGTAATAAATTAAATAATACATTTTTGAAACCGAAGAAAGAAGAGCAGTCGTACACGCCACTTACTTCAAATACTGGACTTAAGCCAGAGTTGAATAGTTCGCATTTTAGACGACGGAAACCAGATGATGAGAATGATTATGATGATGAGATGATGATGATGATTTTATTGATGCTAATACAAGAATCAATGAAACTGATGACTATGCTGATGCGGATGATGATTATGATATTACAATTAATCAGCTCTACTCTCAATCTAATGTTGGAGTTGAAAATATGTTTAATCTAAGTGAATTAGCTAGAAAAAAGATACTTGATAAAGCGTATGGACCATATAAAGATTTAAATGGCGAATTAAGGTTAGGAAATTCTATTATTCATATATCAGAAGAAAATTTTTTTCTAGACAGTGGTGAAACATGGGATCTCACTACAGGCTTATATTCTTTAATTTATGAAAATACTCCTCAGAACTATAACGATCTAGATCTACAAAATTATAAAGATATTCTAATAAAAACTTCTGCAAACAGAAAACATAACAAACCTGATGGACAACTTAAAGGAAATCGTTCGAAAAAATATTTAACTATAATTAAAAATCTTTTTCGAAAATTATCTCAAAAAGTTCTTTTTCATAAATCAGTACCAATTGCCATATCAACTCCAAATCAATCAAAATCATCTATATCCGGTAGTGGTATAATGAAGCTCAATACAAATAAACCAAACTATATTTACTGGGATGATCCTAATGAAATTGTTGATCGATTAAAGCTTCTATTCGCCTCACAAACAGCTGGTCATAGTAATCATAACAATGAGATAATTTCAATTGTTGAAGAACTTCGGGAAGCAAAAATTATCGAATAAATTTATAAAAGGGAAAAATATTTTCATTTAACTGACATTATTAAAATGAGTATCGACAAGTTTGGTCATTACTCCTCAGCTAAAAAGAGAGATTCTGTTGACAATAAACTTTATGTTCAAAATATATTATACAAATCAAAAGAGGATTTGGAGCTTCTCATACATAATAAAGTTGATGAAGTAGATAAATCTATAAACGAATCTTGAGAGAGTATATTAATAAGGAAAATGCTAAAATTAGGGAGTCAATTACATTGTTGAAAGGTTGACTTAAGACAATAGAGCTATTCTAAATATAATAAATATTCAATGGTTTAGCTATTCACAACATGTCCGTAGACAAGTTTGGTCACTTTTCAAGTGATAAATACAATACTGAGAATTTTAAGAAAAATTGTGCTAAATTCTTGGGGCTGTTTATGGATAACGATCAAAACATTGATATCCAGAGTAAACGTCTTAAAAACTTTGGAAACCCGATTCAAGAAAAGGACGCAGTTAACTATCTTTTTTTGGAAAGTAAGGTCGTTGGATTAGCACAAGACTTGCAAACGCTCATTAGAAAAGAAAACTTGAAGGCGAGAAAATACCATTAAAGCATTTAAACAAACCAACATAACATAAAAAAAAAAACACACACCACCACCAACATGAGCAATAGGGGAATAGTTAATGAGTACATGGACCAGCGCAAAAAAATTTTGAGCGTAGAAGGGTTATTATGAAAGGAATCGATGATCATTGATCATCATCAAATAAAAATTTTCGATTCCTATTAACTGTTATCGACACATTTTCCAAATACGACTGGGTTGTAGCACTCAAAAGCAAAAATGCTCAAGACGTTACAAAGGCGATGTTAAATATTTTTAAATTGGGTCGTACTCCTAAGAATTTACAAACCGATGATGGAAAAGAATTTTTTAAGAAGAACTTTAAGCACTTAATGAATAAATTTAATATCAATCATTATTCAACATATAGTGGGTTAAAAGCCTCAATAGTTGAACGATTCAATAGAACGCTCAAAGATATGATGTGGAAAGAATTTAGTGTTAATGGTACATATCAATGGATTGGAATTTATCAAGACCTAATTGATGAATATAATAAAAGATATCATCGAACGATCAAAATATCCCCAATCAAAGTAAATTCATCGAATGAAAAGGAGTTGTTCAGCACGGTCTACAGTAAAAAAAAAATATTTACCAGATCACGATTTCATGTTGGTAATAATGTACGCATTAGAAAGTATAAACATATCTTTGAGAAGGGATATACTCCGAATTGGACGACAGAAATTTTTAAAATTTCCCAAGTGAAAAACACTCATCCGACAACATATATATTATTATCAAGGAACGCCACTTAAAGGAGGATTCTATTCTCACGAATAAAAGAAAACTCGCTTTCCCGATACCTACCTAGTTGAGAAGGTAATAAAGAAAAATGGTGATAAGGTATATGTTAAATGGTTGGGGTTCTGTGATGAGCACAACTCCTGGATAAACAAAAATGAAGTTGTATAAAATAATATATATAAATATATACATATACATTTTTTAAATCATAAGTAAGAAGACTCATTTAAATGTAAAACTTTATGTAATAATATGAAAAATAAAAAAATGAAAAAATAAAGAATTTTATATGAAAATATAAAGAGCACTCATCTATTTAAATATAAGTAGCTCAATGTTTTACCACTTCAACTTGATGAGAATTCAACCATAAAAGATGTGTAGGCAAGAGCTAACAGAAAGAAGCAAACATTTCTGGAATTTTTGAGAGTAATACACCGTTTTATAGACATTTTATGCTTCAATATGATGAATATGTCTCAACAAAAAGGTGTACAGTAGTTATGAGCTTCGTCATCTGAAAATTATCTGTTAACGAAGCTGAAAGGATAATGGTAATTGAGGAGAGGTTGAATAAGTTAAAATTTTTGCAGAATTCTTAGGTCTTAAAATTTCGATTGATTAATTTTAAAAAAATTATTCGCAAAACTTCTTTAATGAAAATAGAATAATCAAGAAGGATATAGTTTTGTAAAATATTTATTATAATTTTATTAATCATATAAATTTTGGTATTCAAATAGTTCTTCCTCACTATCTGATAATATTATTGGTTGAGCTTTTTGATGCAAATAATGATGTCTATTGTTAAATATATCGTCCTCCTCATCTTCAATGTCTGTTTCAGGGACTTCATCGGTATCATCATCCTCATCAAAAAGCTTACGAGTTGTAGATGATATTATATTTTCTTGAATCTCACGATGTATTATTAAATCAGAATTTGAATTTGAATTTAAACTCCATGTTTCATATTGAAAATTATCTGTTGATGATGATATTTCGTTGGATTGAATTTGCTGATTTTGAGTGTTCATGATGAGGATTCCGTATCCAGTGTTTTCTGTCGAATGGTTGTTGCTAGCACAAAGTCAGAGCTATTTAAATCTTTGGTATTTTACAGAGCTTTCTGAATAGCTGTTATCATTGGTGTTTTTTTTCTCGTTATTTGTTTTAGCTGGATATATTTTATATTTTTCTTCTTTCACCTTATCTTCACGTCCACTCTCACGGCCGGTTAAACGCTGGGAATCGCTCATTCTTATATTTTTTGAATACAGCAGCATTTGTAATGTAGATCTACTGAATATGATATACGGTATTTATACATCTACCTCTCTGAAGTTTAATAGTACAATAATTTTTTAATGTAACTCCGTTTATCTCTCTCTCTCTCTCTTAATTTATATACAATTTCAGAATAAAATTAAATAAGTCGAGTCAGTTTTTTTTAATGTTTTTATTTAACCAATCAATTTACAATCTTATAGTGACCCCATGCATAAGTATGTATACAATCATCTCTTATTTTTCTCTTATCATCTTGAGAACTTAAAGCTACTTTTGTTATTTTTTGAGTATACAATTTATGTAAGTTAGATCTAAAAATTAACATATTATTTGTTGTATATGATTTATTATTGAAAAGACAATCTTTAAAGCATTTCACACTGATGTTTTCCAAAATTGATTTTTTAATACCCTTTGCCTTTTTAACACAACCTCCGTCCTCAAGTTTCAATGAGTACATTTAGGGTCGAAGTCCTATGAATTCTTTCATTATCCTACCATTATTCTCATCTTTCATCATGCTTAAGACTTTTTTATTAACTCTCTTTAGGGCATATTTATGAGGATGATCATCAGAATATTCAGATGTGTCGAATTTCATTTCAAGATCATCTCTAATATCTGCATAAAAGTCCTCAGTTTTAATGGTATATATTAAGGAGTCTGTGTCCATATAATTCAATGCTAGATCAGATTTAAACTTTGCTACCATATAATAATAATGAAAATCATACATCAACAATTTCGAAAGATCTAATACGGTAAAACCTAAATATATGGGCTTGTTATAATAGTTATGCAATCTTTTCATTTGGATTGCATACATATTATTCGAGAATTGCAGTAAGCTATGAAAGTTTGATTTTGCGATTAATGCCCCTGCTCCCAATTTAATATTTTTACGTTTTTCGACGTTTTCCATGGTTTTCCCATATACTGCATTATTTAATAGCTTAAAAAAATCTTTTTCGAAATTATTTTTCGCCTGCGTTCTATGATATGTATTAATATCAATATATTTTCTTAACCAAGGAGACAGTTTAAACCGTAATATACGGTAAATCTTAGTTAGCCGCCATCCATTATGAATACATTGTTGAAGACTTCTATAATGTATGGGATATTTATATTTCGGTCTTAGGTCAGCGATAAGCCCTTTAACTGTACACTTTGCAGTCGGTTTTTGATTGCTTGGACAAAACGGTAAGTCGTTATGCATATCATAAAGGGATGCTGGGTATTCTAAATCTACTTCAAGAATATATCCGTATTCATACGTTTCAGAAATTGAAAATAAATGAAATGATCGTATTTCATCCTCACTTAACCACTGGAAATCACCATATGGAAGATATTGTGACATCGCCCACCCATATAGATTATTTGAATCCAATTACATTAAATATTGAGAGGGTTTTGTGCTATCATAATCATTCATATTATGTTATTATATATTATATATTCACTTATGATTAGCAATTGAATATCTCTGACAACATTGTACTAATCCCCCACGAATACAATTTTGTATAAATCTTTGCATATCTATGTCTGTAAATAATTCTAATTCTATTCCAGTTGTTTTTAGCATAGCATCCCAAGATAACCACGGAGCTGTGTAATAATGGGCTGGGTTTAATTTTTTTTTTTTTTTTTTTATTTCTATTTTTATTTACAATCTATCTTATCGATAATGAGTAAATTTACATGAGGTTTACGGAGGCTTCAGAATGATCTGTTGACGAAGCTACAAATGCAGTGTCATCTGCATAAGTGGCGTTGAGCAGGTCATCTCTGTCGATAACAGGAAGGTCAGCTGTATACAGGGTGTATAAGACTGGGCCCAACACGCTTCCTTGCGGGACACCGGCATTGATTTGACATATTGCGGATTCGGCCCATTCGCTTCTCACATAGAACGTCCTCCTATGGAGGTATGACCTTAGCGTTAAATAAAACGGAGCTGAAAGTAGGAGCTTCAGTTTGTGCAGCAATCCTAGATGCCACACTCGGTCAAAGGCCTGCTTTATATCAAGAAAGGCCACTGATATCAAGTTCCCGTCTTCCAACAGTGGCAGTGGTCTGTCCAAAAATAATCTTTCGACAGTATTGCTAACAAGCTGATGGGACGGTAGGAGGCAGGATCTTGTTCAGGCTTCCCAGGTTTGAGTATCATTATGATTTCCGCACACTTCCATTGTGAAGGAAAGTGGTGAAGCCTAATGATGGCATTGTAGATGGCCGTAAGGAAGTCAAGAGCACGTGGAGGAAGGAGCTTGATGGTGGCTGCGTCGATGCCGTCGTAGCCAGGACTTTTAACTACTTTTAAGCTGGACACTGCATTTTCCACTTCTTCTGCTAGTATGGGTCGAATCGGCAAGTCCATTTGGCAAGGTGCATCTAAGAAAAGCTGTGTGGCTATTACATCCGAGGCAGAACATATGTTGAAGGGTGTGAAAATTCTCTCCAGATGGAGGGCAAAAGTCTGGGCTCTCTCCTCGTTGGAGCGACACCAGGAGCCAGATGCGTTGAGAATTGGTGCAATCCTTTTAGTTGGCCTCTTGAGGTAGCTAGTGGCGTTCCACAGGTTGTGCCCTTGCCCATTAGGTTCAGCTTTGCGGAGATAGTCAGACAGAGTCTCGTTACGCAGTTCCAGTAGGAGAGTCTTAAGGTCTTTGCATGCACGGTTAAGGGCTGCCTTGTCGCGAGGATTACGACTAAGCTGCCATATTCTGCGAAGACGACGCTTAGTTCTCAGTTGCTCGGTAACTTGCTCTGAGTGCAGATAACGATCTCTTCGCGGTCTCTGGGTGTGAGCTGACCTGGTAGAGTACGAAGGAGTGCAAGAGTGTGCAGCGTCATGTATTCTACGTGTGAGAGTTTCAACAGCTTCCTCAATAACCTCAGCAGAGTCTAGGTTGATGGTGGATGGATCCAGTGTCTCCTCCAGCCTTGCCTTGAACCTCTCAACATTTGAGTTCCTAGTTAGTAGCTTGGTGATTCGCTTGCTGATACTTATAGGTAAATACGAAGCACTACTGCACAGTGATCAGATAGAAGATCAAAGTATTTCTCCACTTGCACTAGATTTGAGTTCACACCATAGGCAACTGCAAAGTCGACAAGGTCGGGCACCTTCCGAATATCCGTGGGCCAGTAGGTAGGATGTCCGGAAGAAAGAGTGGTGAAATGATTAGCTTGGATGCAGGATAGCAGGGCAGTTCCCTTTGGGTTGCAAAGCCTGGAGCCCCACCAGGTATTTTTTGAATTAAAGTCGCCCCCAATTACAAACCTGTGCCCGAGGTCATTAAATATTTGGCTAAACATTTGTGCTGTTACTTGGTGTCTGGGTGGTACATAGGCGGCTGCAAGTGTCAATATTCCAGTTGGCGTGTTGATTGTTGTCACAGCTGCTTGAAACCAGGGCTCCTGAACAGGAGTGCGCTCAGCAAATTGAATCCCTGATTTGATGAGGATGGCTGCACCGCCTCGAGCATTGCCACTCGGGTGGTTTGCGAAAATTAGGCTATATCCGTTTATTTTAAAATGAGATCTATCGGTGAAATGAGATTCAGAGATGAGCATAATATCTACGTTGTTCCTCTTAAGGTACATATCAACCTCAGGCCTACTCTTGCAGAGGCCGTTCGCATTCCATAGCTAGAGTTTGGGTTGAGGGGGGATCGACCTCCTGCTACGTTGGCGTAGCTAGCGTTATCATTCCTTACTTTTGGAGGAGTATTAATGGGCAATGTGTATGTGAAGGTGGGTTTGACATCCTTGCTTGTTGGCATAAGCCTGGGTTTGTCATGATCCCGTTGTTGCACAGTGGCTTTGTAAACTCTACATCCCTTGCAGGAAGCAGTGTGGCTCTCTCCACAATGAACGCATGAGGCGGGTGCATCTCGAGGTTTCGTGCAATCCGTGGATTTGTGATTACCACTGCATTGGACGCATCGATATGACTTACGGCAATAGCGTTGAATGTGACCAAACTCCTGGCACCTATGGCATTGAACAAGGTCATTGAACTTCTTTGGGGGCTCAACCGCTATAACTGCATTGCACAGTCTTTTGACCTCAAATATAGCTTTATTGTTGCTGGCTGGCTCTAAGTCAACGAAGAACATTGCCATGGGCACCTTTGTAACTCTATGTTTGGCGTTTGTTATGTGGCGGACCGAGTGGCCAATCTTGCATAGGGCCTTACGGATGTGATCAAGCGGAGTACTGTGATGGAGATTCCTTATGACGGCTCTGTATGCTCTCTCCTGTTTAAGCTGGTAAGTGTGGAATTCCCATTTCGCTGAATCAACATGTTGACCAGGCTCCTGTAATTGGCTTCACTTGTGGCCATGATGCGCACTTGGCCATCTCGACAAGTTCTGCGAATGTCTCCTGCATAGCTGCTATGTTGTCAACCGCACTTATAAATATTGGTGGCGGATTGTGTGCAGGAGGGACAACTGGCTCCTGATTTTCTTTTTCTTTTATTTTTTATTTTTTTTTTAGGAGAAAATTTACTTTAACGTTTGACAAGCAGTGTCGAGAAACTGGCGATGGGCTGGGTTTAATGAATAAATAAATTCTTGCAAATTAAACGAAAATTTTCGAAAACATCTGCAAGCAAAAGTACATCTGTCTTTAAACACAGTTCCATATAATCTTTAAGGCTTTTACAATTAAATACTCTCCACACGTTCTGAGCGTCTAAATAATCATCCTCTAAACATTCTCTATTTGCAAGATTGTTGAAAAATTTTTCCCTTGGTGGAAGAACAGTTTCTTGCAAACATTCAAATTTAGTAAAGTATTCATATGGGAAAACTCCCTTCCTATGTACTAGATTAAAGTGTGTTTCGTCCGGTAAAACCGTTTAACAGTTGTGAAATTATTATGTTCTAAATTAGAGCTTAGACTATGTAAACTTGCAGCCATAAATCGAAATGAGTCTAAGAAACGTATTTCCAAATTTGTATTATGTTCTGTAATATATGTGTATTTTGAAAGGGAAATGTAAATCTCTTTATTGAGAGGTAGAACCTTAATTTCACCTTCAACTTTTGACAACTCTCTTACAAACAAATGAGCATCATAGCGTGAAAAATTATGAAAAAGTACGGGGATAAATGAAGCAATTTTGTAATTTATATTACAGGCATTCTGAGCTGACCTTCTAAATTTACCAGTTAAGTGGCAATGATCCCGTACTCTATCCAAGTTTAAATTCTTAGTGCAAATGTGGCAATTTATAGCATTTTTAAATTTATGTTCATCTTCTAAACTCATTTCGATTGGCTTTACAGTAGATAAATATTTGCTATTAATCTCAGTTGCATCAGCAATGAGAGATGTTACAAAATGTAATCCTACATTTTCTCCACTATATATAATAAATTTATCTAAACTAGAATCATATGCAGATTTTATGAAATATGCGTATGCAATAGGAATGTGTTCTTGAATGCTTATTACATTCTCGCTCACATTCCTGTTGATAGGTTTTAAAACGCACTCGAAATCTGCATAAATTATAAAAGTTATATCTAAACTATTTGCATAGTTCTTAAATTTTACACTCGCCTTATCCGCTGTTGGAAGCTTCGCCACCACTTTTCCACACTGCTCGCCATGCATCCTGTCGTTATGCGTATATTTTAAGCATACATGACAGAAATGTAATTTCCTCGTATGCGAAGTCAACTGATTGTGTGTAAGCCTGGAGGAGAATTAAAAAAGAAACGTTTATATATATATATATTTTTTTTTGTATTCCTTACTTACCTTGTGTAGTGGCTGCTTTGCAATCCCTAAACGAATCTGCTTGTTGATCAGCTGCTCTAGTTTGGTTACTGCTGCTTTACCGACCGCACTGGAAGCCAATTCTTCGTTTATTGCACAGCTGAGGGCATGCGCAACCGAATAGGGCGAATAGAGAAAAAAAAAAAAAAAGGTGATAAGATCAGGCCATAGTACCGTTTTAAAATATAATCGCGTGATGTAGAGCTTTTGAAAGCTTCCTTATTTTTTTTGTCTTTGGGAAGTAGTAAAGGTTAAAAGTACAGCTCAGCATGTCCTTTATATTTGAAGCGTGGGCGAGTTAAGTTCATAACATTTTCTTTCTTTGCAAATAATTTTTGCAAAGACGTCGAAGTTTGGAAGTGTTCTTTTGGTACGCTAATAGAAACCAAAAACCTTCACAACAACTCGACACACTAACCTAAGTGTGATTCGGGGTGACCCTTAAAGAAAAGGTATTTATATGTGCTAGTGTTGAGACTTGGAACTAAATAAGGCTTCCACAGTTTCCGTACCTGCTCAGTTGACTAGAGCCATTCCACTCGTCAGTAGCTTGCTAACAAAGAGCAGCGGGAATATTTAGACGTACTAGTCGGCGCTAACAGAGGGGGAGATCGGACCAGACAAAGGCAACACCAAGAGCACGTGCCGCATTTAGCAACCCAGTAGGACCAATTTTGTTGCTATTTTACTTATCAGCCGCTGTCTTGCGAAGAACAACATCTGGCATAGCCTCGGAAAACGGCGTCCAGCGGGTGAAACGCTTACTATTTATGCAGCACCATCGGGGCCGCATGCACTAAGCATATAGCGTAACCTGCAGAGAGCAACAAAGGAGCTGAGTCTGTATTACTATTGGTGTACCCTTTCGCTTGCTTAGAAGCCATTGCCATATAATTCCAATAATTATTTAACGTTGCCAAGACGTACGGCTAATAGATCCTTAGTTTAAATTTCTAAATTAAATTAATTTTCTTCCTTTAATTTTTCTTTTATTAATTGTTGTAAAAATATGCAATGAATATGCCTAAATAAGTTAAAGCGAGAGGAAACTCCCACACCACCGACCTTGACCGCTGCGCATTTATATATATATACATGTGTTTATATACTTATAAATTTCTTTTGTAATATTTAGCAACAGCGATCATAATCGTCGTATACATTGGGCCCAACGTCTGCTTCGAAGGATATCGCGTGAGTAAGAGTTTAAAACAACGCTTATAGATATATGTACTTATATACACATATGAACATTTAAATGCAGCTTAATTTAGCAAGACGGTAAATTAATTACTATCCGTCAAGTCTCAAGATAATGTTGGTGAATTTCTTCTTCCACTTAATTTCTTTATGGGATTTAAACTAGTTATTGCACATTCATCATATTAACTTTGGATTTAAGTTTTGTTTGGAAACTGTATATATATATTTTTTTTTTTTTTTTTTTAAATCGAGTTATACCTACCTTTCTATTAATTGGCATCATGCCCAAACAAAAAAAATGCACAATGCGTGAATAAATGAATTATATTAGCATATTTGATATGATATCCTAATTCCTTAAATTTTTTTTTTATCTGTCAAGTACCCATGTTAGCTGCTTGCAATTTATAGTGATGGTTTAAGAACCTGAAATAGGGACAAGCATCCACATTCCATTTTTTTTTTATTGCTTGTCAAGGTAGGGAGGGTAAAGAGAAAGAGAGACGATCAACACCTTAGTTCTCTCACTTACGCGAAATTGAATAGTTTGAATTTGGATGTTCGGTCGGAACACATAAATGGTACCCATACTAGTATCCGGTTTTCTTTTTTTTTTTTGTTTAATAGCTTTACTTAAATCAATAATTTTTTTTAATCTTGATCGCACTTAAACTATGTGTTTATGGTAAGTGCAGAAGGGAAAGGAAAAAACCCCGACCAGTTCGACGAGCTATTGTCCGAGCATTAGCAAGAAGTGCGAACCTCCAATCCCTATGCACCCGGTTAGGCAACAGCCACGGCCGTTCGTTCTATTTTGGTAGATGGCCAAACGAAAGGCTAAAAAAACTGAACCCGAACCACGCCACCATTACATATATGGCGCCCAACGTGGGGCCCTAGCAAGAACGTAAAACGTTTACCTTTTGCGTAAGCACGACTAACACCTAGTGCACAACAATCCCCAATCGAAACTCGAAGTTATACCATATCACTTACTACCTATTATTTTTGAATTACCCTGTTAGGCCCCTTTCTCGGGAAAATACGTTGTGTTCAGACAGTAGTTAGTTGTAGGAATAAGCGATTGTAATTCAGTCATTGCTGGATTAGTCGACCACAATTAATTACTAGTTCTTTTAGCAGGTAAGATCGGAAAAGAGGGAATAATAATCAAAATTTGGGTTTATTGTTTCAAGGACTATTTGGAATTACAACAAACTGGAAATATTTCGGATGTTGTCTAGTAGTCCATGAGCAGTAAAAATCCAAATCAGAAATAGACTCCAGTAAAATAAATAGCACAAATTCAACTACTCAGATTTGCTTAAGGATTGTAAGCAATAACATGTGGGAAAAAGACAGATAGAATAAATAAGCAAGACTAAATCATATAAATCCTATTTAGTTTTCCTTTTGTGTTTGGAAGCAAGCAATAGTTTGCATTCATTATGGCAGTGAGACGAAGCACAGAGAGCATAGTTGCAGCGATTAACGCGCAAGATCCATTTTGTGGCATTTGCCATGACCAATTGCAAGCAGAACAGCTATCTGCGACAACTCCTTGTCAACACCGTTTTCACGACGTTTGCATAAGCAACACACTAAAGACAACCCCAAAATGTCCAGTATGTGAGGCAGACTGCAACCCAGGGCAATTAATATTTATGAACAATACACTGGCAGCGGAGTTACACTCAGCTGGTAATGCTGAAACAGACGAAACTCTATCGCGAAATACCCTACCTGGCCAAGATGGTTCGACTACTACAGGTATCAGGAGAGGTCAGCGATTCGGAAAAGGGCGAGGAGCCACGCCCAAGCGAAGTATGCAAACTAGGTCTATGAATCGAAATCATAGAGAATATTTAGGTAGTTGCATGTCTCTAGGCAGCAATGGAAATAAGTCCGTGGACAATGGTCCAAATGTAGAGACAATTAACTATATTAACGAAGCTCTACAATCTCAGCAAAGGACTTTAATAGCAGAATTCAATAATGTTATTAAAGCTTCTGTTGAACAATCACTGCAAGAGAAGTTGGCAACATTAAATGTACGAAGTGAGCGAGCTGAACCAACACGCTCTAGATTAGTTCAGTCTCCAATGGGATTAGGTGCTGATACTCTCCCTAATCGCGCCCAGAACTCTGACATACCCCTTGACTGCGGATCATACAGCCCCAGAGGTAGCAATCGATCAAATTCAAGTTTGAGTTCAGAAAAAGCAGCTAGCATTATGCAAACCTGGCGACTTAAATTTGACGGTTCGAAAGACTCTATGCAGATAGATGAATTCTTGTATCGAATTCGTTCATTAACGGCTCAAAATTTGAACGGCGACTATAGGCTCCTTTGTGACAATCTACATTTACTTTTCTTCGGGAAAGCAAATGATTGGTTTTGGAGCTTCCACAAGAAAAACCCACAGTATACCTGGTTGGCTTTCTGTACAGATTTCCGACTTAGATTCGAGGACGTCAAAGACGACTTTGACTTATGGGAACTAATTGGGAAAAGACGCCAGAAAGATCAGGAGACATTTGACGATTTTCAATCAGCGATTGGCTTGGTTAGCCAATTATCTAACGAAATAAGCGAAGACAAGCTTGTAGACCTATTAAAACGCAATGCGAGCACAGCGCTCAGGTACGAACTGTTGCATTTGAAGATTAGAAGTCGAGCAGAACTAAGAGAGGAAGTTAAGAAACATGAAAGTTTCTGTAGAGAAACTGGCTCGTTTCACAATCGAACCAAATACGGTAGAAGTAATGTCTCTGAGTTACTGGAAAATACTGATATAGAAGATAATATTTCAAAAAAAAAAGAACAAGAAATTAGTGTGCTGGAATTGCGATAAAGTGGGTCACCGATTCGATGACTGCATGGGAGAAAGGCGTATATTCTGCTACGGTTGCGGTGCTAAAAACACTTTTAAACCCAATTGTAGTAAATGCAATCTTTTGGGAAACCGGAAGCGGGATGCGCAGACCAACACCTGTTTGACGCATCCCACAAAAGAATAAAGTCCTTGCCAGTAATTCAGTCATATGGTAGTTCGGAGCAATCAACTCCAAATACTATATTTACAACTTATATGGCAAATACATGTTCAGTCGCCGAGGCTGCAACTCAAACTGATATTGAAAATAAATACGTACCGTACCATATTAGAGTAAAGCGCTATCTTGACACACGAAGACGAATTTTTAGCAGCATAGAACCCATCGAATTTCTCAGTCGGCCAAAACGCTCTACTGTTCGACTTAGAAAATTCTGGAAAAATATTAAGTGTCTTCGTAAGAAGCTCGTTCAATCAGTGTTTATGAGCTCAGACAACCGCTTGTACACTGAGTTAAGCCTAGAGGGAGAAAGATATGTAGCATTACTAGATTCCGGAGCCACGATTAGTTGCCTCGGTAATGATGCAGCTAAGTCACTGTTGTCACATCCCAAAGCGCGCAAATGTTCTGGATCAATCCGAACAACTAATAACGCTATTTGCCCAGTGGTAGGCAAACTGACACTTAAAGTTGAATTTAGAGAACAAGCGCATAATGTTGATTTTTTTGTTATACCCGATTTGAAACAAGATGTTTCCTTAGGCATAAATTTTTGGCAGGACTTTGGACTGTTTACGAATTTAATTCGTCCTGATGAGTCCGTAAATGAATTAGACAACAATAACGAACATGATATCCAGGAAACAGCGAAAATGCATCAGCTAACTGCTGAAGAAGAGTCACGATTAAATTCGATCGTTTCTAATTTCTATTCATATGAAAAGGAAGGATTAGGACGCACTGAGTAAATCGAACATCGCATTGAAATGGATAATGTGACCCCCGTCAAACAAAGACATTGGCCTATTTCGCCAGCCGTTGAAAAGCTAATGTTCGACGAGATCGAGAAAATGCTAGCGTTAGATATAATAGAGGAATCGCATGTGCAAAGAAAGGATAAGAACAGGCTGTGTCTAGATTCTCGAGTCATAAATAAGTACACTCGTAAAGATGCGTACCCTCTACCCCATATCGACGGAATTCTTAGTCGTCTGCCGCCAGCTAAATATATAACGGGCCTCGATATGAAGCACGCATTCTGGCAGATACCCCTAGAAGAAAAATCACGGCAGTATACTGCTTTTACAGTCCCTAATCGTCCATTATTTCAATACAAAGTAATGCCGTTTGGATTGTGTAACGCTCCTCAAACGCTTTGTGGACTAATGGAACGCGTGATACCAGCCCATTTGCGGACCCGCGTATTTGTCTACTTAGACGATTTACTTCTGCTTTCAGAGGACTTCGATTCTCATATGTTGCTTTTGCAGGAAGTAGCGTTGCACTTGCGTAAAGCGAACTTGACAATCAACATCGCAAAATCAAAATTTTGTATGCGGGAAATTAAATATTTAGGCTTTATAATTGGATATGGTCAACTAAAGACGGACCCCAGCAAAATACAAGCTATTAACGAATTCCCTGTACCAAAAAGTGTAAAACAGCTGAGACGTTTTCTTGGACTCGCTGGATGGTACAGACGTTTCGTTAATCATTATGCAACAGTTAGCTTTCCGCTTACAGAGTTGCTAAAGAAATCGAAAGTATTGAAATGGAACACTAATGCTGATTCCGCTTTCACAGACTTGAAAACACTTTTAACTTCTGCACCTGTATTGGCTACACCCGACTTCTCAAAACCTTTTAGATTAGTTTGCGATGCTAGCACAACTGGTTTAGCTCAACTAAATGAACAGGAAGAGGAGGCTCCAATAGCATACATGTCAGAGAAACTGTCAAAGGCCCAACGGAATTATAGTGTGACCGATCTGGAATGCTTAGCCGTAATAAGAGGTATTTTTAAATTTAGAGCGTATATAGAAGGACAGGACCTCGAAGTAATAACTGATCATGCTTCCTTGCAATGGCTCATGAGACAGAAGGATCTCAGAGGACGTCAAGGTAGATGGGTGATAAAATTACAGGGTTTCAAGTTTAAAGTCTCGCATCGTAGCGGTACACAAAATGTTGTCGCTGATGCGCTATCGCCTCAAAATGAGACAGAGCTTGCGGAATTCGAGGAGCAAGGTCCCATAGTTGACCTGTCTTCACCTGAATTCAAATCGCCAAACTATCTGGATCTGCTAGATAATATCTCTTCTAACCAATCCAGATTACCAGATTTACAGATAATCGACGGTTTTATATATAAACGTACTGAGCCAGCGACGGGATATAGCATTCAGGAGAAACAATCCAGTGGCATCGGGAAAACAATAGAGAAACTCAAGAGATACTTGTTTTGGCCAAGAATGTCGGCCCAAATTCATGAATATATAGTCAATTGTAAGGTTTGTCGGCAAACGAAAAGCCCCAATGTAGTGTTGAGACCTCCAATGGGCAAGCCTATGACGTCAGAACGGCCATTTCAGAAGCTCTACATGGATCTTCTAGGGCCATATCCTCGGTCAAAGAACGGCAATATAGGTCTCCTGATGGTCGTAGACCATAATACTAAATTTCATTTTATGTGGCCTCTTCGCGCGTTTACTACCAACAAAATTATCGACTATCTAGAAAACACACTGTTTTGCACTTTCGGCGTTCCAGAAACTATTCTGACCGACAATGGCTCTCAGTTCATTTCTAGTGTCTTTAAAGCTTTTCTTACCCGGTATGGAATCATCCACATTCGAACGGCAATATACTCGCCACAAAGTAATGCGAGTGAGCGAGTAAAAAGATCAGTGTTAGCGGCTATTAGAGCCTATATCGGAAAAGATCATTCAAATTGGGATAAAAAGCTGTACGCCATTTGTGCAGCCTTGAGAGCCAGCGTTCACCAAAGTACAGGGTACTCTCCATATTTTTTAGCGTTTGGACAGAATATGATGTTAAACGGTAAAGACTATGACTTGCTAAAGCGGCTTAACCTCTTGTCCGAAGACACCGCTATTGAGAGGCCCACAGCTTTACAAGTAATCCGTCAGATAGCTAAAGACAATGTAGCTCAGTCACATAATAGAAATGCTAAGATATATAATCTGCGCAGCCGAAACATAAGTCTTACTGCTGGTACGAAAGTCTTCGCACGCAATTTTTGTCAGAGTAACGCGCAAAAGAAGTTTAGTTCTAAGCTTGCACCAGTTTTCATTCCCGCGGTTGTTGTACAAAAAATCAGCCCAGCCTACTATCAACTAGCTAATGAAACAGGTAAATGCATCGGTACTTTTCATCTCAAAGATATACAAACTAGTAACAAGTTCTAACTCAACGGTTATTATAGTTATTTCAGTTTATGTCCCGCTAGCAAGTAGCGCTGCATAAACTGTGGTGTAGTGGCTGCTTTGCAATCCCTAAACGAATCTGCTTGTTGATCAGCTGCTCTAGTTTGGTTACTGCTTTACCGACCGCACTGGAAGCCAATTCTTCGTTTATTGCACAGCTGAGGGCATGCGCAACCGAATGGGGCGAATAGAGAAAAAAAAAAAGGTGATAAGATCAGGCCATAGTACCGTTTTAAAATATAATCGCGTGATGTAGAGCTTTTGAAAGCTTAAAGAAAAGGTATTTATATGTGCTAGTGTTGAGACTTGGAACTAAATAAGGCTTCCACAGTTTCCGTACCTGCTCAGTTGACTAGAGCCATTCCACTCGTCAGTAGCTTGCTAACAAAGAGCAGCGGGAATATTTAGACGTACTAGTCGGCGCTAACAGAGGGGGAGATCGGACCAGACAAAGGCAACACCAAGAGCACGTGTCGCATTTAGCAACCCAGTAGGACCAATTTTGTTGCTATTTTACTTATCAGCCGCTGTCTTGCGAAGAACAACATCTGGCATAGCCTCGGAAAACGGCGTCCAGCGGGTGAAACGCTTACTATTTATGCAGCACCATCGGGGCCGCATGCACTAAGCATATAGCGTAACCTGCAGAGAGTAACAAAGGAGCTGAGTCTGTATTACTATTGGTGTACCCTTTCGCTTGCTTAGAAGCCATTGCCATATAATTCCAATAATTATTTAACGTTGCCAAGACGTACGGCTAATAGATCCTTAGTTTAATTTTTTTTCTTCCTTTAATTTTTCTTTTATTAATTGTTGTAAAAATATGCAATGAATATGCCTAAATAAGTTAAAGCGAGAGGAAACTCCCACACCACCGACCTTGACCGCTGCGCATTTATATATATATACATGTGTTTATATACTTATAAATTTCTTTTGTAATATTTAGCAACTGCGATCATAATCGTCGTATACATTGGGCCCAACGTCTGCTTCGAAGGATATCGCGTGAGTAAGAGTTTAAAACAACGCTTATAGATATATGTACTTATATACACATATGAACATTTAAATGCAGCTTAATTTAGCAAGACGGTAAATTAATTACTATCCGTCAAGTCTCAAGATAATGTTGGTGAATTTCTTCTTCCACTTAATTTCTTTATGGGATTTAAACTAGTTATTGCACATTCATCATATTAACTTTGGATTTAAGTTTTGTTTGGAAACTGTATATATATTTTTTTTTTAAATCGAGTTATACCTACCTTTCTATTAATTGGCATCATGCCCAAACAAAAAAATGCACAATGCGTGAATAAATGAATTATATTAGCATATTTGATATGATATCCTAATTCCTTAAATTTTTTTTTTATCTGTCAAGTACCCATGTTAGCTGCTTGCAATTTATAGTGATGGTTTAAAGAACCTGAAATAGGGACAAGCATCCACATTCCTTTTTTTTTTTTTTTGCTTGTCAAGGTAGGGAGGGTAAAGAGAAAGAGAGACGATCAACACCTTAGTTCTCTCACTTACGCGAAATTGAATAGTTTGAATTTGGATGTTCGGTCGGAACACATAAATGGTACCCATACTAGTATCCGGTTTTCTTTTTTTTTTTTTTTTGTTTAATAGATTTACTTAAATCAATAAATTTTTTTTAATCTTGATCGCACTTAAACTATGTGTTTATGGGAAGTGCAGAAGGGAAAGGAAAAAACCCCGATCAGTCCGACGAGCTATTGTCCGAGCATTAGCAAGAAGTGCGAACCTCCAATCCCTATGCACCCGGTTAGGCAACAGCCACGGCCGTTCGTTCTATTTTGGTAGATGGCCAAACGAAAGGCTAAAAAAACTGAACCCGAACCACGCCACCATTACACTTGATAGATTCTTAATCCAGGTATAATGGGATATATCTAGCTTCCAAAAGCAATAGATTAATATGCTTCCCCCGGTGCTCTTTGGTTAGATAGAGTGGTCCAATAATTTCATTAATGTCTTCATCATAGCCAAAGACATTTATACTTATGTAAGTATTTTGTTGTTCAAACAATTTGATGTATGTGAGCTGTAATCGAAATTCCATGTTATGAAATTTGAGTGAGAATATCTCATCAATTTCAATAATTGGACTCCTTATATCATCGATTTTATATGGGGCACACCTAACAGCATTATGCTGCAAGTTCTTTAGGGCTGCTATTAAAGCACACTTAAAACAAAACTTATCTTCGTTTTTATACCGTGAACCCATTGAAAATGGGTAAAAAGGGTACATTGTATTTGTGCAAAATGCAAATGTATGTAACAGGCAGAAGGAAGCATCTCCGACCCCATAAAGTATATATATTCTTGATCAACATCAATAGCCGAGTCGATCCAGCCATGTCCGTCTGTCTGTCCGTCCGTCCGTCTGTCCGTATGTATGAACGCAAGGATCTAAGAACCTATAAGAGCTAGAGAGCTCAAATTTTAGATGTAGGTGCTCCTAGTGCCTGCGCAGATCGAGTTTGTTTCCGATAATCGATAACTTACTCCGTTTCCAAGCAATCGATATCGACATCCTGTTTTTTGAGCAAATTGGGTAAATAATAAGAGCTAGAGTCACCACACATGATATGTTGCTTCTAGAATATTATATATATGTCAAGTATCTTTCATTTTATACCTATCGCCACCTCCCCTCTGACACTGAACAGCTATAAATCAAGTTAATAACCCAACCTTTATTTAATGCAATTGACTTTTTGAGAATACACAAATATTCTATGGTACAATAATATATACTGTAGAAAATTTCATTAAGCTCGGTTAAGAGAAAACCAAAGTTATATGTAACTGCGCAATTGGATGGCACAGCTAGCGAAAACATCAAGAACTTGTGTACACACACACATTCATGCGCGTCTGCTTCGCATTCTATCGCATTCTAACAGCATTGTAATTGCGACTTTTTTTTTTTTTTTTGCTGGTTTGTCTGTTGAGTAGAGTCGTCAGCAAGTAATAAGGTCAGTTTTGAGTTCGAATCCTGCCAAGGGAACATTTTTTTTTTTTTAATTTATCTTTATTACTTCAAACGAGCGCGATGCGCGAACTGCATTTAGTGTTGGAATGGGAGGGTTCAGGGTATTCCCTAGTCGGGAGCTCCCGACTTGAACCTCTTACTTGTTTATATTAATAATAGCTTTCTTCAAGCTCAATCTCCGTGGTAATGGAATAAAACTAGAGCCTCTTAGTGGCTTATATTTATTGACGTTCATTTCCAAACGAATAATTTTTATGAGAGTCCAACCACTATCTCTCTCTTGGAATTCATCCATCTTTGAACTTATGATGGCTGAGTGGCTTACGAATATTTCTTCTAAGTCAGAAGACTTCGTAGCCACACACATTTCGGTTTGATGGGATTTGATCATTATTTCAAAATGTTCACCATCAGTATTTTTATTATTTATTTTCAAATATTCAGCGAAAAGTTCAAAGTTGACTTTATATGAGGTGTGCACCTCTAAATGGGAAGTAATGTACTTCCTGCTTCCAAAAGGAACTCTTCAGGGAGCATAACGTTATCCGAAACATTGCTATATGAATAGGTGTTAATCCGGTTTTGGAATCCGGATGCCGCAAGTTGAACATAGCCATCCAACGGCGTGAAGGCCTTATTTTTGTGCTCATTTGTTCGCAAATGTTGTGCCCAGCGATTATGAGCCACCATTACTCCACAAACCTCACAAAAGCGTTGTGCATTTTGATTATTGTTTGCTGATGTTGATGCCATTTTTTAATATTCTGATTTAGAGGACTTTTTCACTTTAAAACTTTCGGATAACTAAATAAATTTTATTTAAAAATAATATTCACTTCATTTCAGTTTCCCCCCAGCTACATTATAGCTCGCTGATAACATAGCAGCGCACTCCCCCACCCCTTCGATCCATTCCATCCAATCACATCCATCGTAAACATATGTGATCTTGCTCCCCACACACAAATGAAAACATAAGACCCCCGTCTCCTTTCTCAACACACACAAATGTCAACCTAAATAAAAATATTCATGATCTTGCGCATGCGTTGCCAACGCACTCCCTCTACCCTTCTCCACTTCCATTCCGATCACATCCAGCGAACGCAAATCTGATCTTGCTCCCCACACACACACACACACACACACACACACACACACACACACACACACACACACACACACACACACACACACACACACACACACACACACACACACACACACACACACACACACACACAGCCGTGTGGTAAGCGGCCCATAGAATGCTACCACAGCTAGTCATTGCTTGTCGTATGAGGCGACTGAAAATGACACGGGGATGTAAGTGCCCGGAGAGGTGCCTCTTGCAGGCGAAAAGATTCTGAACGCCATTAACCTGGAAATGGCCAGATCGATTCCGTTCCGTGGTAATTAAAGCAACTCGTGACCTCCGGCTGTGGCCAGGTATCCCCTGGGTAGGCGCTGCACACCCGTGACGCGCCTAGCTAACACGAGAGGGCGACTGAGACTGAACTCTGGACAACCCTACACGACTAGACGACCCCTGGGCTGACGGCCGACAGTATTCTAGCATCTCAGTAAGCGGAGTGAAATCTGGCCGAAATGACTGCTAGGCTAATGCTGTTACCGCCCCCGTCCCGTTAAAACATGGCAAATCTCCAAGCACGCTCCTCGTATCGTCGCCATTTAGTTGGCAGTATAGGTTCAGATGTAATATTCCTAATTAACCACGGAATCTCAGAGCAGCTCAGCACTCCGGGAACTCGGGCACGAGATCTCAAAGCTGGTAGACATGCTCGAAGATGGCAAGCGACGCTCCATCCACCAGCCCATGCGAGACTCAATAGAGAGCATCAGAGTGCTCTACGAGCTGGCGGCCATCCAGCTACACGACGAAGGAGCCAAGGAGGTAATTAGGACGCACCAGTCGTGTCAAACTTCGCCTCTTTTCAGGACGACGGTAGACGTCAAGCGGAAGCAGGCCACGGTACGGACGCCCCAAACTAAGCGAATCCGAGGGCCAGTCGGTAATCAGGCTACCGTAACAACGGTGCAGGAGACACCGAGCCCCAAAGCGGACGGCGACAAGTGGAATTAGGTCACCCACAAAAAAAGGAAGGAGGTCACCCGGAAAAAGAGCAAGGGATTGCTTAAGGAAAAGACGCGACCGGATGCTATAGTCATCTCGGCAAAAGGTGAAGCGAGCTACTCAGAGATACTGAGAAAAGTTAAAGCCGATGAGAAACTGGGCGAGCTCGTAAAAGCGGTGACAAAAATAAGGAGGACACAAAAAGGAGAACTGCTACTTCAGCTTAGGAATTCGGGAGAGAATACCACAGCATTTAGGAGCCTGGTGGGCGAAACGCTAGGCGAAAATGCAGAGGTCCGGACGCTGTCCCACCGAGTCTCTATTGAGTGCAAGGACCTGGACGAGATCACGACCAGAGAGGACATCTGCGAGGCGATGAGGGGTCAAATTCAAATATTGGACATAGCCCCAGAGAATATTAGCCTCCGTAAGCCGTTATGGCCAAACACAAACGGCGACTATAAGACTGCCAGCGGAAAGCGCGAAAAAAGCCCTCTCGGTAGGTTTCCTGAAAGTTGGCTGGGTCAACTCAAGAATCCGCGAGCGGATAAACATCACCAGATGTTTCAGATGCCTTGAGTTTGGACACCTTGCAAGACACTGCAAGAGTGAACTGGACAGATCGAATCTGTGCCGACGATGCGGAGGAAAGGACCATCTGGCTAAGGACTGCAAACAAGAGCCACAGTGCATGCTCTGCAAGGACAGGAAAAATGACCCCAATCACATTGCCGGTAGCGGCAGATGCCCCGTGTTTAGGAGCACCCTGGCCAACAGAAAATGAAGTTCACACAGCTAAACCTCAACCACTGCGAGGCTGCTCAGGCCCTGCTGTCGCAAGCAACACGGGAGAGAAACACTGACGTCGCAATAATCTGCGAGCCATACAAGCCTATCGCAGGAAGCGGCTGGGTGGCAAGTAAATGCGGAAAAGCGGCCATCTGGTCCCTCAACTCACCGGATTCGTCAGAGCGAAAATTAATGGAATCACCGTTTACAGTTGCTACGCACCCCCAAGCTGGGAAATACGGCGGTTCCTGGAGGAAATATCAGAAGACGCTCGCAACAGAGCTCCCCTCGTCATAGCAGGAGACTTTAACGCCTGGGCCATGGAATGGGGAAGCAAGGAAACCAACGCGAGAGGGACCACCCTGCTAGAAGAGTTCGCGGCGATCGACTTGGGCCTTGCAAACGACGGGCAGGAGCTCACGTACTGCAAGGCCGGTAGAGGCTCTATTATAGACCTCACCCTGCTCAGCAGCTCACTCTATAGGCTAACCACATGGAAAGTCAGCAATGAATTCACATTCAGCGACCACCAAGCAGTACATTTCGAGATCCACGGGAGAGGACGGAGAAAACAGCAGCCCAAAACAACAGGCCCCAAATGGAAGGACAACTGCCTAGACAAGGAAACATACACGGATTCCCTACGCCATGCTCGATGGACTGGGGCCACGGCAGAAGACATGGCACGGCAGCTTTTGGAAAACATCTCGGACGCGTGCGCCCAGGAGGAAGCCAAACAGAAGAGGAGCACCTTGCTACTGGTGGAACGAGGAAATCAGCGACCTAAGGAAGGCCTGCCTACGCGCTAGAAGACGCTCCCAACGAGCCCGAGGCCGCCCAGACTTTGCATCTAGTCTGGATGACCTGCGGGCAGCCAAGCGAGACCTCAAAAGAAGTATCAAACAAAGCAAGTCCAGCTGCTTCCAGCAAATATGCGACGGGGCCGATGTAAACCCGTGGGGCACGGCTTATAAGGTAGTCACGAAGAAGATACGCAGCCAGCGAACAACCCGTGTGACCTGTCCTACCGCACTCGCCACTATAGTTGAGGCACTGTTTCCCCATCACCCAAGATTGGAGGTCGTCAGCCGCTCACGCAGCACGGAACTTGTGCAGCAGGTGTCGGCAGACGAAGTGGTAGTGGCAAGCAAGAAGCTAGACGACAAAAAGGCTCCAGGACCAGATGGGGTGCCAAACAAGGCGCTAAAGTTAGCCATGCTGACGAAACCCGACGCCTTCGCCGAGACATACAATAGATGTCTGCAGGACGGTGTATTTCCCAAGAGATGGAAGCGACAGAAATTAATCCTCCTACCGAAAGGGGATAAGCCAATAGAGGAACCCTCGGGATACAGGCCAATCTGCCTACTGGACACGGCGGGAAAGGTTCTGTACAACCGACTAATAAGGGTGGTTGAAGAGAAAGAGGCCCTGTCCAAACGGCAATACGGATTTCGTAAGGCTAGATCTACGGTCGACGCAATTAAGGCGGTGGTAGATATTGCTACTAAAGCAATAGAGGGTACCCGATGGAGGTGGGGAGACAAGGAGTACTGCGCGGTGGTTATGTTGGACATCCGCAATGCCTTTAACTCAGCAAGCTGGTCTCGAATACTGGAAGCCTTAGACCGAGTAGGGATACCGTCCTCCCTTTTCCGTATAATATCCAACTACCTGTCCGATCGACTATTAATTTATGACACGGAAGACGGTACTAGGAGTTACATGGTCACAGCAGGGGTACCACAGGGGTCGGTCTTGGGACCACTCCTGTGGAACATAATGTACGACGAGGTGCTCAGAGTACAATTGCCCCAGGGATGCAGAATCATAGGATTCGCAGATGAACTGACCCTAGTAGTGGTGGGCAAAGAAATAAAAGAAGTAGAAGCGGCAGCGAATGCAGCCATAAGGATCGTGGCCAGCTGGATGCGTGGCGCTAGCCTGGAGCTGGCAGGCCATAAAACAGAGGCTGTGCTTATCACAGGCCGCAAGATAGTTGAGTTTGCTAGATTTCAGGTAGACAGCGTTAGTATCGAGTCAAAGGCTTCCATCAAGTATCTGGGGTCATGTTAGACAACAGGCTTAGCTTTCGTCCTCACGTAGACCATGTTAGCCAGAAAGCGGCAAAAATGCAGGCGGCCCTTTCGAGGATGCCACCAAACATAGGAGGACCTAGAGCAGGTAGACGCCTACTCCTCGCGAGAGTTGTAGCCTCCGTGCTGCTCTATGCTGCACCGATATGGGCATCAGCAGTTGCAAGCCAGAAAGGCCTCAGAAGGAAAATAACAGTCCACTACAGATTCCGCACTATTTCTGGATTCCGGACGGTGTCGGACGAGGCGGCCACAGTATTGGCAGGCATGCTGCCAGTAGATATACTGGCCAAGGAAATGTAGAACATATACAAAGCACGAATAGCGACAGGCGAAGCTGTCTCAATAGACGTCATCCGACGGTCGGAGAGAGCGACATCAATGGCAACTTGGCAGGAGAGATGGAACACGGCGAACAAGGGGAGATGGACACACAAACTAATCCCCAATCTGGAGCAATGGATTAGGAGACAGCACGGAGAAATTAACTTCCACCTAACGCAGTTTTTTACTGGACACGGCGGGTACATGAAGTATCTCCACAGGCTCAGGCATGAGGACACCTCTGAGTGTCCGACATGCTCAAATTTGGACGAAGACCCGGAACACGTGCTGTACCACTGCTCGAGGTACAGAGACGCAGTAGGCTTTGTACCCCCACCTGAGGGACTAGTAAAATTCATGCTGGAAAGAGAGGACAACTGGAGGAATATAAGTCAGCTGATAATAGGCATCCAGAGGGATCTGAGACGATGCGAAAACGAGCGACGAATAATGAAGACTGCCTAAAATAGGCAACCCATCCCCGCGAAGTAATACTTTGCGGTGATCCCGCGGGGAATGTGGTGTGTGAGTGGGGGGTGAGTTTAGTACGTAGGTGTTGACGGAGTCAGCGAATCGTGCATACGGTTGGCCCGGGCCATCAGTATCTTACGAAGATTTTCACCTCCATGCCGTAAGCAAAAAAAAAAAAAAAACACACACACGACGAGTGATTGTTTTCATAGAGTGCGGACGCGATTTGTAACTGCTCCGTGAAAATAAACAAATAAACCTGTGAAATTAAAGTGAAGTTAGTGCACGTGTGCAGGGAGCCGAGACAGGCCTAAGACACCAAAAGGTGCGTGGTGGTACTCACTGCGAAGCCCGTGCAGACCATTCCTGGGGTGGCGTCTACAGTTCCACGATCCAGGCGAGGGGAGTGGAGGCGTCTACTGGGCGTGTTTGTGCGCTTTTGTGAGTTTTACCACTCAATTGTATTAGCCGTCTCGCAAAGCTATTTGTGCAGTTGGTTGCATTCACTCTAACAGCTGTTAGTAGTGTTGGCTAGCGCAGTTCACAACCAGCTGATCTGCACTATAGAGCCAGCTGCCAAACTGCGTAGCGGAGATACCAACCAGGTGATAAGCTGTAACTGGCAGAAAGTACAGCATACTTTCGGGCTTACGCTGTTCTTGCTAAGCATTTAAGCTTTGGAGCAAGAACAGGCAAAAAAGCCGATATCGGTGCTCACTACAGGCTCCAGGGCAAAAAAGGAGCAAAAGGTCGCGGAACACACCAATTTCCAACCCCCCCGCCGCGGCGGTGCCCATAAAACCGGGGCTCTGGTGACCGAGTCGGAGCGGTATAGCTCCCAGCGGTTAATAGCCTGAGGGAAACCGTTGGCCACCGAGGGACTTTCCTGTAGAGCCCTGATAGTTAGAGCAGGTGCCCAGATAAAAAATGGAGGATGAGCTGCATGCCTTTGCGCGCCGCTCTGCGCTACAGCGATCACCGCCACACCAGGCGGTCACGCCAGTGCAGCAAAGAGTGGCTGCGTTGTCGCCGGCAAAAGCGAGTGAGGAGCTGCCAAGAATGCTAAGAGAAGGTGGCGCTCAAGCTCTGTGCGCCGGAAACGAAGTGCGACGAGGCGCAAACGACGCCGTCATTAGCCAGACGTGCGGAGCCGAACGTGCTAAAGACGCGCCCAACGAAGCTCGGGGGCCAAAAAGAGGCAAGCACGCCCAAACGGCCGAGGGATGGCATGCCAGAGCAGCGCAGAACTCCCTCCAAGAAGGCTAAACGCCAGGGTCAAAACCCAGCGAAGCAGGCGGTGCTCACGCATCAAAAGACAGCCCCTGCAAACTCCAACTTAGCTGGCCATAATGGCAACCCAGAGAGCTGGACAGCAGTGAAGCGTAAGCGAACGCAGAAGCGTCCCAGAGCCGACGCCATTACAGTCCACGGAGTGGGTGACTGCACATATGCCGATATGCTCAGGCTCGTGAAGAGCGACCCGGCCCTCAAGCACCTAAGTGGCGATGTGCATGGCATTCGCAAGACCGCGAAGGGCGATCTTCTGCTGCGCCTCAATAGGAAGATGGAGCACTCCGCAGATGAGCTTCAAGAAGCTGTGGGAAAGGCATTGGGTGACCGGGCGGTAGTAAGAACGCTGACCGAAACGTCCCAGGTGGAGATCAAGGACCTGGATGAGCTGGCGACTAAGGAGGAAGTGCTCGAAGCGATTAAAAGTGCCTTACAAGACGACTCCTTGCCGATTGAAACGATCAAATCGCTGCGACCAGCATTTGGCGGCCAGCAAAGGGCCACAGTTACTCTCCCGGCGCCAAAAGCCAGGACGCTTGTCGAGAAGGCCAAGGTGAGGATCGGATGGGTTGTCTGCCGTATTCGTGCAGTAGACCAACCAAAGCGATGCTTTAAATGCCAGGGTTTTGGGCACATTGCAGCGAACTGCACCAGCGGAGACGATATGAAAGGCGCATGCTTCAGATGCGGGGACACAGGTCACGAAGCAAAGAGCTGCTCCAAGCCACCGAAATGTAGCCTTTGCATACGGAAAGGAGAAAAATCAACGGACCACGCTACAGGAAGCTTTAAATGTCCGGCGTATCGCGAGGCAGTACGCAAAATGAAATGTTAAGGTTACTTCAAATAAACCTTAACCACTGCATAGCTGCTCAAGCCATCTTGGAGCAGACTGTTAGGGAGATGCGCATTGATATTGCCATTATCAGCGAACCCCACCACCGAGAAACCAACTGCCCGAGAATATGGACCGAGGATCAGGATGGAAAAGCTGCGCTCTGGGTATGTGGCGACCCATCGACATCGCTGACAAAAACAAAGTCCTTTACTGGGTTTGTACGCGCACAATTCGGCAGCCTGTGGATATACAGCTGCTACCTGGCCCCAAGCATGCAGCTCTGCGAATTTACAGCTGCATTAGATGCATTAGTAGATGACGCAAGGGGGCGGAAGGTCAATTTTGCTGGTGACTTCAACGCCTGGGCAGTGGAATGGGGCAGCCAAGCAACTAACGCAATAGGTCGTGCCCTGTTGGAAAGCTTCGCAGCCCTAGATATAGCGCTGCTAAACTACGGCTCGAAAAATACCTTCACTCGAGGTGGTATCGGATCCATAATCGATCTTACCTTCGCAAGCTCGTCACTTTTTAGCGCAACAAAATGGCAACTAAGCGACTTATACACCGCAAGCGACCACTCCACAATAATATGCACGATTGGTGAAGGAACTGCAGCCAGCACTAGAAGCCTAAGTCGGAAAGCTTACCGCCTGGATACTTTCGACCCCGTGGCCTTTTCGAATGCAGTCCACTCGCTTGTCACTGCCGGCAACGCAGAGAGAAGAGCCTCCCAAATGGCATGCCAGCTATCGCGTGCCTGTGACGGGAGCATGCAAACCCGGAAAACGTTTCGGCGCCACCATGTACCCACGTACTGGTGGAACGAAAATATTGCCGAAGCACGGCGGAACTGCATCCAAGCCAGGAGGAGATACCAGCGAGCCCGAGGTAGACCCAACTATGCCGAACAGCAGCTAAGGTATCAGAGTGCCAGAAAAATGCTAAAAAAGTCCATAAGAGATAGCAAACGAGAATGTTTCCTGGAGCTAAGCGACTCAGCCGAATATGATCCTTGGGGCAAGGCGTACAAAACTGTCGTTAAAAGACTCTACGCCGGCAAACAAGCGCAGCCTTCTGACCCAAGTGAGCTGAAGTTGATTGTGGAAACGCTATTCCCAATCAGACCCGACGTATTACATACGCAAGCCATACCATCGAGCCACGTAGCAGCCATGCCGTCTCTCATCGACGAAGTCTCAGTCGAAGAGGTGCTGACGATCGCCAGAAGCCTAAAGCCCAGTAAGGCACCGGGTCCGGACGGAATCCCCAACCGAGCACTGAAACTAGCCATGTCCTTGCAGCCCGCGCAGTTCGTGCAGCTTTTTAACATTTGCCTAATGGAGAGAACTTTCCCCACAATATGGAAACTCCAAACGCTAGTTTTATTACCGAAGCCTGGTAAGCCGCCCGACGACCCATCGTCATACAGACCGATTTGCCTCCTGGACACGTTAGGCAGAGTGCTGGAGAAGCTAACCTGCAACAGGCTTCAGGTAGCTGTCGACAACAATGGTGGCCTGTCCCAAAGCCAATTTGGTTTCATCAAGGCAAAGTCTACAATAGACTCTCTGGAGAAAGTGGTCGGCATAGCAACAAACGCCATCCAAGGATCGAGATGGAAAAGCGGCACAAAAAAGTACTGCCTCATCGTCACGCTGGATGTTAAAAACGCCTTTAACACAGCCAGGTGGGACAAAATATTGGATGCATTGTCAACGTTCCGCGTCCCATATTATCTTCAGGAGACGATACGCAGCTACTTCACTGGAAGACTGCTGCAATACGACACCGCAGACGGCCCCACTACACATCAAGTGTCCGCTGGAGGGCCCCAAGGCTCAGTTCTAGGACCCCTCCTCTGGAACATCATGTACGATGGCATCCTCCGACTGGAACTCCCGATCGATCCAAGTATCATCGGCTTCGCGGACGACGTGGCCCTTGTAGTCGTCGGCAAGGAATTGAAGGACGTAGAGGAATCGTGCAACCACAGTATTGACCGTGTGCACCAATGGCTGGCAGCAGCTGGACTCGAGCTGGCTGCTCATAAAACAGAAGCGGTGTTAGTCAGCAGTCGAAAAAGAGTGGAAACAGCGCACATAAGAGTCGGCAGTGCGACAATAGAATTAGCAAGGGCGCTAAAGTACCTGGGTGTCATGCTAGACACAAGAATGTCGTTCAAAGAGCACTTGGAGTACGTGCACAAGAAAGCAGCAGAGTCCTGTCGAGCGCTATCCAGGATTATGCTGAACCCACGGGGACCGAAACAGCAGAGACGCCGTCTCCTCATGACCGTAAACCGAGCGGTAATAATGTACGCGTCCCCCATCTGGAGCAGAGCTATGGCTGTTCCCAGCTACAGCCGGGGCGTACACTCTATATATCGCCTAAGCGATTCCGGACGGTATCGGACGAAGCGGCGCTGGTTATCGCAGGAATGGTCCCGTTAAACGAACTGGCAACAGAAGCTGTAGTTTGCTATAGAGCCCACGATGGAAGCAACACAGCAAACTCGATTCGCACTGAGGCAAGGATGCAGAGCGTAGCACGATGGCAAGCACGCTGGGATCGCGCATCTAAAGGACGCTGGACGCATAGGTTTATCCCAAACTTGGAAGCCTGGACAAATCGCAAGTATGGCAATACTAATTTTTATTTAACGCAGCTCCTATCAGGCCACGGATGCTTCAGGAGCTACTTAAAGCGATTCGGCCACGACAACACAGACGAGTGTTCTTGGTGCGGCAGAGGAATCATAGAGGACGCCAATCACGTCATATTCGAGTGTGGACGTTTCGCAGCGAACAAACAGGAACTGGAGGACATCATGGGCAGACCTATCACGGTGGACAACCTGGTCACGAGCATGATAGAGACCGCACAAAAGTGGGACGCTGCCAGCACCTTCGCAGCAGAAGTAATGCGAGAACTCAGGAGAGTTGAGCGCAGCAGACGGAGAACCGCGGGTATTTAGGTAGCAAGAACATGCCTGTGAAGCAATGCTTCGCGGCCGTTCCGCAGGCAATCCACGCTACCTAAACAATACCCCAACTATAACCTAAGCTAAATAACTAAGCATAAATAAACTGTACACAAAAAAAAAAAAAAACACACACACACACAAACAGGCCAATTTCCAACCCCCCGCCGCGGCGGTGCCCATAAAAACGGGGCTCTGGTGACCGAGTCGGAGCGGTATAACCCCCAGCGGTTAATAGCCTGAGGGAAACCGTTGGCCACCGGGGGACTTTCCTGTAGAGCCCTGATAGTTAGAGCAGGTGCCCAGATAAAAAATGGAGGATGAGCTGCATGCCTTTGCGCGCCGCTCTGCGCTACAGCGATCACCGCCACACCAGGCGGTCACGCCAGTGCAGCAAAGAGTGGCTGCGTCGTCGCCGGCAAAAGCGAGTGAGGAGCTGCCAAGAATGCTAAGAGGCATGATTGAGAAGATGGGCTTAGTCCTTAACGGCTTAACGGCGCTGTTCAACGGACAACGCCACATTAACGGGCTGATGCGAGAGGAACTCGCGAGAGTAGAAAGCCTGCAGAAGGTGGCGCTCAAGCTCTGTGCGCCGGAAACGAAGTGCGACGAGGCGCAAACGACGCCGTCATTAGCCAGACGTGCGGAGCCGAACGTGCTAAAGACGCGCCCAACGAAGCTCGGGGGCCAAAAAGAGGCAAGCACGCCCAAACGGCCGAGGGATGGCATGCCAGAGCAGCGCAGAACTCCCTCCAAGAAGGCTAAACGCCAGGGTCAAAACCCAGCGAAGCAGGCGGTGCTCACGCATCAAAAGACAGCCCCTGCAAACTCCAACTTAGCTGGCCATAATGGCAACCCAGAGAGCTGGACAGCAGTGAAGCGTAAGCGAACGCAGAAGCGTCCCAGAGCCGACGCCATTACAGTCCACGGAGTGGGTGACTGCACATATGCCGATATGCTCAGGCTCGTGAAGAGCGACCCGGCCCTCAAGCACCTAAGTGGCGATGTGCATGGCATTCGCAAGACCGCGAAGGGCGATCTTCTGCTGCGCCTCAATAGGAAGATGGAGCACTCCGCAGATGAGCTTCAAGAAGCTGTGGGAAAGGCATTGGGTGACCGGGCGGTAGTAAGAACGCTGACCGAAACGTCCCAGGTGGAGATCAAGGACCTGGATGAGCTGGCGACTAAGGAGGAAGTGCTCGAAGCGATTAAAAGTGCCTTACAAGACGACTCCTTGCCGATTGAAACGATCAAATCGCTGCGACCAGCATTTGGCGGCCAGCAAAGGGCCACAGTTACTCTCCCAGCGCCAAAAGCCAGGACGCTTGTCGAGAAGGCCAAGGTGAGGATCGGATGGGTTGTCTGCCGTATTCGTGCAGTAGACCAACCAAAGCGATGCTTTAAATGCCAGGGTTTTGGGCACATTGCAGCGAACTGCACCAGCGGAGACGATATGAAAGGCGCATGCTTCAGATGCGGGGACACAGGTCACGAAGCAAAGAGCTGCTCCAAGCCACCAAAATGTAGCCTTTGCATACGGAAAGGAGAAAAATCAACGGACCACGCTACAGGAAGCTTTAAATGTCCGGCGTATCGCGAGGCAGTACGCAAAATGAAATGTTAAGGTTACTTCAAATAAACCTTAACCACTACATAGCTGCTCAAGCCATCTTGGAGCAGACTGTTAGGGAGATGCGCATTGATATTGCCATTATCAGCGAACCCCACCACCGAGAAACCAACTGCCCGAGAATATGGACCGAGGATCAGGATGGAAAAGCTGCGCTCTGGGTATGTGGCGACCCATCGACATCGCTGACAAAAACAAAGTCCTTTACTGGGTTTGTACGCGCACAATTCGGCAGCCTGTGGATATACAGCTGCTACCTGGCTCAAGCATGCAGCTCTGCGAATTTACAGCTGCATTAGATGCATTA